>CM033408.1:3510066-4110066 GCA_019426215.1 Buddleja alternifolia | reverse complement strand
TGTCGTAGCTAAATTATTCGGCTGTCTCCTTATTTCCATTTTAAAGGTGTTCTTCTAGATCTTTTACCTCTACTCTTTTGGATACTCGATCATAGCATATTTCCGCAAAAGAATCGCTTCCTTTGAACCAAACAAAATATTCAAAAGGAACTCGTTTAGAACTGACTGTTTAGAACTTGATATGTAGAATTATTGCCATAATTCTTTCCTCTTCGAAAATAGTTCTTGTATTTCTGTAGTCTGAAATGTAACTTTAAATACAACTCAGGCAGGATACTTAGTCCCTTAATGCTTGAAATTGCAGGGAAATGATCCAGCACAGGCCTACGCCCAGAAAGTCGATGTATATAGCTTTGGGATTGTACTGTGGGAGCTTATCACAGGAATGCTTCCTTTCCAGAACATGACTGCTGTCCAAGCGGCACTTGCTGTTGTCGACAAAGGTGTTCGACCCACCACCCCAAATGACTGTCTTCCTGCTCTAAGTCAGATAATGACACTCTACTGGGACGCTAATCCCGATGTTAGGCCCTCGCTTATGACACTCTACTGGGACGCTAATCCCGATGTTAGGCCCTCGCTTAGGGAAAATTCTATGTCACACCGATACCAACGGTCCCGGTGTGGCATACACCATTGGATCGGGGGGTATTTTAGTAAATGCCCCCCCTATTGGGGGATCCAATTGTGTATGCCACACCGGGACCATTGGTACCAGTGTGGCATAGAATGGCCCCTCGCTTAGTGAAGTAGTCAGAATGCTCGAGGTTGCTGAGATGGAGATCATCACAACTGTCAAAAAGGCTCGTTTCAGGTGCTGCATCAGCCAACCGATGACTACAGATTGGATAAAATTCTAATTTTAGTCCCACAGGATCTGGTGATTTTAGTTTTAGTCCCACAATTTACGAAATTCTAAAAAAGGTCCCAAAATATTTCACTTTTTTCAAACTTGGTCCCAATTTAACCTAAAATTAGTCCCACAAGATTTTTTTCTTTAATTTTACACGGAATCTAGCGAGTGCACATCACCTCCCCGTTAAATCCTAGGGCTCAAATTGAAGTGTCTAATTTTAGTCCCATAGGATCTCGTGATTCTAATTTTAGTCCCGCAGTTTACGAAATTCTAAAAAATGTCCCCTAAGGGCTCTCTTTGTTTTTTTGTGGCTCAAATTGAGGCAGGTTTGCGTTTCCTAATACCCTTCTTTTATGTCGATGTATCGAACCGATACCAGGTATTTTTGTGTCAGCTATGCTCAAACTCTTTTAGCCTTATGACAGCCTTCTTTGTGGTGTCTTCTTTTAGGGGTGAGGTCCCCTCAGAAAATAAATTTCATTCCTTTTTCCAACTCAAGAAATTAGAAAAAAGGGTCTTTTACTTCACTGCGAGAGTCGGGGTGCACTTTTTGACCCATAAATAATATGTAATAAAAAAAAAAATAGTTTTCGGTTCGGTCTAAAACCAAAACCGAATTTCTGGGAAAAAAAATCGAAAATCAAATTGAAAATTCTAACCGAATTTTCGATTTTCGGTCCAGTTCGAGAGGTTAACCGAATTTCCGATTTTTTTTAACAGCCCTAATAATTTAGTTGTCTGCTAGGACCCTGTGTACTAGTTTGTTTCTCCTGGGCAAAATAAAAAATCTACAAGTGTTGCAACATACAATGACAAAGGTAATAATAGTTCAGGGTAGTAATTAGTATTTTACCATTTATTTTATTTGTTTTTCTCTGTCATTGCAACGATTATCATTTTGATTTTTACATTCAAATCTTACTTTTGTCTCACTTTAATCGCTTAAATTTAAAATGTGCATTTGTTGGTCCCTCAATTCTCACTGTAGTCTTTGAGGTGACAATTATGTTACGAATTGACGGTATATAATTCGCTCATTTGATCTCATTGGGATGAAATATTCCTACATGCAAGGGTAAAATCTAATAAAAAAACTATTTTTTTGTCAATTGCTAATGGAATTGTTAACTTACGGAAGTGAGATGGTTTGAGAGTTGAAGGACCAACGAGACGCATTTTAGCATTTATGAACAAAAATGAACATAAACTAATATCAATTACTTGATCACTTTGGGCTGTGAGAAAGAGATCACTTGATGTCAAGTAGAGAGATACAGGGGGCAGCAGCAAATGGTTTTTTACTTGGGGTAAAACATTTTTTTTTGGGCTCAAAAGGTAAAAATCAAACAGAACCAACCAAAATATCTGGTCAAAAATCGATATTAAGTATCAATGCGTGGCAGATATTATACGGACACAAAATAGAAAAAAATGGAATTTTACTAAGAAAAACCCAACATGTTTCTTTTTACAGAATCTTAAAAATTCATTCAAAAAAATCAACAACTTTTTATTCTAAATTACCCTTAATCTTGTTTTTTAATGGGACAATTACATCATCACATCAAATATCAAATTACTATCATCAATCGGTAATTTTCTAGTACAAACTACAAACAATGAACTAGTCTATAGATAGAGAAATAACTCACATATATGATGAGATCAAACCTATGATATTTAAGTCATAAGGTCTCAATCTTACCACTAGACCAAGACATCATTAACAAATCTTTCAAATGAAATATTAATGAATTGATCTTTATCGTTATTGAGATAGTTTGATTTTGAATTTTACAAATTAATAAATCACAATACAAATTTCTACTTTCTTTAAATATTTAAAATTTAACATGTAAGTTATTTTAAAAAATATTGTTTTTATAAATGAAAGTTCAAATGGAAATTAAATTGTAATTAATAATACTCATCAACATAAAGATTTAAACTATAAAATTCTATATAAAAAAAGCTACAATTAGTTAATTATTGGTCAAAGGACAATGTAATTGAATCTGTAAATTTATTTTATCCTAATTAATAAACCTTTTCAAATAAAAATAGGTGGATTAAGTTTTTAGATTGAAAAATAAAAGAAAAAAAGAAACTCGTGTTAGGGAAAAATTGCTAGACCAAGTGTAATGATATCAGTGTCTATCACAATAAGGTGTATTGTGTATATAAAAGAGATAAACACAAAATACACACTCAGATCATTGAACTTGATCTATCATAAAATTATCCGTAGTGTCAGCATAATAGTATACTAGCTAGGTAGTGGTTATTGTGTGTAGAAATTCCTTAATTTGCGTCTTTGGGAAGCCAATTTGGACTATTGTCTTCAACGTGACCTATAAATCCTCGTCTAAGGACTTGTCTGCTGAGGAGACTTCTGACTGAAAATGTGTAAATTCTCAGGTCTCCGCGGACGGCGTCCAAACTTTTCTTAACATCTTTCTTTTTTTTCTCTATATTTTTCTAGTATATAATAATGCAACACCTAACTGAAGTAAAATATTAAAGAAAATATACCTTTTTTTTTTTTTGTTGGGGGTGGGCGTGGGGGTGGGAGTTACATGTTCTATATTTTTAAGTTTCACTAGGACTGTCAATGAGCTCAAACTGGTTCGAAACTCGAAAGCTCGGCTTGAATATTTTCAAGCTTGAGCCGAAGGTTAGGAATTCAAGCCGAGCGTGAGCGAAGACAGGGCTCAACTTGAATTGAGCTCGGGCTCATATATATATATATATATATAATATGCATATATTTAAAATAATTTACTAACATGTAAAACTATATAAATATCAGTTATACTTTATAAACAAAAATTCATAGATATAAGGATAATATGGAAGTTAAATTTGATGAAAATAAATCAACCGTATTTTAATTATAAATGTTCTCAAGTAGCGAAACAATATAGAAAAATAATTTAGTGTTTTTGACTTTATGAAACTAAGATTAAGGATTTTTTGTACGATTATAGTTTGATATTGATAATTTTAAAGTGTTTTGAAATTGTTATATTTTTTCTTTATTTGGTAGATTTATTTTATCAATTGTACTAAAAAGATATAAATATTGATATTAAAATTCAAGCCGGCTCAGGCTCGGCTTGAAGCTCGTCAAGCCTTGCCTAGAGGTGTCAAACAAGCCCAACGAGCCAAGCCGGCTTGGCTTGCGAAAAACTTAGCTTATTTGCTAAGAGGGCCGGCTTGGCTTGTGAAAATACTTGTCAAGCTTTTTTGGCTTGTGAAAATACTTGTCAAGCTTTTTTGGCTTGTGAAAAAGATTGGCAAGCTTTTTTGGCTTGCTGGCTTTCAATTTAGCAAGCCAAAAAAGCTTGTCAAGTCAAGCCTTTCACAAGCCCAAATTTATTTAATGTATTATATATATATATATATATATATATTTGTGAATTATTTATTATATGTATTATATTTTCAAAAAAAAAAATTTAATTAGCCGGGCTTTTTCGGCCCGTTGGACAAATGGACCAAGCTTTTTGGGCTTGCAAGCCTAACAAGCCAAGCCTTTTGGGCTTGCAAGCCTAAAAAGCTTGGCTTGTTAGGCTTGTAAGCCCAAAAAGCTTGGCTTATTTAGGCTTGGCTTGGCAAGCCTAACGAGCCTTGGTTTTTCACAAGCCCAAATTACACCTTTAGCCGGGCCCAAGCCTTAAACACAAAAGCTCGTATAGTATCAAGCCGAGTGTGAGCCTATGCAAGCTCGGCTCGCTCGGCTTGATTGACAGCCCTAACTTTCACTAGTATTCGAGCATAGTATAAAAAAGCTATTTTATTTTTCTCACGGTTTGGGTGCATGAGCTCATTTGATGCAAGCAGTGTTTCCGAACTTATGTATATATATATATATATACTAGTTTACCGTTAGCACCGCGCAATTGCGCGGTGGCAAATTCCCAGGCCAGCAGTTTTATTGCTGGACATGATTAGGAGGTTCATTGGGCTGACGATTTGTGGGTGCAATAAAAAGGCATCAATTCATTCGTAGCATTGGCAAGGTGAACACTCGTACGAATGGGCCTTTCATTGTTGAGGAGTGCTATTGGGCTAACAAGCCCATATGGTGTTACAATGAGTTCTATTGCCTAATGTAGGTAATCATGTGGTTTGTTTGATACAGAGTTGGATATAGCTAATAAGTTACTGGAGCTATAGCTATCCTATCTTACATTATCGAAACCTAAATACATTGGAACTACAAAAGAAGCTTTTTTTTTTTTTTTTTTTTTTTTTATGGTTTCTTATTTTGCATTTGAGCCAGGTTTCAAATGCCCAGAATGATACTCTAAGTGTAATAAATCTGTCCATTATTATTTATGCAATAATATTTTGCCTTCAACTATTAAGAATTTGAGCACGTGCAAAATATTATATAGCATACACAAATCTGTTTCTCACATAGTCACATTTGATATGTATTTTCCATAGATTCAACTAAAACACTTTCACTTATGACTTAACACGATGGTTTCATTTTAATTCTTTTTTATATTACTTTTTATGAGAATTCTAGCATCACGGGTTTTTTTTCGTTGTTCCTTCTAAGTTTTTGTTTAAAATATATATTTTATTTACTCTCACATATAGTTAATATAATCACCATTTTAATTGGTCGAAACTGGTCGATTTGATTTCTCTAGCTTTTTCTATTCGTATTTCACTTTAATTTCCAATTGGTATTGATTGCACTTCTCTTGTGACATTGTAATTGTTTACCTGTAATGTTATACTTTTATTCCCTTAAAATCACATATCACCACTTACCTTCCGTGCACAGGAACAGAATATACTCCGGTGGCCCTGGTCAGAAAGCTGTCATGCAATTGGAAAACAACTGCATAACTAACAATGCAATCGAAAAATAGTAGCGCGACTCCCAGTGCTATCGGAATGCAGTTGCACGATTCCCAACACAACTGCACAATACTAGACAAAGCCAAGATTATCAATCCGGAAAAGCCAGATCAAAAAATTTGAACACTTCATAAATATAGTTCCAATTTATTTTTTGAAAAATTAGACACAAACCATTATGTATTAACAATGGATTGAAATTATTCACATTGTCTAATGCTAAATAAATTAATAACGTTTTTTTTTCTATTTTTTTATGCCTAATTCCACGTTTTTCATCCAAACATGTCCACTGAAAAGTATCTAAACACCACATAATAACAAATTTATATCAAAGAAACATACTGCAATAACTCTTATCATTACAATTCTCCTCTAACAAAATAACTAACACAAACATACTTGTAGCACCATTTTCTTTTTCTCACAAAATATCTTAATTAGTCTATGTTTTTGTGGAAATTTTTTTAGTAAAAATAGATATGCCATTCAAGTAAAGTCGGGCAACAACTCATTTTCCATTTTTCAAAAAATTGTTTCATTAAAAAATTTAATGCATTTGCTTGACATCTCCTAAAAATTTCTCAGAGAAATACTACACTCAATTTTTCTAAAGAAATCTCAGACTTATTTGAAAAATGAATTAAGTGGGATATCTCAGATGCTTTTGCTATTCATTATTAGATAGCTTTCCCGAGAACTAAACGACATTCACCCATCAATATCTTAATATAGTTATCAAAATAATCACATATCTGTATTTGAAATGAAACAAGATACCATATAAAACCGATTAACGATGATCATCTGTTGCAGATAAGAATCATACCTTTCATTCTGTGGCCCTTCCTTCGAACTCGAACCTTTAAAAACACTCCTGCAAATATCTACCCACACATGAATTTTAAAAACAAAAAGGATGTGCACTGGATTATTACATAAACAGAAATGGCTAATGAGCATCACTTAAAAAACAATCTTTTTTATTTCATTTTTTTTTAAAAAAAAAGAAATGAAATTGAGTTTGAAATAAAATAATCTAATTAAATTACCTTGAAAACCTTTGACCCACGAAAACTATTACGGTGGTGTTTCGTTGGTTTCATAGAAAAACTCATTTCCAACAAAAACAACAGCCACAGAGATCAGATATCGTCTATCGAAGCAAATGGAGGAATTTAGTGAAAATAACCTGGAAGCCAAATGCGGCAAAGCAAGGAAAGATATTGTAGAAAATAAATATAATAGCTAACACCAGCACAAATAATGACAAATGAGATATGAGAAAATAACCTCGATGCGGTGCCGAATCGAAAACAGCAGATTATTTCGAGAGGAGAAGAACTAGCAAACGCTGAATCTGAGGAGGTGGGGAGCCAGTTATATAGAGGGAAAAAGTAGCGCCATTGATGCAACGGCCTACGATCGGCCGGAATAGCAACGGCGGGACCGCCCTTCCAGGGGCTCCCTCCGCCGGAAGTTTGTAAAATAAATCCTAAACGGCGCCGTTTCATTGAAAACAGGGGAGGCACCAGGAAAGAAGAAGGGACACCCACAACAAAAACAAAGAAAAAAACAAGACGGCAAAACTCAGTCAATCATAGCGGCTGAGAAGACGGCGTTACTTCTGGCAGAGAAAATTTTGAAACGGGGCGCCCGAAAAGGTAACGGAAAAACGACCAAACTAATAGCGATACATGCTTATAACTATAAGGTAATATATATATAAGCATAAAGTCTTGATCGATTAAGTTTATAACATGTTGAAAAATTATCAAGATTTCCATAATGACTAAAGACACTATTTTAATACTCGAGAAAGTTAATAGCATTTTGCTTTGGTATTTGATTCTTTCGATAGCATCAATATCCAGGAAAAAAAGTTACTTTAAGTTAGTACCAAAATAAGTGGGGTAAAGAAAAGAATTCCATCAAAATACCGTAAATCTTGTGCATAAATGACAAGGGCTCATGTACTGCATTTTTATTGCTGCACAAAGTATGTCAAATGTACATTTTGAATATCAACTTTTACGTTTGCGCACACGCACACGTATATATATAAAATTGGTTAGATAAAAATATTTATCTATATATATATATATATTAAAGCAATTGGTTAATTCCTTATTTTCAAATGAAGTGCGATTGAGTTAAAAATATTACCCTTCAATTTATGGGTGGATTTGGTACAATAATTAATTATCCTAACTAAATTTGGCAAAAGCATACAGAGAATTTCATTAATTAATTTAGTTAAAGTGATTAATAATTTACAAGTCTCAGTTAGGCTTGAATAAAACATTATTCGGACCAACATCAATAATATTATTGATAAGGAGCGGTCTCAATCCTAGCGGCACATGAATCAAATTTGGATCAGGTGAAACTTACCTATAAGATAGATACCACATTTGGATAAGATAGAATTTTGGAATAATATAGCAATTGGACTTTTATTAGGAGAGGAGTGAAAGAGAGAGGTGTCCCCACGCCATGAAATTGCTTGAAATGGAGGGGGGTTGTTGGTCTCCATGAGTGATTCTATCAAGTACGAATACCAGTAATACATTGTTGCACTAAGTTGATTGAGTTGTTTTTTTTACTATCACACCCATACATCAAATGATGTATGAGAAACTCGGACTATTGATCTTAATCCACCATTAAAGTATCTTGAAAATAATAATACTTGAAATTTTTCCAACTCCCTCACTTGAATCAGATCCAAAACTTGACATTTATTTTGTCTTAGACACATATTGTCAATATTCACATTTGACAAAGTTTATATATGTCGATTGCTACAGCTAGTACAATCCAATCATGTGGGGCGAGTATCCGGTGCTTGAATTGTTCTAGAGAAGCAACATGTAAATCTCTATGGTAAAACCATTTGAATCAGCGAGGGGAGACTGTGTTTGGAGGAATCAGAGAAGAGCGAAAAACTTGTTGTTGAATTAAATTTTTTTGGCAAAGTATAATATTAAAAAAAAATCGTCTTTTATTCATTTACATGAATGTGGCGTTCATAGATTTTATATATTTATTAATATATCGGAATGACAAATTACATATCAAAATTTAATAAAATATTTAACTGATTAAAAATCATATATTAGTATTTGTGATGTCTAAGTACATAACATATTAAAATTATATCTTAATCCCCAATATACAGAAGGTTAATCGGGTAGTTTGGCATTTCTATCACATCTTCAAGTTTAGGCGATTTATGATCCTTAAATCATGAAGGGCCAATCAATTTGTTCCACTTGAACAAATGTTTTTAGCATTAGTATTAACCCAACATGGGTCAAATTCTAGAAGTTTGACACGATTCTAAAATCACATTTGAGCAAGAGAGCTATTAAGAAAAGTCTTGAAAATGAAATTCTCTTAACTCAAATTCAAATAGATCCATGGTGTTCAAGGCAATAACCAAGGTGTTCATTTAAGGCTCATCAAATATTTACAAAACGAATACAGATTAATGATTCAACTCCCTCATATACGTGTAATGAGTTGGACAAAACTTTAAGATTTATAAATTAACAACTAAAATTAAACTTTTAGTGTCCAAAAAACATACTGTGAACTGATGAACCCATATTATAAGGTTAAAGCTTGACTCTTATAAGAGCTTTTTGGGTACTAAAAAACTATAAAATAATACTAAACTCGAGGCTGATTAGAGTCAACAACGAAAATTGATACATGCAAATCTGTAGTATAATATTATGAAGGATGATGCCATAACTCTGAATCAGTCAATATGAAAAGATAAAATAATTGTGAATCTGATTTAATAACACAAAAATATTAAAAATAAGAAACAATATTAAAGCTTTTTATGCAACAGTTAGCTCACCATGTTAAAATGAAATTAAAGCTTGGCCAGGTATTGTAACGCTCTTTGAATATGTATGAAAACATATGTTTTATTATACAAGCATTGGAACTTCCCACACAATTTTCACCCATTGCTCAAGAATGGAGTCAATTTATTATAGGTAATACAGGTAATTTTGACATATCCCATTTATTTATTACACTAGTACACAACCGTAAACTACATAACTTTTTTATAGAGTTTAGCAGGAGCAAAAGATATAGAGTTTATCAGTCCTCTGATCAACCTCCATTGGAGCTTCTACATTTTTCAGAGTGCCTTCACATGAGCACCAATAGCATCCAAGTACCATCCGCTCCCCCCTATGAGACCCACGATCTTCCCTCCTTTCATTGGTAAAGAGAAAGGGGTCCCTTCTTTAACACCAAAGGGTCCGAATGTTCTCTGGTTAGTCTCAAACGTGAGTGACCTAATAATTGGGCTGCCTGTGCCTGCATTACCGTTTAATGGCGAGTAGTAGCCATTCATGCCTGTCAAGAACTCTCCTGGAATGTGGAGCTCGATCTACCGTCCAATAAATGAAGGGGCATAATGTTAGTTTCAAGTATTCGATCTTTGAAAATATTAAACAATTAATCAAGACATCTCTTCATGAACCAATTTCGTTAGCATGTTTCCAAGTCAACAACATTAGTGATGATATGAGGAGTTATTTTATACGAACCACATCGTACCAAATTATAATAAGTAGTTACTCAATATTACTGAATATCCCAAAATTACAATAATAAAAAAAAAATCTAGAGTTAATCTTTACAATATTTTGATGGAAACTTGCTCCTATGGTTTACTATTGGCTTGCTTGAATTTCCAATGCAAATCTTGAGATCATATTATAATTTTCATCATGAAGAAAATAAAAAAATTTACCTGATTAGTATTTTCCCCACCCCATCTTCCATGGGATTTTACAACTTGCTTGCAATTCTTTTCATAAACTATTTCAATCAAATTGATGCAACTACCATAATTGACTGTGATTTTTCTCACTCCACAGTAGGTCCCATCATCAAAACAATCCGCTCCTAGACCTCCCCAGGGCCCGATAGCAATTGTTTTTTGGTTCTTCTCGGATCCCTACCAATATTATACAAGAAATTCATATTGTATTAATATTATGCACACAAAATCTACAATACCAGTTCATGAAAATCAAAATTGCATACCATATGAACTATGATGAGCAAGATCTACAAGAGAATGATATAGCAAGTTACATGTAACAATGCTACAATGTCTTATATATATAGAACAAGAAAGTTAATAGTCTTTTACTATGGTATCTAATTCTTTACATAGTGTCACTATCCAGGGGGAAAAAATAACTTTAAGTTAGTATCAAAATATCTAGTGTAAAGAGAGAATTCTATCAAAACACTATAAATGTTGTGCATAAATGACAATGGCTCATGTATTGTGCTTATATTGCTCCACAAAAATGTCAAATGTGCCTTTTGCACATCAACTTTTATGTGTACGCACACCCACCCACACACATATATACTTATAGATAATTCGTTCGATAAATATTTATCTATATATAAATATGTTAAAGCAATTGGTTAATTCCTTATTTCCAAATCAAAGGGTAATTGAATAAAAAATATTAACCTTTAAGTTTTAGGTTGATTTGGTAGAATAATTAATTATCCTAACAGAATTAGACAAATGCATATAGGGAAATTAATTAATTAATTTGGTTAAAATGACTGATTATTTACACGTCTTAGTTAGGTTTTAAATAAAAAATTATTGGGATCGACATCAATAATATTATTAATAAGGAGCAGTCTCAATCCTAGCGGCATATAAATGAAATTTGGACTTGGTGAAAGATTCCTATAGGATAGATACCACATCTGGATAAGATAGAATTTTGCAATAATATAATAAATGGATTTCGATTAGGAAAGGAGAGAAAGGGAGATGCGTCCCCGCGCCATGAAATGGCATGAAATGGAGTGGGGTTGTTGTCATCCAGGAACTGATTATATCAAGTACAAAGACCGATAATACATTGTTGCAATAATGTGATTGGGTTATTTTTCTTTACTACCACACTTCCTCACACGAATCAGATCCAAAACTTGATATTTATTTTTGTTTTAGGTACTTCATCTTTTCCACTTAATTTAAGCTTCAAAAAAGTCCTAAAAATTTCTCCATATTGTCAATATTCACTTATGGCAAAGTTTATATATGTCGATTGCTACAACTAGTATAATCCAATAATATGGGGTGAGGATCCGATGCTTGAATTGGTGTAGAGGAGAAACATGTGGAACACTATGGTAAAACTATTTGAATCAACAATAGGAGACTGTGTTTGTAGGAATCATAGAAGAGCGAAAAACTTATTGGTGAATTAAAAATTTGTTGGCAAAGTATAATATTCAAAAAAAATCGTCTTTTATTCATTTACATGAATGTGACGTTCATAGATTTTATATATTTATTAATCAAAATTTAATAAAATATTTAACTGATTAAAAATCATATATTAGTATTTGTGATGTCTAAGTACATAACATATTAAAATCACATCTTAATCCCCAATATATGGAAGGTTGATCGGGTGGTTTGGCATTTCGATACAATCTTCAAGTTAAGGCGAGATATGGTCCTTAGATCATGAAGGGCCAATCAATTTGTTCCACTTGAACAAATGATTTTCGCATGAGTTTTAACCCTACATATATAAACGTGGGCCAAATTCAAGAAGTTTGACACAATTCTAAAATCATATTTGAGCATGAGAGGTATTAAGAAAGTCTTGAAATTGAAATTCTCGTTTAAAGTTCTATTTGTTTATTCTGATTGAAGCTCGAATTGGAAAACTAGGGCACTACTTGAAGAGGTAATCACACAGTTTGTGGTGGTGGTTATTGTGAAAAGGCTAGTTCGACCAGTGAATTTTAGGCTCTTTATTGAAATTTTGGCTTGAATTTTTTCTCTCTACGTGTTGAATCTATAGATTAGTAGTGCAATAGAATTTGCTTAGATGTTGCGATGGAAGGAAGGATTAAATTTAAAGAAAGGAGTTGAGGGTAATAGAATTGCTTAGAAGTGTAATAGATCATCGTTTTTCTAAATCCACTCATTTCAAGTGTTTCAAAACTCAATTCTGAACCTTTCTTTTGAACTTGTGTATCATGTGTCTTTGCAGTACTCATTATTTGGCTCAAAATTAACTTTTGGAGCTATGTTTGGTGCAATCACTAGTGGTGAAATTACAGATTACATAGGCCGTAAAGGGGTAAGTTTGTTAGTATTGATCCTAAACAATTATTATTTAGGATTACTTAACTACTTAATAATGATTGGAACTACTGGATTTGAAATGCAAGCAGGCAATGAGAGTATCGGGTGGATTTTGTACAGCGGGGTGGCTATCAATGTACTTCAACTAGGTATTTCATGACTATTTTCCGTATCTAATATCTTCTGCTTGTATACATAAAAAACAATAGTTATTTTAGCATTTTTTTTTTCTTATAATTACACAGGGGTTCTGCTTTTGGATATGGGAAGATTAGCAACTGGATATGGAATGTGAATTTTTTCTTTTGTGGTATTTTTCTTTTACTGCAGATGAGTATGTTATTCAACTAGGGTTGAATGTTTAGGAAATAGAGACATATTAACATTTTTGTCGTTTTCGGTTTATTAGGTCCAGGTATTCATAGCTGAAATTGTACCTAAGGATTTACGAGGTGCTTTGACAACCCTAAACGAGTAAATAACAAGAAAGAGTTACCTTTCTTAAAACAAACAGGTTAGCAATAATATCTAAGGTTATTGCACCTTACTGGTGTTCTAGTTTTAAGTTATGTCTTAGGTGAGGTCGAAGCATGTGCAACACCTTGAGAAAGCTGGTTCCAGATTGGTTATGTAAGAAACTGGCACCTTCCTTCTGAACAAGTAAGTTCTACTCTCTATCGGAGCTAAAAATTTGTTATAAGAAGGCGGTCTTTGAATGTTTTCTCATGCTTAGTGCTGTTTAAGAAAAGTTCTGCCAATTGTCTTGATGATTAGCAAAGCTAATTATGTATTAACGTAGATTTGCAGACACTTAGAGTTGAGTTGTAAATATGAGAAATGGTTTGTGGATAGATTTTGATTTTTGTTCATTTATTCTCCTTAAATCTCAATGTATCTACTATGATATTAGCTTTTATATGAGATAAATTCCTCACATGGAGGCATTCAACTGTTGGAATATTGAGTTTGAGGTTGACAATGAGAGGGCTATTGCAGATACCACTTGGATGTCGCGCGATAACCAGAAGTCAGGTATTAGATTGATAAAGTTTATGTTGCTGCAAATTGTTTGCTAGTCAAACAGCAAGCTTGATGGATACCGCCAAGTTGTTCCATTTTATTTCGTCTCTATTGCAGCTCTCAATTGAACCTTAAAGAGTTGGTTCCTCCTACTGAAAGGTATATCTTCAAATTTAATTCTAAAGATTAGCTCAAGAGATAGCATTTGTATTCAGATTCTGAATACGGAGTTATATATGGGTAAGCGTTCGCGTTTTTGTAGTCTATGTTAGAGAGGAACACTGAATCTGTTGGCTAAATTTGAATTTTACTATGTATATCTACTTAATACTATTGGAGTATGAGCAGTAGACTTGTCACTAATTCCTATTGGAATTGAAAATTCAATTGGCAGAAACTTGGATTTGATGAGAAGTGTTTTGTAGTTGATTTGAAGAAAGGGGAGGTTAAAGAAGGTTAGGGTTCTTTCACTCTGCTCTACTATTGACCTCTTTCTCTAACATTGAACAAATCACCAGTGAATGGATATAGCTCTACTATTGACCTCTTTCTCTAACATTTCACAATCAAGAATATGATTGATTGTTGTTTTACCTCTATCTAGCATTACAGAGTCATATTCTGCCTGGTGATTGATTAGCTCTGATAGAGTTTTCAGGGGTCTATTTATAAGGTTTTCATGGGTAAAATTGTAAGAATTGTTTTAAATATAGGGGTTTAATTGTAAGAAATCATTAATGTGAGGAATCCTGAGGGGTGTCTTGGTAGTCAGGTAGAGTTTTGATGATTACACAACAAGTAAGGGGATTTGTGTGTAATTATTCCTAAAAACAAAAATAATTTTTCACTTTATTTCTCTTCTTAATTTTCTGAAATTTCCATAATGAATCTTTGGCTGGCTACCTAATTTTCAATATTCGTACATATCTCAGGGATATGGACAACTGATTGCTATTAAAAGAGCTCAGCAAGGATCTATGCAGGGTGGTTTGGAGTTTAGTTGATGGAGAATAGAAGAATTTGTAGCATAAACTACTATTCAGTTGTCTAGTATTATAGATTTTGTTAGCTTAAATAATTCATCTGATAGAGAATAGAGGGATTTGTAGCATAAACTTGTCTGTTAGTAACTTTTCACTATTAAATCATTTTGTAAATTTTGTGGTTTTTCGTTGGATATTTCGGGTTAGTTTTGTGATATTTTGCATTTTTTAAGATTTTTAGATTGAGTCCAGCCTAACCGAAGTTCGATAGTTCAGCTCGCTTATAGCGCAATTGAATGTGAGCCGCACCGAGTTTAAACTTACAAATTGGACCCGATCAATTTGTGAGGGGAGCTAAGCTTGAGCATTGATAGGCTCAGCCCGAATAACCCAAATTCATAATTTTAATCTCTAAGTTAATGATTTGTTTCACAGAGTAAAATTATTTTTAAGCTAGCTTATACAAAACACATTGTAGATTTTTCTTGAAGCTTATGAAATCTATGAAATATATATATTAGTAGAAAGTTTTCAGCTAAAGAGATTTTGAAAGAACTTTCAATATTATATGTTACCTCATTATATTGATAAAGATTTTAAATTTTCATAATTATTATTGTAGACTTTGTGACTCCACTAATAAAATATGAAATTATACATTTATTAGCATGAACATTTATTTAATGTACTATTTGAAATTAATCTCTTAATATGATTTTATTGGGCACCTTTTTTTATTTGAAAAAAACTAATGAGCCAGCTCAAAATAAAACTGATGCTCATAAAAAATGTGAGCTTGAATTTGAGATGCTCTAGAGAAAAAAAATTTATAAGTTGAGTTTGAGTCTATAATATTCAAACTCAATGAGTTTGAATTTGAACCAGTCTATGCTCAACTCATAGAGCCCGATTGACAGGCCTACTAATAACCCCGGTAGACCCACGGTGCAATTCTATATCAATTTTTAAAAAGATAGCTTTTTTCTTGGTAGAAGAAATATGATCACAACTACCTAAATGTGAAGTACTATTATCAACTATGAACAAATTATTTGTTAATTTATATTTTATTAAACAATAATTATAATTTTAAAAGTAAATTTCATTTATCAAATAATTAATATCTCATTTTTATCTTTCTATTTTAAAAGCATAAACTATTTATCACTATTTTCATTTCTTGTTTTGATTTATAAGTGTAATTTGTTAAGACTTTTATACAGTGCATATATATGCAAAGTACATATTCTTCCATATGTATTACTCTGTGTATCTTTTTCACACAATTATATACAGTAACTGCACACAATACAATTTAGAGAGATAAACACTAAAATCATTAAACTCGATCTAACATAATTTTTTCCCGCATTTGGTGTGCGTCTTACACGAACCTGCTGTCAGTGTATACTTTAAAAGTGACAATGCGCAAAATAGGTATCCCAGTGTGGGTGCTTTTAGGGAGTTCCGAGAGTGCAAATCCCAAGATAACTAAAATCATCTATTTGTGATGAATTCCACACAAGTATGGTTCTGATGCCCACGACTCTCAAAAGCTCTTAAAAATCGATCGCCCATACTTACCACGTGATATGTGGAATCCCACCAACCCAACTTTATTTTGCAATACTATTTAAATAAGTGTTTCTTATGAGCTTCGAAAACACAAAGTCTCACCAAAGATCTGTTGGTCTAATAGTATCCACCTCCCACTTTATGTGAGAGGTCCTGGGTTCGAATCCACGCTAGCACAAGTTGTGGCTCTTCCCTCCTTTATGGAGCTAGATAGAGTCTTTATGGCTCAGTTAATAACTATCAACCCAAGTTTGTCGGGCTAGATATGTAGGGTATCTCCCTTCCTCTTGAATTTAAAAAAACATAAAAAAAACACGAAGTCTCGGTATAATCAACAATTACCAGGGCATAGTATATTATACCTGAAATCCACAACACGTCGGGATTAGGAAGCTTGTAACACTAGGAAGCTTGTAACACTAATATTTGATAATCTTGCAAACTTCAAACTTTACACATAGAAACTAGATCAATAAACGACATTCAAGTCTTCCCTAACAATCATTCCATATAAACAATAAAAACCAGTACCATTTGTCCATCAAGAGGGGAATAATTAGTCCAATAAAAGCACAAGACATAACATTTTCTTACATAATTCCAAAGACCTGGAAGCAGATCAAACTAACCCATTGCGTACTTCTGCGTCCAGCTCCTTGCAGATTGCTCATATTTGGCCTTGTCCGTCTTGTACATATGAGCAATCTCCGGCACTAATGGATCATCCGGGTTCGGATCCGTCAAAAGTGAACAGATTGAGAGCAATACCTGAAAATATACTCCGACCAAATTTCATCCTTAAAATGACAACATGAAACTTCAACGTTTAGAAACTTTGGCTTTGTGTGTTTATGTTTTTGAGTAAATTTTGGAAAATTCTTCTGGAGTTGTGTACTATGTGGATTCATGTGAAAATGATGATGTTAATTGTCTTTGTTTATATTTTTAAAAAATGATAGAAATTAGTAAAATATGTCAAATCAAATGTGATTTGTTAATGCATGATGTATAAAATGACTGAATTAGTTATCTTGGTGACAGTTAGGTGATCAAATAAGTACTTAAGAGAAAAGAAAGAATAATTGGAGAAGGCAATTACAGATGAGAGAGAGTGAGAGGTGATGGATGCGTTGATTCATAGGTAGTTATATAAGCAAAAGTGCAGTTGAAAAAAATGTTTTTGATGAAAATGGGTTGTAGGTGTAAGTTTCAAAAAATGTGATTCAGGAAACAAAAAAATGTTCTAAAAAACATAAGCAAACAGGGCCTTTGTGTTTCGACTGAAGGAATGAATAATCATGAACAGTGAGTATAATTCAAACCCATAACTGAAAAAATAACTCAAAATAAAACTGTTTACTGAAAGATTAGATATTCATGATAATATAAAATTAACCAAATAAATGCAAGAAGTATGTTACTATGGGTTTGAAATCTATTTATTTCAAATACTCCAATCCAAACACAACCTAAGAGACGAGGGACTTTTTTAAAAAATAATATACTTTTTAATAAAAATTATATAAATAATACACAAATAATAAATTATCCGGAAATAGCACACTACGCCATTACTAATGGCGCGTATCCAACCAGATTTTTCTTTTTATTTTTTATTTCTGTCAAAAATTAATTTTTTTTAAATATATATGACTGGCTACGCCATTGACAATGGCGTAGCCAATTTGACTGCTGACAGCTACGTCATTATGAATGACATAGCCTCTAATAAAAAAAAATCGCTTAAATATCTCATTAGAAGCTACGCCATTGTGAATGACGTAGCCAGTAATAAGTTTGAAAAATAAAAAAAATTCGGCCGAAATATTCTCTCTCTCTCTCTCTTTCCTCTCTCTTTCTCTCTTCCCCTCTTCCCTTCTTCTTCCTCACGAAAAAAATACTCACACACTGCACTGCAATACTTCTTCATCAACTCTCATTTAGCATTTTATACCTAAATTACAAGGTAATTTTTTTATTCTATGTTATTATTTTGTTGAATATATTTTTGAGTAAGTTAATTATTTTAATTTAGAGTTTATGGTTTAAATATTTCTAATTTCTGTCAAATTAAATCCTAGTTTTCAATTTTAATTTTGAATCAAATTATGACCTAAATTAGTTTAAATGTTAGTCTTTGAGTTTATGGTTTATATATATTGTTATTGTATTATAATTTTAGGTGTAAATCATTTTGGTATAATATCGAATTTAGTATTTACGTTATGAATTTTGATTTAATGTTATAGTTTTTATTTTGTACTTAGATTTTGATTTTTTGTATAATTTTGGACCCCAATTTCAAATGTAGGTGTTTTTAGTGTTTGAACTATGATATAATATTTTAGGTACAATTTATAATTTTGAGATATGATGATGAAGATGTAATATTGAATTTAGTATTTATGAATGATATTTCTAGGTTTTTTAAATGTGTGTGAATATAATTTATGTTTTCGAACTCTAAATTAATAATTTATACTTTGCAAAAATGTCGAGACAGAACGTAGTTGATGTTTATATATTTTTGGATGGACAAATAATTAAAGATTCGAACTATATGTTGAGTTATAGCAATCCAGCAAAAGCTTACATGAGAATACCCCGTTCGATCAAATTTGTTGAATTGTTGAATAAGGTATATACGAGTACAGGAATTAATCCCAATCAATTCTCGTTGAAACTATCTTCGAAATACTCATTTGAAGATAGAAATTTGCTTAGGCAGAGAGCAATGGAGGTCAAAAACGATGATGATTTACTTTTTTTTCTTGGATCCTTATATTGGTGTTAGTACAATGGATCTTTATATTGAAAAAGAGCCAATACAATCTCAGGGTCCATACACATCGCTGTTAACACAAGTGACGTCGTATCAGCCAAACCAATTCTTACCGGATTTAAATATCGGTACTTATCCGAATAAGTTTTTATATTTACTTACAATCTCAGGGTCCATACACATCGCAGGTAATTTTTATTTTTACTTTGCATCATCGTATTTTTTAATAAATGTTATAATTGTCTAAATATTTTTATAAGAAATTTCATCTGTATTTTTTTGTTATAGTTTTTATTTGTTATGATTGCCTTTTTAGGATGTTCTACATCGGGTAATGCGTTTGGAAGTGTTCAAAGTGTACTAAATTTCCCTTTGGCGACTCATGGTTTAGGGAGTTATTCAAATCCGGATGTAGATGAAGGTAATAATGAATCGTCTACACGTTTGCATAATTTTAGTATCCTATTTTATAGTATTTTGAGGAAGCCAACTACAGCGCTCATTTTTCTCATCACAGAGGGCCGAGTAGTTCGATACCACCTCAGAACGATCAGTTTGAGGATGACAACGACAGTGCTTGTCGAAATTCGCTTGATAGGCATTCAGACTCGGACTTCGATGAAGAACTCAACAACGAACCGACTTATGAGGAAAATGTTGAGGAAGATGTTCCTCGAACAGGGAATCAACCACGATTTCATCATGTGCTCCCATTCTACTCCACATCATATGAAGAATTACAAGGAGACTCATTAGATCGACCAAATGAAGCAAGGGATATGACTTATGATTATTGGATAGGTAATCTTGGTTTGGGATTGACATTTGATAACAAAGAAAGGTTGCAAAGAGCGGTGAAAGACTACCACATAACACATCAAAAACGAGAGTTTAAGGTAGTAATCAGTAACCCGACAACTTATGCTGTTGTATGCAAACACAAAGCCGAACATGTAGGGTGCAATTTTAGACTTCGAGCTCATTTTAGCAAGAAAACACATTTTTGGGAGATATCGAAGTATACAGGGCCACATTCATGTTTGTTCGAAACTGTGGCACCAAACCACCATAATTTGGACATGAATCTGATTGCCAATGAACTTCTTGGACAAGTTCAAATTGATCCCTCAATTAAGATTGCACGAATAGTTCAAATGGTAGCTGATAAATGCGCAAGCAATATTTCGTATGGCAAGGTTTGGCACAGCTTGCAACGTGCAAATGAGATTGTATACGGGATTTGGGAGAATTCCGTTCCAGTGTTACCTAAGTTCTTAGGAGTTGTCCAAAAGTGGAATCCGGGCACAGTTGTTGAATGGAAACACAAAAACATCTATGGAAATCCAAAAATGTTCATGTATATGTTTTGGGCGTTCAAGCCACGTATAGATAGATTCCAACATTGCCGGAGAGTTATTTGTGTTGATGGGACACATCTATATGCACGCTACAAAGCTAAGTTGTTGATCGCAACGACTCTTGATGGAAATAATCAGATTTTGTCTCTTGCATATGCAATTGTCGATAATGAGTCGAATGACTCGTGGTTGTGGTTTCTGCAATTGGTGAGCAAACATCTTTTTCGAAGGAATGAAGGTGTGTGTGCCTTATTTCTGATCGTCACAACGGCATACTTCATCCATCTGAGCTTGTACCCGCCTTTTGCCCTCCTCATGGTGCTCATCGCTATTGCCTACGACATGTGTCTTCAAACTTTAATAATCGTTTCAAAAATAAAGTTATGAAGAGGCAAGTATGACACATAGTATTTCCAAGTTCGATAAAATCATGAAGGATATCCGACAAAAGGATGAAGATGCTTTCATTTATCTGAGCAGAATTCCATGTGAAAAGTGGACACTTGCACATGATGGAGGGGTGTGGGAAGGCATTATGACAAGAAATATGGGAGAGCTTAAATGGTGTGTTGAAAGGTGTTCGCCATCTTCCGCCCACCGCTATTGTGGAATGCACATTTCATCGTTGTGTATTATTTTTATAAACGATACCAAGATGTCTTGACAATGGGGGAAAATTCGGGCTTGACAGAGCATGCCTACAATATGTACTCAGAATCGGCGAAAGTATCCAAAACACACATTGTCAGAGAGTTGATGAAGAAGTATTGCAGTGCAGTGTGTGAGTATTTTTTTTCCTGAGGAAGAAGAAGAGAGAAGAGAGAGGAGGGGAAGAGAGAGAGAGAGAAAATATTTCGACCAAAATTTTTTATTTTTCAAATTTATTAAAGGCTACGCCATTCACAATGGCGTAGCCTCTAATAAGATATTTAAGCCGAAACTTTTTTTTTTAATTAGAGGCTACGCCATTCATAATGGCGTAGCTGTCAGCAGTCAATTTGACTAGCTACGCTATTGTCAATGACGTAGTCAGTCACATATATTTAAAAAAATTAATTTTTGACAAAAATAAAAAATAAAAAGAAAAATCTGGTTGGATACGCCATTACTAATGAAGTATCCATGTGGGTACGCCATTAGTAATGGCGTAGTGTGCTATTTCCGGAGAATTTATTATTTGTTTATTATTTATATAATTTTTATTAAAAAATATATTACTTTTTTAAAAAGTCCAGAGACAAGCCATCTTATTTTCAACAGATTGACTTGTAAGTCTGAATGAAGATCAAGATTAGTTTACCAATTATTACACATCTGTCTTTTCTCACTTCTTAACAGATCACTAACCTGATCATACCCGTCGACTTCAACCACATACAGAATAAAAGAGATCATTTGATGAATTAATTATTATAATATCTTGGAATAACAGAAAGATAAAAGTGTTTTTAGACAACACAGAATTGAAACAAATAAGAGTCAAAGTTCGCAAATCCGCCACATAAGAAGCTTTCAAAGGCAAAGAAAAGTAACCTTAGAAATGGTTAAGGCGGGGCTCCATTGCTCCTTCAAGATATCAAGGCAAATACTCCCGTTGCTGTTTATGTTTGGGTGAAAAACTTTTGTCCTGAATGCAACCTGCGAAAATCGATAGTGGTGCATTTGGAAAACTGCAAGAATATAAATTATTAAAATTATAAGCAAATAAATAACATCACACATACCTTTGGAGGCTTGAACGGATAATCCGGTGGGAAATGGATAGTGACTAAAAAAACTCCCCCGGAATAAGGACTATCTTGAGGGCCCATTATTGTCGCTTGCCAGTGAAACATATCCTCACCAACAGGTCCTGTGTCAACAATAAAAGGAATATCATATAACACACACCAACATAGACTACATAGTTGTATCACCATTGTCAAGAATGAATCAAGGCTTAACAAAACACTGAAAGTAAAATCACACACAAGACCGGATTTACGTGCTTCGGCGAATAACCCCCATGTCCATGGACACACTAGATTCTTATTGATTTCAGACTTAAAGAGTCACAAAGAGACATGTCCAATATAACTAGAGTCCATGGCTACAATGATTATTCTAAAGTACCAAAATACCCTTCTGCAATATTTAATTACCCGAGTCGGAGGACTTTAACCAATACTTCCATTTTATTAAGCTTCAAAATCTCATCACTCGTAACTATCTACAAGTAGTCAAAAGTCAAAATGAGGACCATACTATTAAAAAAACTAGCTCATTATGCTAACTGATAAAAAAATATAGCACAAAATTTGTGATTGACTCTGCAGTTCAAAAGTCAAGAAAGTAGTCGGAAGGCTGAACGGGGTACCTGCAGACTAAGTGTTCAGCTTTCATTTGTGGAAAACCTTGATATAATCAAGGCAATTCCTTGTAATGATAAACACAATAACAAGTGGAAACAAAACTTGTTGTAGGTCTACCTAGAGTTATGGATGTAGTCAGGAGAAACGGATAACTTTTCAGATTAGAACAATTTTCTTCATAGATAATTACTTCACAGCATAAAGGATACAGTGTCACTTCAAGTCATTGAAGCCACTACAAACAATAATATAAGCAGCAAACAGAACACAAGCATTGAAGCAAAGTTGCGAAAACGTGCTTGAAATATTACCAAATTTTTCAACGTTATAATACGCATTTTCTACAAAAGAATTTCAATGAATTTTTGCTTTGTGCTATATCAATTTCTTTAAAAACTAAAACGCTCTAGCTATACAAAAGCATAATCGCTTGAACTATCACAATTTAAAAGGTATTTATACAAACCTCTTTATGCAGCATGGTTACTTGGTAAGAACTCAAAAAAACATGGAAATTACACACTTCAACAAAATTTGTTACACTTGCATAGAATTTAACTAGCTTCATATTTCACAAAATATTCACCAAAAAAAAAATGTTGTGATATGCCCTAAAGTCCTAGGCCATGATTAAAAGGCCTTAGAACGGTACACTATATTTTCGGGGGGAAAATCCAGGGCTAAATTTTAGTATAAACTCCTGACATAATTTGTATTTTGTACCTTTTTCTTTGATAGTAAAATTCTCTAATCCTTTCACATGGAGGTAGGCTATTTCCGAACCATGTAAATCGTTGTGTTGTTTAATCCTTTTAAGCTTTTATATACTCACAAAGCCCACGCACCAAATCTAAAATATTCCACCCTTATAAGTACAGAAACCATCAAAAATTATAAAACCATTTTTTAAACGCAAGAAATGGTCAAAACTCAAACAACACATGCACGCAAAAGCCCACATGATAAAATTATCAAATTCCCATAGATCAGACCTCATAAAACTCTGAAAACACATTAAATCGTTGAAAAAAATACGGAACAAGTGATAATAAAATGTTGAAAAAAAGCAGAGAAAATACACAAATACAGTACCGGCGCTGCAAGAAGTAGGAGGGTCTTTCTGCAAATCTTTGAGCTCCTTCAGAATTCGTTTTGAAGCCATCGAACAAATCAACAAAGAAAAACTCCGATCTGCTGCTGAGTATTTGTTTTGTGTTCTACTTTTACAAGGGAAGAGAGAGAAAGAGAGAGAGAGAGAGAGAGATGTGGTGTGGAGTGACTGAAGTGACCTGAATAATGTAATGCGTCCATTTTTTTTTTATTATTATTTTTTTTAATACAAAGAAGGGGATCTTAACTATTTATCCCGACAAACCCAGGTTAATAGTCGTGTGTCTAGGCCAAGTAAGGCCTAATCGATCTTGCTCCATAATAATGTCCAGGTCCGGGTGCGGAGATGACATGACATTGAGGGTTTGGTGAAGACCCTTCTTGGTCAATCCGTCTGCCACACGGTTGGCTTCCCACCAGATATTAATCAGCTCAACTTGCCATCCATTTTTTTATATTTATTTATCTTGGAAGTAATTTTTTTATCTAATGTATTTTCCAAGTCAAATTAATTGACGTATTTTTCAAGTTTGATTGATGATATTAAATATAGTTTGTGTATTTTTTTGAAAATTACTAAAAATACTCTCAGATAAATTTTGTAGTCCAAAAATTTTATAAAAATATTGATTCGGTTCAATTTGTTATTAGAAAAAACTTGATAGTTAAGGACAATTGTTTGTTGACAAAAATTTTCTTAAGTTTTAATAAATTGATTATGTTTTAAAGATGCCGTTTTTTTAATCAAATAGATTAATTGTGTAATGCGAATATTTTTTAAAAGTTTTGATTTGAAAAAAAATAAATTCAAGTTTTTAAATGCCAATTTAAACTTAATTTTTGATACTTTTCAGAAGGTGCAAAGAAAATTATAATATATCATCTTTGCAAAAAAAAAAAAAAATCATAATTAATACAAATCCACCATTATAAATATTTGTAAAATAAGCAAAGAGTCAATTCCCAATCTTAAAAGAATGATTGAGATAAAATTTGTTAACCATAAGTGTGAGTTTTTATAAATGGAAAGTTGCTGGAATATGTATCATCGGCTAAAAAAATATCATCATACACTTTTCAAATAAAAGAATTTATTTTAGAAGTTTTATTAATTTTTCTTATTAGTATTATTTTTTAGGAGAGGGTTCATGTGTTAATTGATTGATTGGTGCTAAAAGAACTAGGGGACTTGGGTTTTGAAAGAAGCGGATCACTTTTAAGAACTCTTCAAATTTTGAATTTTGATATAATTGCAATTATAATAAGAATATTATGCAAAAATTCTCTAAAAGTAAAATTTACTCGATTTTTACAGCATAATTGATGGAGTGAATTTACAAATATGGGCTAGTGGCATACATTCTCTTAAACACGAAAATGTCCTTTTATGATACTCCATTTTATCATCATCAATGTTCTCCTTTTGCTTTATAAATATTTTGCAAAATACACAATTCATACAAAGGAGGATGTTTTTCTTCTTTTGCATATTTTATATATATGTTGTTACATGATGTTGTCGAGATGTAGCAAATCAATACACGACATAATAATCATCTATGTATAATAGACGCTATATGAATTCCACTATACAAATTGTTGCGATCAAGGCTTAAGAGTCTTAGATAAGGCTTCCAGTGGGAAACGATATTTAAAAATGAATCTAACCATTGAAAAACGATCTTTTTATCAAACTAGGACATCATGCAGCTCAATTTGTTCATCTTAGCCACACTACCAAATTAGAAAACAAGTCTAACAGTCAATTGATCATACATTATAAGTAGGCTACCATCAGCACAATGCACCCACATCTATGATGCACAGATACGGATACGATACGACATGAATATAGGATACACAATTTTCCAAAATTCTACTATTCTAGGATAGGGATATGACGATATACACACATATATATATATAAACTTAAATTTCTTACGTTCCACTAGATGAAGTCACATGACCATTCATTCTTACAGATGAAGATGTTATTATAGTAATTAGTTAATTACTAGAACTAATTACTAAACATATAAAAAATTTATAATCGATAGTCATAACTCTAGTCATAATTATTGAAACTTTATTATACACACCAATTAAGTTGTTCTAAAACTTTATCAACATTTTTCTCGAAAAACATTACAAGACAGAAGTACAAGTCTCAATCCATATTATTGCATATTACTAAAGTAGAAGAGTGTCCATTGTTTATATTCAGCACAACAACAAAATATTTAACAACAAAATATTTAACAAAATGAAAACTATAAACAATCTCACAATCTTAAATAACTTATTTGAAGAGTTCTTTGAAGAACAGAAGGGTGTAATTCAAAAGGAGTCTAAAAGACGAATTACTCGTAGTTACAAGAAGAAGACGAATTTCTATCGCGTATTGGGTATCGTAATAGAGCAAAAGACTGATGAGGGTTTCTTTTCCATTCTATTTTCTATTTTTTTTCAATTAATCGTGAATTTTTGTGCTAAATTATAATAGTAATACGTTTTTACTTTTGAATTTTGAGTTTTGATCCAAAAAGTATTTCATAATATCGAAAAATACCCCTACCATATCCGAGACTTTTTGGATACTTCTAATTCCCATATAGGATACCGTATCCGAATTTTTTTTATTTTTATTATTTTCGGATACTTTGAAATCGTTTCCGATACGTATCCACCCCATATCCAACCCGTATCCATATTCAGTACGAGTACAATATTGCACGGGATCATTTTTAAGAGTATCTGTGCATCCTACGTCCACTACGCCCACAAAAATAACGAATTCTATATTCTCAGAGCTATTCAAATTTGTGACATTCACATTGTAGTTAGTAGTCATTGACTATTTGAGAGAGTGGATGATAAATTCTAACAGCTAACAAAAATACTTATTAGAAATATAAGTGTGATACTAACTGAACTTTTAATGTCTTCCATATTCAGAACAAAACTTAGGAACAAAATATGTGGAGTCATAAAATCCAATATCCATATGCCCCTGACAGTTGAAAAGCTAAGAAAAACACAGCATAACATTAGAGAAAATGTTACAAAGAGTATCACATCAAAGGACACAGATATACATTTTAAGCATAAAATTTTTAGGAACCCTTCTGATACAGAGAACATTATTCGAGCAAGAGAACACGAGATAAAGGTGTGAGGCGTAAAGTCTTGAGAAAAAGATCTCATTTGCCACCTAAGGTAGGGAACTGGCCTGGATCTTCAATGGCAGGTGCTCTCACATTGCTCATTTCACTGCCTCCACTGTAACCTCCTCTTGAGCCACGCCCACGGCCCCGACCACGACCACCGGGATTGTAGAACCTCTCGCCCTCAGCAGGCTTCAAGAACTCATTGATGCTCACAGACTAATCAATATGAAGACCAAAAAGTATTACATTATGCTGGATGCTGTTCTAATCGTTTCTTTTCAATGGAAATTGAATTATTCTTTAAACAGGAAGAGGGAATATGGAATATATTGATTTGATTTTCGGATTGCTGAAGATATATATGAAAACACCTACAAATAGAATTACATATTTTGAGGCAATTTTCCACAATTTTGGGCCTAAGCACCTTATACCTTGATCACCTATACGCATGTTCAATTATATACCGGACAGTTACTGTATTTCCACCAAATGGAGCGTGAAGACTCCTAAATTGCGATTAACACAACAGATATCTTGAATTGGATGGCACAAGAAAGTGTAAATGGCCACATGGAAATGCAAAAGCCAATATAGCTCTTGTACAACCAATCAACTTAACTGATTCAAAAGGGTGACCCACAAGCCAAATCTAGTGTGCATAAAATGGTATAGTCTGAGACTATACACATCTCAAACAAGTATATAACAAGTACATGTACATGAATGGTACCTTTTTGGCTCTCTCTTCTTTCTCAGCCAACTCTTTCTTTTTATCCTTCTCAGAACCCTGCAAAAATGAATTATATTGTGTACAAAAATGCATAAGTGGGTTGTTACATCAACTAATTATCCTAAAGCACAAGCCGAAGACAGGCAAAAATAAAGTTCGTTTTGTAAGAAGTGGAAGAGAATTTACCAATTTGATGAAAATTTCATCACCAGTTTTCTTGTTCGATAGTTGTTGCATGGCTTCAAACTCTTTCACATCAACCTTCCTGCCCTCAGTTTTAAGAGTCTGCAGAGCTTTTCTTTTCTCCTCCAGGACCTTCTCATACTCTTCCAGTGTCATCTCCTGCAGTTTAAATGAAAAATTTCACGATGTCAATTAAAAAGTCAAATATAATCTTCAAACATTAAAATCAATCTCCATAGAAGTAGCTTTCAGGAAAAACAGATGCGCAGATTGGATTACTAGTCGGTCAGTCCACTGACCACTAACTATATAAAGTACGTTCTCAAAGCCAAATTCAAATGTTAACCCATCTCTCTATAAATCCAGACAAGTTATTTGACATTCCAACAAGGTACTATACAAAATTTATTTACCAAGGTGAAAAAAGAGTTTAGGTTCCGCAATCAACTAATATAAAGTTGCAAAAAGATTTTGTTCCAGAGAGGATATCACAAAAATAAATTAAAGTTTCTCCCTTTAGAAGGGCTAAACATTGCAACTTCATGGTCCATAAAATAATTCAGTCAAAATACTTGAGATCAATATATAAAATTGCATTTATTCCATCACCTTAGACTCAGGTTCCTTCTCTTCGACTTCATTCGTAGCAGCTTCCTTGTCTCCATCCGTTGCAGCATTCTCCTCTCCTGATGGCTTCTCAGCATTCAGACTCTTTTCACCATCATTAACAACTTCTTCAGCCACTCTAGAAAAGAAAAGGCAGTTAAGTAAAAAGTGAATTAGTACAACAGATATCATATTAATAATGTCCATGGCCGAAGTCAACAAGGAGATACTCACGGAGCCAGTTCATCACTCTGAGTTCCCCAGTTCCCTCGGCCAGATCCTTCCCGTTTTGTCTCATATCTGCACAGATTAAGTTTATAGGAGGCAGTGTGTCAAACTCCAGATGATAATAATAATAATAAAATGGGGACAAAGACAACAGAAAATATATAATGATACCCGTGCCCAGTTCCACTACGGCGATCAAATGGCCTACGTGGACGGTCGAGATCGCCTTCTCCTGCTTCTCCATTGCTGAAACCACCTCGGCGACCACCGCGGAAAGGCCCACGAGGTCCAACATAGCCACCACGCCTCTCATAAGATCTCCCGGCATCAGCCTCGTCAGGTGCACTTTGACCATCAGATATTTCCCTGTTTCCATGTGAATTTTCGTTGCGGGAAAAGTCTCTATAGGATCCACCATCACCACCACGCCCACGCCCATAACCACGACCACCACGACCTCCTCGTGCAGATTCAGATTTTGCATCTCTGACTACTCAAATGAACAAGTAAAAAGTTGAATATAGGTATAAGGAGTTAACATCCAAAACATGGCTAAAAAAGTAAATAAAATCGATACTAGAAACTTGAATTAAATTCAACGGTGGCTGGAAACATAAATTCCATTGCGCCAATTGGGAAAAGGTGAATCTAGTAAATCACCCATAACCACCACAAACAAGACCAGAAAAAATGTAAACTGCATAATCCGATTATAATAATGATTAAGGAAATTAATAATCATAGAGGAGCAACATAAGACGCGTGATACATCAAACAAAGATAAATCAATCCTCCTACAAATGCTAGATTGTGGCAGCACAGTTGTGTTCAACTCATAATCAATAAACCTTCTTCTCGTACAGTAATTCTAGTTACAAAAGGATGAGTATCACAGTGCCCAAAGCCAAACTTAATAAGCATATTATACATCTAATATGCTCCAAGAACATTCCTACGGAAATTTGCAAATAGACCAACCTCCTTAAAATTAAAAGCCAAACTTAATAAGCATATTATACATCTAATATGCTCCAAGAACATTCCTACGGAAATATGCAAATAGACCAACCTCCTTAAAATTAAAAGCCAAACATAACAATTGCATAAACTAAGATACTGTATTATGTATTCCGCAAAGGATCTAAGCTAGTAACAACACAGCAGCACAACGTATTCCCAATCGTAAAGGCCCTTCTCCAGGCCAAAATTATTGAAGCTCAGACACACATAAAATGAACAAACGCACAAAATATTATTCCAAATTTTCCCAGTAGCAGTAAAAAAACAAATCGAATTCCAATGTTACAATAACAACACTTAAGGAAAAGTTGACAGTTTGTTTCAATATTATGGAAATTCAATTCAATTGTTTCAGCATCCATTGAATTATAACATCAAACATAATCATATATGTTAACAATACCAATACCAATACATAATCATTATTCAGTACAACAAATCAGGTCTACTCAGGTATTATTAGATATATATATATATATATATATAACAAATCAGGTCTACTCAGATATTATTAGATATATATATAGAGAGAGAGAGAGAGAGAGACAGCGCTTACCAGCCTGGGTAGGGGGAAGCGGCTTAGAGGGGAGCTTAGGCTGCGCCGCCGGCTTATTAGCCGCTGCCGCCCCCGGCTTAGCCGATGCAGCTAGGGTTTTCTTCGGCTCGATTTTGAGCTGCTGAGCAGCGAGCAGCTGCGAAAGGTCCCCCGTATCATCGTCCCCCAGCAAATCAAATGGGTTAACTGTCGACATTTCTTCCCTCACAGCACCACTAGCAAACCCTTGCTTTCAATTTATGAACAATTAAAACCCTAATTCAACTCTTTATTCATTGTAACTGTTAATAAATAACAGATCTATAAATGGCAAGTACTGATACAAGGAAAGAGAGAGAGAAGGGTTCTCTGAAACCCTAGCCGCAACGCAGAGAGTGTAGAGAGAGAAAGTGAAGAGTGAGAGAGAGTGTGTGAGGTTTATCTCAAGTTTCCTAATTTATTCTTGTTTGTAAATCTATGGAGCTCGTGGGCGTACTCTGTTAGATTTTTCTCTTTATTTTATTGTGTATATATATATATATATATATATATGTGTGTGTGTATACCAACGAAGTTGGTACGAGTGGTAAGCAACTCGATTTCGCTTAAGTAAAGTCTCAGGTTCGATTTCTTGTGTACGCAGTTACCCCGTTGGGAGACTCATCCACCAGGCCAGGTGTGCGATCCGGGTCGACCAACAGATTAGTCAGGCAATACCCGAGATACTGTGGTAGGCAACAAAAATATATATATATGTGTGTATATGTATATATATATTTTTTATCAGCTTGTGTATGTTATACTATATTACTTAAGAAAAATTACTATATACATCGTAATTTTTATATAAAGTAATCGTTAGAAAATATTTTTCAATCTAAATACTTATTCCACCTCTTTTTATTTGGAAAGTTTGTTAATTATGATCAAATAAATTTACAGATTCAGTTGCCCTGTCCTTTTAGATCAGCAATTAACTAATTGTAGCTTTTTTTTAACAGCAATTTATAGTTTAAATTCTTTATATTGATGACTATTATTAATCACATATTTGAGTTTTTTTTTAAAACAATATTTTTTAAAAATAATTAACATGTTAAATTTAAAAAAAAATAAAAATTTAAGAAGGTTGGATTCGCAATGATATGTATAAATTTGGAAAATACATAATAGAAAGATTACGATAACGAGAAAATCAGTTCATCAATACTCAATTTAAGAGATTAAGGGTAATTTAGAATAAAAAGTTGTTCAATTTAGTTGTTGACTTTTTTGTATGAAGTTTTGAGATAAAAAATATCTTCATAATCCTGTTTGTTAAAAAAAATTATATTGGGTTTTTCTTGGTAAAATTTCAACTTTTTCTATTTTATTGTCCGTATGATACCTGCCACGCATTGATACTTATCCCTACTTGTGTGTGTGTATATATATATATACACACACATTACAACTACAGTGGCATACTGTATACTAAGAAGTGGGTTGGGCCTCGAGCTGGTGATGAGCGGAATATCGGGCCGATGGAGTGTGATGTTGGCCCAATGATTATTCACCTTGTCTTTACATTGAACTCCTTCTGGATTTCGCAAAAATTCAAAATCGTCCCTGAGTTCTCAACATATTTTTGATTGGTTAAAGTTTTTTAATTTTTTTATTATTTATGAAAAAAATAGTGACGTTAAATAATTTTATAGAAGAGCATTTTAGTGAATAAAAAAGAATTTATTTATTTGTTGGAGTTTGCTAATAAAATTTGGTTAAAAGGACAACATTGACAAAAAATTAAAAACCTCAGTAATGATTTTAAGAATCTGTTGAGACCTCAAGGACAACTTAAAATTTTTTCCATAATTCTTAAAGACTCCTTTATTTTATGACGTGGTTTGAGTTGTTAAAGTTAATAACTTTTTGGAAATAATTAGGAACAACGTAAAAAAAAGTTGTAAAATTACAAAATTAAAGAAAATAATAATGATAGATTATTATACAATTTGATCATATTTATTTTATTCAATGTTTAAAGTCAATCATGTAAGCTATTTCTTAGCACTTTGATGTTAATATTTAAAGGCATTATGTGTAGGTAGCAATTTTTATTCCACAAGCAAATTCTATAGTAACCAATTTGGTCGACATAAGCATAGTGATTGTATTAGTTATTTTAGTATTCAAGTTTGTTCACTTTTGTTATAATCGTAAAAGTTATTTAATATTCAAGTTCTGCTAATAATATCAATTTGATACTTGAGTATTCATATATGTGTCAAGTAGTATCCAATTTGCCACAATGATCAAAATGGTACGTCATTGTTGATTTCAGTTCATAATCCATTGATTTCAGTCAATTTTGATAAATTCAGATGGAATATTCTAAAAGATTCCGCCAACGATAGTTAAATTGAGTGAAATGTCACATTTTACATAGGTTGGGGAGTCGGGGTGCCATATATATGTCAAGTAGTATCCATATTTGCCACAATGATCAAAATGGTATGTCAGTGTTGATTTCAGTCCATAATCCATTAATTTCAATCTATAGTCCATTGATTTCAATCAATTTTTGACAAACTCAGACGGAATGTTCTAAAAGATTCCGCTGACCATTCCGCTGACAATGGTCAAATGGAGTGAAGTATCACATTTTACATAGGTTGGGGAGTCGGGTACCAAACGTTTTAGGTTAGGGGTCAAAGTGCTCTCAACAATATAGGCTGGGGAAGAAATGTTTTTTACTCTAGATTAAAACTTGTACTCCTTATTTTTATATATTGTTTTGTATCTATTGAATAGAACTTGATGTTCTTTTCCTTAATAATTTTTTTATTATTTTCTATATAACGATGTCACTCCAGTATATTTATTTTAAGTTATAAATTAACAATTGATACTAAATTTTATCAAATACACTATCGATTTTTATTTCGAACTCGTGAAAATACACTTTTGATTAGTATGTATGAATATATTAATGAGTAGTTTTATAGAATTTTAAATAAGTATATATATATACTCCATATAAGTAGATATATATAACATATACATAATTGTAAATAATTTTTTTGAGTGTATGCGGTAATTACATTTTTTTAAGGCAGGTATCAGAATTGCTTCACATAATATCTTATAATGTGGGTGTAAATATCACTTTCTACAATTGGGCTCAGAAAGATTGGGCCTCAAAGAAAGCTCATGAGCTACCTCAAAGAAAGCTCATGAGCTACCTCAAAGAAAAGTTGAAAATAAAGGTAGAAGATAGCAAGGTTAGAGGCCTAATAGTGAAGCTGATAAAAAGATGGAAGGAAATCGTGTCAAACATTTGGTCAAGATTTTATCCCTAAAATCAAGAGATTATTTCTTTTTCCCCTCAACTACCAAAAGAGACCATTTTGACTTGGAGAAGGGGGGGGGGGGGGGGGGGGGGGAGGAGACGACCACTTTATGTATAAGAGGGAGAATTTTTTAATTTTCGTATCATCATTTTCAATACTACAAAATTTAGACGATACTTTGTACTCTTTCTATCCAGAAAATAATAAAACTCTTTCCTTGTTCTTCCTTTTTCTTCTTCTTCTTCTTCCATTTTTTTCAAAAATATCAGTAAAGAAATAAAGAGTGCTTTTAGTTTAATATTCTAGAGGACTTATCATTTTCTTTTATTGAATTTCATGTGAAAATCAAACAGCAGTGGCACCGTCTTCGGAAATTTTCTTAGCAAGAGACGTGAGTTACAATGACGACTTCTGAAAGAAGTATCATTTCAACTACATCTGGAACAACTTCATAGGTACCGCCGCTGTCAGTTTAACTTTCCAGCACTGAATCCGCCATGGTGGAAACGAACGATGTTGCACCTGCTCCACTGCCGCCTTTCTCTCTAGAAATTAGGACCGAGACGCAAACAATAGTGTATGTTAGGCGACATGAGGTGTGAGAGGCGACTAGTTAAGCCCCCATGGCTCGTGCGCTCTTTGGTCTTGCTATTTTCAGGCTAGTGTCGACAGTGGCTTGAGATATTCTTGAGCCTATTTCTCCACCGCCGGGCCTTACAGTCATCTCGAGGGAGAATCCGCACTCTGAGGAGGAGATTCTCATAGTGAAACATTCTGCACCCTCTCGGGTACCATCTAGTGTGCTACCTAGCAAAATCACCCCAACATCAATTAACCAATGGGGGTGCTTGTTTGCGAATGCCATGACGGCAACTCTCGAAGGTAGTGGACCTCAAATTAGGATATATGCTCCCGGGACTATCCCAATAGTAGTTCTATATGCTTTCGCTCCAGCAATCCCATCAGTTTTTCCTCCAGCTATCTCGGAGGTACCTCTTCATCAACATGCTGCTACCCTTGGCCCGCCACTGATGACTTCACAAGTTCATGAGGGCAACCTTAGCTTTCCAGCTAGTGAAAGAGAGGTTTACTATGGTATCGGAGGGTCAAACACCCTTGATAGGAATAGTAATATCCCACCGCCAGGAAATAAGGATCGTAGGGTTACTTAACTACCTGAGGACAACCTAGCGGAAAGATTTGAAGACATAAGAGAAGAAATGAGGGAGATGAGACAACATCTTGGAGAGGATGCGCTTAACCCTCCAAGAGGGGTTCATTTAGTCCCCGTGTGCTCGATGATGAGCTACCTAACAACTTTCATGCCCCAAATGTGTGGGAATATGATGCTTCGTCAGATCCCACAGAGAACTTATGGAAGTTTGAGAACTGTGCCTATTGCATCAATACTCTTACGGGATAAAGTGCCGAGTGTTCCTGACGACCTTAATGCGAGCTACTTAGTAGTGGTTTAATCAGCTGGCTCCTAATTCTATCCATTCTTTTAAGGAGTTTGACTCAATGTTCTTGCTGTTAGGATTATGCCCTCAGATGCCATAGAGGATAGAATGATAAAGCATCTCACTATATTAATAAAAGATATTGTTTTGTTTTCACTATAATCTTATCTACATCTATAAGTAGTGTAAAATATTTTGTCCATGTTTTCTGTGCAATCTCTCTACTTCCTATGGGATAGGAAGATAGGCACTACAGAGATTGATCTTGATTATTTAAATAAGTTCGCAAGTAACATGAAGTCTTTAATGGACAAATAAAGACTAGGAATACTTGTACAATCTGGGCTTTGACATGGGACTGCCAGTAGAACACCATGTGATGGTGGGAGCTTAAGGTTGTAGGCACATCAGTGGAACTGATATGCTTGAACACGACTCGCATTTGTTCTGTCACATGGGTATTCACTCTGTAACTGTCAATGACAAAACTGATTATTCGTAATAGGTATAGGTAAACCTTTGACCTGAAGTATCGGGCTGAAGTTACACTTGTGACGTCAAGTCTGGTACTAGAGTAGTTAGACCCAATTCACCCGTTGGTGGGGTTAACCTCGAAATGCGACTTGATGGGCAAGTGGCAGTCTTAGCTGATAACTAAAATGAGATTTGTTCTATCATAAGCAAATGAGAAAGTGTCCTATGTGATTATAGTTAATGGAGATCAAAGTCTTTGGCCAAAGCAATAGAGACGATTGTGCAAGGCATTGAATTGAGCTCAATGATCTCGTATTATTATACTCCCTCCGTCCCGAAAAGGATGTCCACTATTCCACTTTTGTCTGTCCCAAAAAGATTGTCCCTTACTTTAAAAAGTAAGTATTTATTAGTTAAGTGTCTATTATGCCCTTGACTTTATATCTAATGTTTTAGTATTAATTCCTTTTATATATATAAACTCATTAATTTGATTGTGGTAATAGAACCAAAATAGTCCAAAATTGCCATAAACAAAAAAGTAGGTATGGAATCTGGTTATATGTAACCTCCCAATTTACACTAATTTTCTATGTATATGGTACTTTAATTTTGGAGTAATTAGTAAGTATGCAGTGCAATTTAGGAAAGCTTGATTGTAATATATAAACAATAAATATTTTATTAATTTGCATAGAGGGTAATTTGGGGATAGATGGCTAAATAATTGACTTTTTTTAATTCCTACAAAAAGTTAAAGGGGACATCCTTTTTGAGACGGAGGGAGTAATTAATACATATGGTCAAGTTCAGTGAGTTTGACATCACCATGACTCTGACTTGACCGAGACACGTGAACAAAGGCTTTATACGTATACGGAATTTACGATTGGAAGGTTGTGGAATGATTCATTCATTCGATTTCATTTGGGTTACAAAGTGGGTCACGTGACTGGCTAGATGTTACCCACTTCCTTTGGATTCCTCTCATTGCCAAATTAAGCGAACCTAAAGAGTCACGCTAAAGGATTGATAAAGAAAAATAAAAGGATTTTTCTATTTTATTCTAGGATGTTTAATTTATGGGATAAATTAAATATGATTAATTAATTGTTCATTAGAAGAAATAATTAATTATAAAGATAAGCTTACGAAAATAAATTAATGAATTAATTTATCTAATTAATTTGGTTATTTAATTAATTTATTGGTTTATTGGATATAATAAATAATTAATTAAATAATGAAGTTAATTAAAACAATAGATGAGCCGGGCCAAATAAAGAGGGTCCATAAGGACGGCTCCTAAGGCCGAGTTGGGCGTCCCAACATGAGCTCTTGCCTCTTGTCTTGGTCAATAAGTCAAGTGATATTAAATACATCACTTAAAAGACTTTTGACCTAGATGAATTTAAGAATTCACATAACTCTCCTAGAAAAGAAAAAGAAAACTCTTCTCCCTCTCTCCTCAAGCTAGCCGTCGGTTAAGGAGCAAGAAAAGAAGGGATTTTTTCTGTCTTTCAATCCGCGTGATTATTTAGAGACAACGTGCTTTCGTTGTTCGAATCAAAACTTCAAGAAAGCTTCAAGGAATTCGTGAAAAGTGGATAGCACGAGGATTGAAGATTTGTAGACTTCAACTGTTAAAAATTTTAAAGGAGGATCGAGTTCTTCAACCACTTCGCTTCAATGGGTATGTTTTATTCATTTTAGCGTTTATATGATTCAATATGCAAATCGAGAAAACACTGTAGGTATTTTAAACCTTTCGCTGCTCAATTTTTTGCAAAACTTAACAGTGGTATCAGAGTCAATATCTGATCTACATATTTGATCAAAATTATGTGATTTTTGATATGCATATTATGTGTTTTTGAAGCATGCGTTTATGCGTTCTTAAATCTGTGTTTTTATGGTTTTTAGCCTAGAATTTGATTTTTTATGTTTATTATAAATTTGAGTATTTTTATGATATGAGAAAAAAAAATCAAGAAACGAGAAAAAATGGGGCTGGAAAGCCCCAGCACGCGCGCAGGCGCACGGCGCCTGACCGTGTGGCTGGCCGCGCACATGCCACACTGCCACACGACATGCCTGGGTCGTGTGTTTAACACATGACCCGCTGAAACGGTTCATCGATCCGGATTTGAAAATTCGGCTGTGCTTGGGGTCAAAATTAGTATTTGGGTTTTGGGTAAATTTAATTATCTGGGTGGGTCAAAAGGATGATGACTCAGAATAATTCAAATTAAGCGCAATTGTAGAATTACTCAAATTTTGACTTCTTAATTGGTTTGAGCTTAATTTAATTAATGTCAAATTGGCCAACGGGTTGGTGATTTGGATTTAAATTAAAACTAGCCCAATAGAAATTAATAACACTTGTATAATTTTCTAATTAATTAATTTTAGGCCCAATTAAATTAAATCTGAATGGACCAAAAGGATGGTGACTCGGGTTTGATGAAATCGAGCACAATAAGATTAATTGAAATAAATATGTTTAATTAGAATAATTAATTATTTTTCTTGGAGATTAATAATTTAATTATTTTTCTTGGAGATTAATAATTAATTTATAGATTAAATATTATTATTTTTCCTCAATTTGAAAAATACATAGATATTTGAATAAGGAATATAAATTATTTTTCTTAGATGATTAATGATTAATTCTTTAATCAAATAAAAGTTTTTCCAATAAATGATAGCTTTAAATCATAACAAAATAAGATTCGATATTTTATGTATTCGCTTTGTTGGACTAATATTATTTTAATTAAAAGGTAGATATACTTAATTAATAATTTTCTATATCTAAGTCATCTAGTAGGACTAGATTGATTTTAATTGAAATAAAGAATATATAAAAGTAGGAATTTGATGAAGGATTTTTTAGTTGGAATAAAATTTTAAATAATCAACATAAGTGTTTTAATATTACGAGCATGTATTAAATGTTGCAAGCATGTCTTATGTGATGGAGACACCGATCATGGACTTAGGTTTTATTCTATGTACCTTTCTTTTTTATGGGTTGTAAAGTCGGAATTGAGGCTATTTATTGCTTTCTTGAAAATAATGTATAAGTTGTTTTTAAAGCATTGTAATAGAATAGTTCAAGATTGGTGGAGACGAGAAGCCCATAAAGATTAGATAGGTTTCTCTTTTACCTTTTTCTGATGGCCCCTTGGCTCGGACTCTCTAGTAAATGTCCATGATCGAGTGTGATGGTTTTATTTATTTAATTCTATTTATGTATATTTATAGGCATGTTTATTAGTAGTATAAATTAATGCATGTTCAATATATAATAATTGCGCTATATAAATTGACTAATGTGCAAAGTGAGACCAAACTTTTGACTATTTAACTTCTCCCAATTAAATGATATCAAGTTAGTAAATGATGTGGGACATCTTCGCCCTCCACTAAACTTATTAAAATTAAAATTATTACAAATGTGTAATGCTCCCCAGTTATGGGGGTTATGCATTTGAAAATGATTTGAAATTTTATTAAGTGCATGAGATGCCTTAGTCGAAGCATATTTCACCCCAGAAGCTGGTTAGGTTGCAAGGTGAAATTCAAATGTTAGATTAAAGGAGTTAGCGAGAATAAACTCGGATAGTTCACGAGCTTCAGTTAGGTTGCGGCTCGATGAACTATGGGGAAAGGTATTGAAACATTTATGGGATAAATTGATGTAAGATATCACTTCAAATAATTAATGAGAAATCGGTTAGGTTGCAACCCATTTAATTAATTGAAGACCTCAATACCCACTGTGGAATCGATGCCAATGATGATTTTCGATTTCTACATGGGAGTGTATGATTCGAAAAATGTAGTGGGAGCCAAGATAAATTTTAAAGTCCTTAATTTTTCTTGGTTAAGTCAATTACAAGTAATCTAATTAATCTGGTTTATTTCTGTAGTTATTTTCTTGTTTATCTCTCTCAAATATGACGAACCCATTTTTAATTCTACTCGAAAAGAATACTCAAAATGGACCCATTTACGTGGACTGGCTTAAAAATTTGAGGTTTGTCCTCTACATGGAGTCTCTGGGATACGTCTTGGAAGCTGAAATCCCAGCGGCACCTGCTAGAACACGAGCCACACAAGAAGAAGTCCAAGCGACGACGTCTGTGTTAGGGGATACATGTTGGGATCTATGACCAATGAACTTCAAAGGTCACATGATAAGATGCCCACTACAAGAGCTATCCTGGCACACCTGGTAGAGCTCTATGGTGAGCACAATCGAACGGCACGATATAAGATATCAAAAGAGCTCTTTGGAGACGAGATAAAAGAAAGTGAGAAGGTCGGTGATCATGTCCTCAAAATGATATCGAGGATTGAGATATTGGAAGCTCTTGAATTTACCATGAACGCCACCCTTCAAACTGACTTAATCTTACAGTCTCTTCATGATTTCTTCTCTCATTTGTGCTTAACTTTAACTACAATGAGATAGAGTGCAATTTAGTAGGGCTAATGAACAAGTTGGTTACTGCACAATCTCTAATGAAACCAAAGGGAAAGAAAACTACCTTGGTCATCTCTTCTGGACCTAAAAAGTCTAAGTCTAAGAAGAAGAAGGCAAACAAAAAGCAGGTTGGCGAGCTGGGAGCAAAAAGGGGCGTTCAAAAGGGTAAATAAAAGGCTCAAGGGTTTTATAAGAGCAAATGACCTAAAAAGACGGATAGATGTCTCGAATGCGGTGAGCTTGGCCACTGGAAGAAGAACTGTCCTAAATAAGACAAATGCGCAAAAGGTATAAAACTAATTGTTCTATGACCCTTTTTTCTACTTCATGGATTCTGGACTCCGGGGCTAGTGCTCATGTGTGTTGTTTGGATCAGGATCTGGAGAGAAGTAGAAAGTTGGGCTGAGAAGAAGTGCTGATCAAAGTAGGCAGCAGGGAAAGCGTCGCAGCTACTAGGATTGGATCTACTTTTTTAATTTTAAATTCTAGACATTTATTATTTTTGAATGATGTTTTAGTTTTTCCAAGGGGATTAAGAACATTGTTTCTATTCCTATCTTAGTTAAGACTGGTTACACATTTCGTTTTTCTGATTTGAATTGTGACATTTATTATGGTAATAAAATAGTTGGCAATGCATCTTTAGTTAATGGTTTGTAGTATTTGAATGTCCATAATTCTTCTATTGTGAATGTCGTAACACATAAACGTGGTACGCAAGAAATTAACTTAAGACTTAAGTCGTATCTTAGACTAAGCCATGCTGGAGAGCACAAGATCCACAAAATGAAAAAAGATGGCTTTTAAGCTCACTGGGATCGGATCCCCATCCAACATGTGAATCATGTCTCTTAGGCAAGATGGCTAGATCTCCCTTCACCGGGATTTTTGAAAGAGCTAATCAAGTCATAGGATTAGTGCATACCGACGTTTGTGGACCATTTGAAAAAATGGCTCGTGGAGGTTTCTACTACTTCATCACTTTCACAGATAATCATTCAAGATATGGTCTAGTGTATCTGATGAAGCAAAAGTCTGAATCCTTTGAAAGCTTTAAAGAATTCAAAGGTTTAGTAGAAAATCAAACTGGCCAAAATATAAAAACTCTACATTCAGATCATGGAGAATATATGAGTGCCGAGTTTGATGAGTTCCTTAGGGAACAAGGAATAATGTTACAGCTAACACCACCAGCAACTCCTTAACTAAATGGAGTAGCCGAGCGTAGGAACCGAACACTGTTGGACATGGTTCGTTCCATGCTTAGCTATACTGATTTACCCATTTCGTTATGAGGACATGCGCTCCTTACTGCTGCTTACATATTGAACAGATGTCCCTCCAAATCCATTTCTAAAACTCCACATGAGATGTGGAATAATAGGAAACCAAGTCTTAACCACATCAAGATTTAGGGATGTCCCGCTTATGTCAAAAAGACTAAAGTAGAGAAATTGGAGACAAGAGCCCTAATGGGATGTTTCATTGGTTATCTTGAAGATTCGATGAGATTCTTATTTTACCTACATGATGATCAAAAGATCATTGTGGCCCTACAAGCCCGCTTCATTGACGATGAGTTCATTTTGGAAAGAGGCAAAGGTAGAAAAATTATTCTAGAGTAACAAAATGAAACTCATACTGTGACATTTGTCCAAGAACCAAGAGCTAACCCAACAGTAGCACAACCACCATGTAGATCTGGTAGAGTACCGCATGAACCTGAGAAGTATGTATATCTACTGCAGAGGAAGCTAGAGCTACACACTATAGTAGAAGTTAGAGCTACACACTGTAGTAGAAGTTAGAGCTACACACTGTAGTAGAAGTTAGAGCTACACATTGTAGTAGAAGAAGGTCATGAAGATGATGCCTCTACCTATGATCAAGCGATGATAGATGTCGACGAAGATGGCAAGAAGCAATGGAAACAGAGATGGATTCTGACACGCTAGAAGCTAACGTGCTTGAATAGCAAGTGCACTAGTCGTGATAGTAATAAAAGTGGACTAAAAGTCCGAGTTGTCAAACCACGGAGACTTGGATTTTAGTTTATGATTTTATAACCAAAAAAACAACTAAAGTAAAGGTAAATTGAAGGTAAAACGCGTAAGATAAGAACGAAGACACACTAAGGATTGAAGACCAATTATAAAGGGAGACTAAGGCACATGCTAGGTCCAAATTGCTCAATTATACTTATAAAGGCTCTCGTTAAAGGATTATGCTTATGTTGCTATGGTGAAAGCTCCTAGAGTAGAGAATAACCGATGTCTCGCACTAAACCCCTATGCTTGAATGACGGTTTCCTAAGTATATCTACCCGGAAATCTAATCACTAAACATGCATTAACGAACTAGAGCTCACTCGATTTAGATCGAACGACTTCACCCGAGAATCTTTACCTATGTTTAGGGCAACTAATAATGAGTTGCGGGTTATGGTGTGAATTTCTTGCACCCTAGTCAATTTTCTCTCGAACTATTCACCTAGGCATAAGATTCTAACATATGGTGATCAAGCATATGCCAAACGAGCAAAAACAAAAATTCACACAACATAACAACATAAGAATCACTTCAACAATCCTCTATTATAAGCGTAAATCACAATTTGGCCTTACATGGCCCTAGTCTTACAAGTTTAGCTCATAAATGATAGCATAGAAGAATTGAATGGATTCATATACATATTCTTGGACATAGATGAAAATGAAAAGCTATTAAAACTCCCTAATTGGTGAATGATGATGGATCTTCAATCCCTAAGCTAATCTTCCTTCTTGATCTCTTCCAAATGATGAAATTGTGGCTCCAAATCCCAGAAAAGTGCCTTCTATCCCCGAAAATTCGAACCCCCTTTCCCTGCTGAAAATTGGCTTTTCTCCACTTGGAAAATGGTTACGCCGGCTCCTAGGCGCGGCCTACGTGGCATACATTTCTTGGGGAATAAGTCCGGCAACGCCCAAGAGTGGCATAATGGCGCTCAGGCGCGGACAGGACGGCGCCTAGGCGCGAACATCAGTATGTTGAACTTGCTTGCTTCTTGATCGGTGCCTGGGCGCGATCAACAGGCTTGAACTTGTGTCGTGCATTGTTTTTCACCATTTTCTTCGTGTGCTCTCGCTTATCGCCTGAAATCACTTAACACCCCGATTAAATGTAAATGCGGCATGATTTAGGTAATACATGACTTCAAAGCATAAGTATTATGGGCTTAACAACACGTAAAACACCTCTTATCAACCCCCCCCCCCAAACTTATCAATTGCTCGACCTCGAGCAATAAGCTATAGGATCCAAAAACAAATTAAACACGGGAGAAACGAAAAGAAAACTACCTAACTCACTTTCGTGGAGTACACGATTACATTTAGCGGAAGCAACAAGCCTTTGAACCCTTGAGTTACCTCAAAGGACGAGTTATAGTCTCGTGAGGGTTTGCATACGATATACCCACAAAATTGAAAGATTTTCAACCACAATTGATCAATGTAAATCAATATGATTAATAATAAAGCAATGACATGAATTCATTTGTTTAAGCTCAAAATTACATATATATACACATCACATACTTGCTCATGTTACGCCTTAACCTCGAAAAGACCATCCTAAGGGTGTGGTGATGACAAATCTAGGGTATTATAGTCGAGTAGCATTCTTACCACTTTTCAAGCATTAATCTCATATCTATTAACTTTCGAATAGTCACACGGCACGAGAATTGAAGAAAACTTCATAGCCACTTAAAATTCATCACTTTATCCACTCTAGGCTTTAACTTATGCAACTTTCAATCTCAAAACGTTAGAGGCTAGACCATGTGCAATGTTTGGTTTTTTTAGGCTTTCTATGACACCCCTGTAACGAGCTTTGAGCCAATAACTCCCAAATCGGACGGTCTTAGGGGATTAAGTGTAGAGACACTCCTATGGCTTAATCACTCGAGTGTCAAAGGCCACAAAACCAAACTAGGTCCTTATTACCTTTAAACTTGCATTGGCTTGAGCTTAGCTCAAATTAGCATAATAGTACAGTATTTTAGGCATGGTGCTCTTCGCCCCCAGTATCTATTAAGCCTGACTTTTGCCGTCATCCCAATGTTTACCCCGTTTATTATTGTTAAGCATACAAAGCTAACATTCTCAACTCATAACACATGTGAAACATCTAAGTTATTATTTTAGGGAAGAAGCCTTCAAGTGTTTCAAAATGGTTGTCTACTCAACTCCTCTACCCTCGACTTATGTGCATATGTGAATCATCTTAAGGACAATCTAATCTCGTTTAGGGTCCTACAAGCAAGGAAACGATGTGTATAGTCATTAAAAATCCAAATTGATAGAGAAAACATGCCATGAATTCAAATTAACCATTTTCAATGCATCGATTGAAAGGTTGAACTTCTATCCAAAAAATCTTAAAATTGCACACGTTTCACATGTAGTGGTACAACCTCCCTCCCCCCAAAACTTAAAATGAACATTATCCCCAATGTTCAAAAAAGAGAAGGGCAAAGTACACATCACCATAGGGGTGATGAAAAACAAACCCGAGTCTTCGAATGCAAATGTATCCAAGAGTGGCAACAAAGGTGTGAGTAATGAATGCAACAACTACACATTAAATGATGCTAGCCAGACACAGCGTTAAGTAATGGATAGAAGCGAGAAACAACCAAAAACAAAACAAAAGATAACTAAAACAGACATGCTTCTACTAAAAACAAACGGATGAAACAAACACAACAAAAATGAAAATGAAATGAAAAGAAAACTTACAAACTTGGGTTACCTCCCAAGAAGCGCTTATTTATAGTCATTAGCTTGACTTTTGTGCCTTAAGGTTCAAATAGATGGCCCATTTAGAACGACAATATCCTCACCATTCCTCTTTTTTTTCTTATGTCCCACTTGCCTCCACTCATATTGCGGTGTTTTGCCAGTAGCCCTTCGCTTTGGATTGGTCTTATCGATCTCGTGAACACTTTGATGTGGTGGAATGTACTTCATGCATAAGTCCTCATTCTTCACCTTGTCTTGGTTCTCATTGGGGACCTCATCCTTCAACTCAAGAGTGCCCTTAATCTTATCACTTGTACCTTTCTCATCCAGCAAAAGGTTTATAGTATCGACATTTAAACAAGTAAGAGCATCCATGGATGGTTTCATGGTTTTATGAGCATCGTATGTCACCTTTTCATCTCCTATCTTCAATGTCAACTTACCCTTCCCCATGTCAATCTTGGCATTGCTAGTGGCTAGGAAAGGTCTTCCTAGGATGAAGGGGACGTCAATGTCGCTATCCATCTCAAGAACCACAAAGTCAATCGGATAAAAGAACTTGTCGACTTGTACAATGACATCCTCAATAATGCCCCTTGGTCGCTTGATAAAGCGGTCCGCCAATTGTAGAGACATAGATGTGGATTTGGGATTCCCTAAACCGAGTTGCTTGAAGATAGAGTAGGGAAGAAGATTAATACTTGCTCCTGAATCGCAAAGCACTTTCTCAAAAGTAAGATGAACAATAGTGCACGGTATAGTGAGACTCCCCGGGTCCTTGAGCTTGCGAGGTAATTTGTTAAGTAAGACGGCGGAGCACTCCTCGGTTAGACAAACCATTTCATTTTCCTCCCACTTTTGCTTGTTGGATAGAATATCCTTGAAGAACTTAACATAGTTTGACAAAATACAGAGGAAACTCGGATCCACTCCTTCTTTTTCTTCTTCTGTGCATTTGGGAAGGGAAGACAGATCTCAATGGGAGGAGGAGTTGGAGTCGAAGAACCAAGACTAGAAGAAGCAGGAGGCGGCGCCTAGGCGTGGTCATGACGGCGCTTGGGCATCGCATGCATTGACAAATTTTCCTGACTGGGTGTGGATGGCGCCTGGGCGTCGTCAGCCTCGCGCCTAGGCGCGGTAGACAGTGTTGCATCATTTTCTAACTGCTTTCCACTCCTTAAAACGATTGCATAGCATTGTTCTTTCGGATTCTTCTCCGTATCTTTTGGTAGAATTCTCGGGGCTCTTGCACTAACCGCGTTGGAGATTTGACCCATTTGTGTTAACATCTCCATGAACATATCCTTCATCATATTACGGAGTTCATTGATCACCGTATCCGATTTCTTTATTTGAGCATCAAGTCGCTCGTCGATCGTGGGAGGTCGTACTTGCCCTTGCCCTTGGCCTTGTACATTGAGATTGCCTTACTTAGGAGGTGAGTTGTTGAAAGGAGGCCTCGGGGCTTGGTAAATGCCCGGTTGTGCATTTTGTCCCGGGTTTGGCCTCTTTAGAAAGTTTTCGGGTATATGGAAATTGATGCGGGGTTGGTTATGGTTCCCAACAAAATTTACCTCTTCAACTTCCGGTTCTGGGGCAACCACTTCCTCTATTTCTTGAACACAAGCAACCCTTCGATTTGGTGAAGGAAACTCATCATCATCCTCGGGATAAAGTTCATCCTCCCTAGCCATTTGCTCAAGTTTAATCCACACGGACCTACTATCAAGGCCTAAAAGGTCAACACCGGCTCCCGCATTGAGTTGGTGTCGAATCCGAGATCGGACTCCATTATAGAAGTGTTGGACTTGCTCGTCTCGTGTATAATTGTGATCGGGGCACTTACGAAGCATACCCTTGTACCTTGCCCATACGGATGCTAAGAACTCGTTCCTTGTCTGTTTGAACCCTTTGATCTCACTTCTAAGCTCATTGATTTTTGATGGAGGGAAGAATTTGTTGAGAAACTCCTCTACAAGATCATCATCTGTTCCAATTGATTGTGGGGGCAACAAATTGTACCAAAGAGTCACCTTATTCTTCAAAGAGAAATGAAATAATCGGAGGTAGATGACATCAAGATCTCGTGGGTTGAATTGCATAATAGAGCTCACATTCTCAAAGTGATCTAGGTGGTCATGAGGTGAGTCTCTCGAGTCACCATAAAACGGCTCCGCTTGAACCATCCCGAACCTATGATAAGGAATGTAGAAATGTGGCGTAGCAAAGTCCGGAAAGACAATGGGTCTCGGTGTAATGTGTACCCGGGGTGGTTGATTACCACAAACCGATGGAAGTGGTGGGGGAGGTACCGGTTGCATAGCTTGGAGTAGATTTTGCAACCATTCCCTATTTTCCGGGAGAGTCATATCGGGAAAGTTCCCATTCGGGTTCAGATTGAAATTATGGGCCATTTCTCGAGCTCGTCTACTAGCCCGAAGAACACGCTCTATCTCGGGCTCAAAATCGTATAGGGGCTCGTTGGAGGAGCGGGTCATGCACAACAAACCAAACCTATCAATTAACATAAGAAACAAAATTAGACTAATATGAAAATAAATGAAAAGCAAAAAATAATAACAAACTAAGAATTATGAAAACGTAAACGAAAATCAAAAACTAAAAATAAACAAGTCCCCAACATCGGCGCCAAAAACTTGACACTCTAGAAGTTAACGTGCTTGAATAGCAAGTGCACTAGTCGTGATAGTAATAAAAGTGGACTAAAAGTCCGAGTTGTCGAACCACGGAGACTTGGATTTTAGTTTATGATTTTATAACAAAAAATAACAACTAAAGTAAAGGTAAATTGAAGGTAAAACGCGTAAGATAATAACGAAGACACACTAAGGATTGAAGACCAATTATAAAGGGAGACTAAGGCACATGCTAGGTCCAAATTGCTCAATTATACTTATAAAGGCTCTCGTTGAAGGATTAGGCTTATGTTGCTATGGTGAAAGCTCCTAGGGTGGAGAATAACCAATGTCTCGCGCTAAACCCCTATGCTTGAATGACGGTTTCCTAAGTATATCTACCCGGAAATCTAATCACTAAACATGCATTAACGAACTAGAGCTCACTCAATTTAGATCGAACGACTTCACCCGGTGTCACCCACGGCCTTGTGGGCCTGGGCGACGTGCGGAGTGGCCAGGCGTCAGGGGCTCTGACGGCCTGTGCGAGTGGCACCAAACGGGTCGCGAGCAGAGGATCTTACTTAAGTCGGATTGCAAAACTGTTCATATGGGATGTTCCCCATGATGTAAAGATGTTTTCCACCAAGTTTGAGAATATTCGGAGTCCGTTTGGGTATCAAGATCAAGGATGGACAGTGGGCTGTCATCCGTGCGCCAGGAAGAGAATCGGGAGGCGAGCAGAGGGCCGAAAACTTGGAGATTGTGAAAAATGTTATTATGGGATGTTCCCATATGTGTTGTGAGTGTCTCCACCAAGTTTCATTACTAGACGGTTCCGTTTCGATAGGCAAAGACCCGGATGTTTGAGGAGTGGCAGTGCAGTGGCATTGTTGTGATTTCAGCGGATTGCAAGGGCAATATCTCAACGATGCGATATCGGTTGAGGCTGAAAGTCGAGTATGTTGATGTGGAGGTCGAGAGCTTCGATTCGGTTCAAGCGGATTGTGATTTGGACGTCCGATGAGGAAGATATTGAAAAATAGCGCGTTCCTCGGAATTTCAATGTCTAGTGGTGGCACAAGGGAAAATGTTTTTAAGCCTATTATAGGGGGGGCATGCATGGTGAGAATCGGCCAGCCTCCCTCGTGCCACGATGGCACTAAGCGAGCACTACCTTGGGGTGAAGGGGACCCCAAGGGCCGGCTCTAGGCACATCATTGGAGTGTTTAGAGTCCCCGTCTCGGGTGAGTAGACGAGCGGGCGGCGTGGACTAGGAGGGTCCCACGTTGGGCGCCCATCGTGGCCAAGAGGTTAGGCATGAGCTTGTGCATTGCCCCGCGGACTGTCGGAAATTTGGGGCAACACCTCTAGGTCGATCGTGCTATCGAGACAAACTCCCATACGTCTCGTTAGCTAACTCGTAGGTCCCGGCTAAGGGTTCAAGCCAAAGCTACGAGGGTCCATAGGCTAAGATATGCGGTTGTTGGGCGACGCCGTGTAGTGGGCGAGTGAAGCTAAATTGTGGGCAGGCCTTGGACTATCGTGTGGCCCTACTCGGGCGAGGCACGATCAAAGGAAGTCACAGCAATCCGGACATCCCGAGAAAGTGACGAGCACGAAAGATTGCGTTGTGGGGGTGTAAGCGACCCTCAATGCCGAGCGGAGCGCGAAAGCTCCCGCCATCCGAGATGAGTTCCCACAGGTCCCAGGTTGTCGGGCGACGTGTGGCGAGCGGGTTAGCTAGTCGGGGACCGTTGCGAAAACACGCTGCGGCCTGCGAGACGGATGCCTTCGATGAAAGTGGGCATTGTGAATAGGCGAGTGCCTTGGCACCAAGTGCAGCACTGTGAGGCGTTCGAATGTTTATGCTAAGAAGCTTGTCGGAAAAATGCGCGACGGGTCATCATCAAGACTCGGGATGGAAGTAGGCTGGTTGAGGGTTTGGGGAATCCTCGACGCCGCACGGGCGAAAAAGAATTCCGCTGCGAGACTCAAAAGAGTCGGCCCGTGACACCCGGGAATCTTTACCTATGTCTAGGGCAATTCCTCATGGGTTGCGGGTTATGGTGTGAATTTCTTGCACTCTAAGTCAATTTTCTCTCGAAATGTTCACCTAGGCATAAGATTCTAACATATGGTGATCAAGCATATGCCAAACGAGCAAAAACACAAATTCACACTGCATAACAACATAAGAATCACTTCAACAATCCTCTATTATAAGCATAAATCACAATTTGGCCTTACATAGCCGTAGTCTTACAAGTTTAGCTCATAAATTATAGATAGAAGAATTAAATGGATTCATATACATATTCATGGACATAGATGAAAATAAAAAGCTATTAAAACTCCCTAATTGGTAAATGATGATGGATCTTCAATCCCTAAGCTAATCTTCCTTCTTGATCTCTTCCAAACGATGAAATTGTGGCTCCAAATCCCAGAAAAGTGCCTTCAATCCTTGGAAATTTAAACCCCCTTTCCCTGCTGAAAATCGGCTTTTATCCACTTGGAAAAAGGTTACGCTGGCTCCTAGGCGCGGCCTACGTGGCATATATTTCTTAGGGGATAAGTCCGACAGCGCCCAGACGTGCTATAACGGCGCTCAGGCGTGGACAAGAAGGCGCCTAGGCGCTAGAATGGTGGCGCTTAGGCGTGGACATCAGTATGTTGAACTTGCTTGCTTCTTGATCGGCGCCTGGGCGTGGATATACTGGCGCCTGGGCGTGGTCAACAGGCTTGAACTTGTGTCGTGCATCGTTTTTTGACCTTTTCTTCATGTGCTCTCGTTTATCGCTTGAAATCACTTAATACCCCGATTAAATGTAAATGCGGCATGATTTAGGCGATAAATGACTTCAAAGCATAAGTATTATGGGCTTAACAACACGTAAAAATGCCTCTTATCAGATTCTATGCAATTGAACCAAGTCTGGACCTTGGTAGATCGTCCTGAAGGTATCAAACCTATAGGATGCAAATTGATCTACAAAAAAAAATTTGGTAGCGATGGCAAGATTGACACCTCTAAAGCCAGGCTCATAGCAAAAGGCTATAGTTAAAGAGAAGAAATTGACTATCAAGAGACCTTTTCACCCGTGGCCATGATAAAGTCCGTACGAATACTGTTATCCATAGCTGCAACCTTAGATTATGAGATATGGCGAATGGATGTCAAAATTACTTTTTTGAATGGACTGGAAGAGACATCTATAAGGAATAGATAAAAGGTTTTGTATTCGAGACCAATAGCTGTAAAGTATGTAAACTTGAGAGGTCCATATACGGTCTCAAGCTAGCATCTAGAAGCTGGAATCTTCGTTTTGATGAAGTAGTAAAGGGATATGGCTTCATCAAGAACGAAGATGAACCTTGTGTCTACAAGAAGACTAGTGGGAGTAAGATCTCGTTCTTAGTACTATATGTAGATGACATCCTTCTTATAGGAAATGACGTGGGAATGCTCACCACTGTCAAGAATGGCTTTCGAGCACGATCTTCATGAAAGACTTGGGAGAAGTAACGTACATTCTAGGAATTCATATCTATAGAGATAGAACGAATAGAATGATCGGTGTTTCCCAAGCCCTTTACTTAGAAAAGGTCCTAAAGAGATTTAGGATGGATAACTCTAAGAAATGATTCCTTTCCATGAGACATGGAGTACATTTATCTAAGTCTATGTGTCCTCAAAATGAAGAAGATAGAAAGAAGATTAGGAATGTACTCTATGTTTCTGCAGTCGGTAGCCTGATGTATGCAATGCTGTGTACAAGACCTCACATTGCTTATGTAGTAAGCTTGGATAGCTGTGAAGAATATCCTAAAGTATCTTAAAAGAACTATGGATATGATTCTCATCTATGGAGGTGGAGATCTGAAGATGGAGGATTACACTGATTCAAACTTTCAATCTGATGTAGATGACCGAAAATCCACTTCAGGGTTGTGTCTTGGAAAAGTTCCAAGAAAAGCACAACCGCTGATTCCACCATTGAAGCAGAATATGTGGCAGCCTTAGAGGCAGCTAGGAGAACTTCAAGTGGTTCCTAGTCCAGAGCTCCCATTACCACTTTATTGTGATAACAATGGAGCGATAGCGCAAGCCAACGAACCAAGGTCTCATAACAAGTCTAAACATATTGAGAGAAGATTTCACACCATTAGGGAGATCGTTGGCAGATGAGAGATAGCTGTGCAGAAAATAGCCTCAGCTGACAACATAGCTGACCGTTCACCAAACCACTTCCTCAGGCTGTTCTGGACCGACACCTAGAAAGGATGGGTATAAGGTACCATAAAGAGTAGCATTGAGGGCAAGTGGGTGATTGTTAGGATTATGCCCTCATATGCCATAGAGGATAGAATGATAAGGCATCTCACTTGTAATAAACTTATTATATTTTATTAATAAAAGGCATTGTTTTGTTTTCACTTAAATCTTATCTGCATCTATAAGTTGTGTAAAATATTTTGTCCATATTTTCAGTGCAATCTCTCTACTTCCTACGGGATAGAAAATAGGCACTAGAGATATTGATCTTGATTACTTAAACACGTTCACAAGTAACATGAAGTCTTTAATGTACAAACAAAGACTAGGAATACTTGTACAATCTGAGCTTTGACATGGGAGTGCTAGTCGAACACCATGTGATGATTGGAGCTTAAGGTTGTAAACACATCAGTGAAATTGATATGCTCGAACACAACTCGCATCAGTTCTGTCACATTGGTATTCACCTTGTGACGGTCAATGACATAACTGATTATTCATAATAGGTATAGGTGAAACTTTGACCTGAAGTATCAGGCTAAAGTTACACTTGTGACGTCAAGTCTGTCACTATAGTAGTTAGACCCAATTCACCCGTTGGTGGGGTCGACCTCGAAATACGGCTTGATGGACAAATGGTAGTCTTAGCTGATGACTAACATGGGATTTGTTTTCTCATAAGTGAATGAGAAATGTCCTATGTGATTATAGATAATGGAGATCAAAGTCTTTGGCCAAAGCAATAGAGACGATTGCACAAGGCATTGAATCGAGCTCAATGATCTCGTATTATTATAATTAATACATATGGTCAAGTTCAGTGAATTTGACAACACCATGACTCTCACTTGACCGGGACACGTGAACAAAGGGTTTACACGTAAACGAAATTTACGATTGGAAGGTTGTAGAATGATTCAATCATTCGATTTCATTTGGGTTACGAAGTGGGCTACATGATTGGCTAGGTGTTACCTACTTTCTTTGAATTTCTCTCATTTCCAAACGACACGAACCTAAAGAGTCGCGCTAAAGAATTGATGAAGAAAAATAAAAGAATTTTTCTATTTTATTCTCGGAAATTTAATTTATAGGATAAGTTAAATATGATTAATTAGTTGTTCATTATATGAAATAATTAATAATAAAGATAAGATTAATTATTAATTAATTTCTTAAGAAAAAAAATTAATGAATTAATTTATCTAATTAATTTGCTGTTTAATTAATTTATTTGTTTAATGGATATAATAAATAATTAATTAAATAATGGAGAATTAATTAAAACAAGTGACGAGCCGGGCCAAATAAAGAGAGTCCATGAGGACACCTCCTAAGGCCGAGTTGGGCGTCCATTAGGATGCCCAACGTGGACTCTTGTCTCTTGTCTTGGTCAATAATTCAAGTGATATTAAATACATCATTTAAAAGACTTTTGACCTAGATGAATTTAAGAATTCACATAACTCTCCTAGAAAAGAAAAAGAAAACTCTCCTTCCTCTCTCCTCAAGCTAGCCGCCGGTCAAGGAGTAAGAAAAGAAGGGATTTTTTCTGTCATTCAATCCACGTGATTATTTAGAGATAACGTGTTTTCGTTGTTCAGATAAAAACTTCAAGAAATTCGTGAAGAGTGGATAACACAAGGATTGAAGACTTGGAGGCTTCAACTGTTCAAAATTTTAAAGGAGGATCGAGTTCTCCAAGCACTTCACTTCAACGGGTATGTTTTATTAGTTTTAGCATTTATATGATTCAATATGCAAATCGAGAAAACAATGTGGGTATTTTAAACCTTCCGTTGCGCAATTTTTCGCGAAACCCAACACCTACACCAGTTTGGTAGCAGCAAGAAGTACCAGAAGACATTCTTAAGTTTATTTAACATGCACTAGGAAAATAATGAACCCTTATGAGGGTATATACAGAGATTCAATGCTGCTACCCTCGAGGTCCCCTCAGCTAGTGCTGACGTGTTATCTAATGCCTCCGCCCAATGCTTGAATGAAGGTGAATTCTTTAGGTCCCTTGCTAAGAAGCCTACTACCAGGTTCGATAACTTGTTAGCTATAGCAAAAAAGTATGTGAATATGGAAGAAGTTACCAAGATGAAAGACGTAGGAACTGGTATAACCAAGAAGGAGAAAAAAGGCACAAGTCCAGCAGCTAGGAGAACTCCTAGCTAGATCAATTACAGAGGAGAGCACCAGTATGTCCAACATATGCCCCTGAAAGTGACCCCGACTCAAACACTTATGGCAGTAGAACACAAAAATATCATAAAATGGCGTCAGAGTTCTTTTCGAGGACCTGTCAATTCCAAATCTAACAGATATTGTCGATTTCATAAGGAATGTGGACATGACACTAACACCTGCTGAATGAGATAGAACGTTTAATTTAAAGCGGATCTCATGTGTCGAGACCATGAGAAAAACATTAGATTATTTGAAAGAAGCCCATCATCGGTAAGATATCGTGATAAGGAAATGAAGCAAGACAGAGGACCGAAACCACACTCCCAGAGGCTCCTAAAGCTCAACCTGAGAAAAACGAGCTTACAAAGAAGACCAGTGCCAACCGTAAGGGTTTCATCAGTATGATATCAGGAGGACTCATTGATGGGGATTCTCATAGAGCTAGGCGAGCTCATATCAGGGCTCTACAGGAGCCTGCTTGCTTAAAAATAGCTGAGGAGATAGCTGGAAGAAACATTGGGTCGCTCATCTAATTTGGATTGGTCGATTGCCATATGCTCCATCATCCTCACCATGATGTGTTAGTTTTCACAGCCACCATAGCCAACTACGATGTTAGCCGAGTATTTATTGATAGTGGGAGTTTGGTGGATATGATCTTTAATCTTGCTCTTAAGCAAATGGATTTGGGAGATGTAAGAATAGAGCTAGTGGAAATGGCCCTATTTGGGTTCGTGGAAGAAGCACTCCAACCCTTGGGTTAAGTACATTTACCCTTGTCATTGGGGACTGAGCCTTGGCAAAAAACTAAGATGACCTTCTAGTGGTGAATTCACCCTCGGTGTGTAATGCTATATTGGAAAGGCTTACCTTGAATGCTTTCCAAGCAATTGTATCTACATACCACATGAAGTTGAAATTCCTGGGAGGGAAAGGTGTAGGAGAGATGAAGGGCGACAAACACGTATCCTGAAAGTGCTACGTGAAAGCTATAAAAATAGGAGAATGAGCTTCTGACATGGAGATAGATCCACGCGAGAACTATGGAGCCAAAGAAAGGAAAATCATGGTGATTAGGGAAGGAGAGATAAAGGCCGTAGAGAAAGAGAGCGATTGGAGAACTCCAATCATAAGTTGTCTCTGAGATGAAAAGTTACCTAATAGTAGGCAGGAGATCTTGAGGTTGTAGTGCCTATCTTTGAGGTTTGCTATTCTAGGCGAAGTGTTGTATAGAAGGTCATTTGTACCTCCCTACCTGAGATGTCTTTCGAGTGAGGAAGGTTTACAAGTCCTAAGGGAGATACACTAGGCTTGAGCGATAAACACCAAGGGGACTGCTATAGTAGCTGAAGCTATTAAAGTAGGTTATTTTGGCCTACCATGAGGATGGATGCTGAGGAATTAGTCCGAAGGTACGAGCAATGCCAAATACAAGCGTCGTTGCATGTGCATAGAAATAGGACCTACTTGAGGATGGAAAAACTTAAGCAGAGGATAGCTGTAGCTTATAATGGTAAGGTTGCTAGCCACGAGCTACAAGTGGGAGACCTGGTCTTGCAAAGGGCCAACTTGCTGGGACTTGTAGGGAAGCTAGGACTCAAGTGGGAGGGTTCCTGCAAGGTCACTTAGATCTGAAGTGGAAATGCCTATATGTTGGGAGACATGGATGGGAGAAAGTAGTCCAGGCCCTGGAATGTGCGAAATCTGAGGAAGTTCTACACATAGAAGAAAGCATGAGGGACGTTAAGAAGTTAGTCATTTCATTTTTCATTTTTATGTTAAAAAGGAAAAGTCATGCTCTGTTCGCTTAGGCACTTGAAGTATGACATTTAGTGTCATGTCTTGTTTATTCTTTTCAGTCATTGTCTTTGATTACATGTTTAGTTTGTTCATTTCATTACAGCATTAGATTATTCATACTTATGTTTGTCTTTTCCAAATATTCCGTTTTACGAAGTTGCAATTAATATAAGTTTAATATTCATCTTTCTTTTACCTTTGTGTTCCTCTAAAGATATTCATGATTATAACTCATTGAATTATTATGATATATGCTCGAACGTAGGCTCTTTGCCATACACACAAATCATATTATGATCCCTCTCTAGACACAAGTTGTCAATTAGTTATAATATATGAAAACTAAACCTCTTTCATGAGTATTAAAACAGGGATCCAAAAAAAGAGAAACGAAAGCGAAAATGGAAGATAAAGGCTAGTAGGCAAAAGCCCTGTGAAAAAACAGGCAAAAGCCCTATGAAAGAACAGGATAAAACCATGCTAAAAAAAGCAGGTGAAAGCTCTTTGAAACACCAGTGAAAGCCCTAAAATCAGGCCAAAGTCCTATGAGTAGAAAGATTTGCAAGCTAAAGCCCTGTGAAAGACTAGACAAAAGCCCGGTAAAGTTCAGGCATAAGCCCTGCTAAAAAAGTAGGCAAAAGCCCTATGAAAAGACCAGGCGAAAGCCCTGTGTGATACACCAGGCAGAAGCTTTGACATCAGGCTAAAGTCCTACGAGGTTAACATAAGCCCTGTGAAAGACTCAGGCACCCCTCAATACAAGCCCTGTGAAAGAATCACGCATGTACTAAATACAAGGCATGTGAAAGAATCAGGCACCTATTAAGTACAAGCCCTGTGAAAGAATCAAGCACCTACTAATAGGGGTGTACATAAACTCGTCCAACCTGCCCGACCAACTCAAACCGACCCGATCCACTCGAAAATTGCCGGCTTGAAATAATTAAATAATTGAGGCGAGTTGAAAATATTGCAACCCGCAACTTCGGGTCGGGTAGTGGGTTTAATAATGGTAACTCGCAACCCGACTGCTAAATGTATATGTTATAAGTATATGTATAATAGTTAAAGATTAACCCTAAACTTTAAAACTATATATGCATATATATAAACTTTTTTTGGTAAGTACTTATATATAAACTCTAATAAGAGTGGTTTTCTTCATATTTATGTAACACACTTTATTTTTAATTTGAACAAACAAATTGGTTCATTTGAATATTTGTTTATACTTGATTTGAACGAAAGTTTTATATGTAGATGTATATTTTGATGATAAACTTATAAAACAATTTAGTTAATATTTTAGAGTTTACAATTCATAATAAATATGTTTTTTATTTAATAACATCACTTATTTTTGTACTTTTTACCAACTCAATTTTTTTTAGTTAAATGTATAACAAGTATGCTATATAGTTTCTTACTTACTAGTTGTAACTAAAAGTAAGTTATGAAAACTATCATTATAATTCGATAACCCGCCAACCCGCCCGCTAAATACATTAAACCCGACCGACCCGAACAGTTCGGTTTGAAAAGATGATTAAGCGATTTCGCTTTGATATTTTGTTAACCTGCATTTGTAGGGTCGTGTTAATTTTTTTTCATAAAACCGCCCGAACCCCGACCCTGTACACCCCTACCTACTAAATACAAGCCCTGTGAAAGAATCAGGCACCTACCAAATATAAGCCCCGTAAAAGAATCAGGCATTTATAAATAAGCCTGTGAGAAACCAGACATTTATCATCAAAAGCCCTGCGAAAAATCAGGCATTTTGTTATTAAACTTGTGCAAGAAGCCTGGCAGAAGAGCTGACATTAATTATTGAAAAGGAAACGTGCAAAAAACCACGAGCTCACCTTAATTGGGAGTTACCTCATAAATACTTGCTCCAAGTGAGTTGCGTTCAATTAAGGTATGTCTTGCATGAGTAAATATCCCTAAATACTTGATATATTATTTGATGTTAATCATACTACTCTAACAAAGAAGGCATAGTTCAACAAATTATTAAAAGAAAAGAAAAAAAAGAGAATATGCTGCAATGTAAACTGGTAATACATATTATAAAAGAAATAAGGAATCTATGCCACAAAGGTGGGCAGTACAACGCAATACGAAGGAATTAGCAAGCTAGTCTAAGCTATGACAAAAGTTCAAAGCAAAACAAAAACAAAAATCAACTAAGGGGAAAGCTCCTAGGAAACCTAGAGAGTACTCTGAGCAGCAAGCTCCTCAGTGGACTCGAAGAATGACTCAGGCGCTGCCTCTTGCCTCTATGGCAGCCTCGCCATCAGCTCTCGTATCCATGAGAATGCTCAAAATAGCCTCCAAGGTGATATCATCTATAACTGGCCCTTCAGCCTACTCGCTAGCATCCCTCACAGTAGGGATGTTAGTAGGATCATCAACTTTAGTATCTCTAGCTAGGATGCACATGGGAGCCTTCGTGCTTGGCTCAGGAGCATCATCTAAACCTGCTTCCTCGCGAAAAAATGAGGCATTTTCACAAGGAGATAGGCCACCAGCTTCCACAAGCTGCCTACACAAGTACAAAAACCATGATAATAGTACTCAAGAGCTGTTCTCACAAGCCCATCTTGATACTAAAGGAATTGAAGAAAGGCCTCATAGAGATACTTGTGGTTAGCTTTTAATACTGCCAAACCTTTGATAGAATAAGAGAAGTTAGACACTGCTTCCTCACTAGCCTTCTCGTGGGCTACCCGACAAGCCCTCTCGATCTCATCAGCCTGCTTAGCCTTTAGCTGAACATGTAGACCTTAGCTCCTCCAGCTCTTGAGGATAGCTCACTCCTTAAGATTCGTCCCTTAGTCAAACTGTTAGTCAAAGAGAGCACTAGCTTCTCCCATTCACCCAACTTCATGGAGTCATCAATAGAGATAGAGGCGTGGGCATGAATACGGCTCATTATGTCATTACCCAAAAGATTTTCCTTGAAAAGCAAAAGAAAATCAATTTATGAAAATAATCAAGAAGATATGTACAAAAGAAATATATGCGTAAAATAATGAATCACAAATGGAGAAAACCCTCATGGTCACTTGTAGGATAGCAAAAGAAAAGTCCTCAAAAAGGGCTGAGTTGGAAATGTCATCCATATATCAACGATCTTGGGGAGATGCCATCCCCGCCAGAAGATCATAAGATGTCTTCTTAGCAGAGATAGAGAATCAAGATAAGACTGGCTGTCACTCATGAGACCTTGAGCCACTCGAACTTCCATGATTGAAAGATCCTCGAGGCACTTAGAAGGTGGAACTGATCCATCCAAAGAGTGCTGAAGTGGGCGCTCATGGAATAGCTGAGAGGGAGGTGTCCCAAGAGCTCGTGCAAAAGTCTTACCATCAGCTTTCCTAACAGGTCTTTCACCAGTTTTCCTGTCACGTTTACCCAATGTCATTAGCTTTTCCCACATCGAGAGGATAAGGGAAAACAACGGGTGTCCCAGAGACCTTCTGAGGGCGAAGGGAGTTGTTTCACTTGGCAGCTGTCTCTTTTTTGCTAGTAGGCTGCCCTGCCTTCCCCTTGAGAAGAGACCTAAACATAGTCATATCTGCAAAACAAAAATGCGAGGAATAAAAAATCTTAGCATTACTTAAAGACCAAACTTGAAGATGGCAAGAAAATTAACTATGTAAGATGGTTGTGAAAAATATGCATGCTATACCTAAGTTATCATGGAGGCGTCTACACCTAGAACTTAAGTAAAAATGATTCAGCAACTCCTCAGAAATCAACATTTGTATATCATACTCCTTCTCGTTCAATAAGTCCGATATTCGTTGGTAATGAGAAGGCCTTTTTCTTAAGGAGGAAAAATGAAGAAATACTCTCGCCTCCATTCACCATGTGTCTTGAAATTATGTTTCAAAAAGTTAACATCTACCTGGGAAGTAAAATAAAAAAGTCTTTTCTCCAATTTCTTAAGTTGAAAAAATGAGTAGAAAACACTAGCAAAAGGGTTTTCACCCGAGTAGGAAGTCACCATAGAGAAGGCAGCCATCAGGCTTATGGAGTTTGGAGATAGTTGATTCAACGACACCTTATATCACCTAGAAATCTCTCATATAAAGGGGAGAGGGAAAAATGCTATGATGCACGGATACGGATACGGTGAATACGGGTACGGGATACGCAATTTTTCAAAATTTTAGGATACGATACGTCGGGGATACGACGATATATATATATATATATATATATATATATAAACTTGAATATTTTACAATCCACTAAATGAAGTCACATGACCATTCATACTTATAGATGAAGATACTATTATAATAATTAGTTAGTTACTGAACGTATAAAATTTCTATAATCGATAGTCATAACTATTGAAACTTTATTCTACACACCAATTAAGTGGCTTTAAAACTTTATTAACTTTTTTCTCGAACAACATTACAAGACAAAAATACAAACCTCAATCTATATTATTGCATATTACTAAAAGAGTAAAAGTAGAAGAGTGTTTATTGTTTATTCTCAGCACAACAACAAAATATTTAACAAAATTGAAAACTATAAACAAATCTCAAAATCCTAATTAACTCACTTGAAGAATTCTCGAAGAACTGAAGGGTGAAATTCGAAAGAAGTCTAGAAGACAGAATACTCCAGTTATAAGACGAAGACGGAATTCTATCGCATATTGGGTATTGCAGTTGCAGAGCAGAAGACGGATGAGGTTTTTTTTCTCCATTCTTGTTTCTATTTTTTTCCAATTAATCGTGAATTTTTTTGTTAAATTATTATAGTAATAAGTTTTTACTTTTGAATTTTGAGTTTTGACCCAAAAAGTATTTCATAATATCAAAAAATACCCTTGCCTTTTCTCACGAGAGGGAACTAAAATTTCATACTTCTGTGGAATAGTTATATGCCTTCTTAAGTTTTGAGCACATGAAGAGGTAAAACGAAAGGAACAGACAACATGATATGGTTCTCTCGCAGCTATCCGAGCCTTCTCAGCGTGTGCTGACTCGAAAGTGAGCTCTTAAGTATCCTCATCATCAGAATTGAGACAATCAAACTCAACATCAATAATACAATCCGACACAGACAACGTGGGGGGCCTATTAGTCGTCTTAGACAGTGCGCTGACGCTAGCATATGCAGCCTCTAAATTCTCGCCTACTCCTTCATTATTCATATCATGTGTACCAATATCTGGACCCCTTGTCTCGAAATTCATGCCATAATTAGGAACGGATTTGGACTCAGACGAGTACTCATGGCTAGAAGACGACATAATTTTTCCTATAGTAAAGTGTGGAATTACATCAAAAAACAGAAATAAAGGTAGATGTATTCATTGCATAAAAGAAATATATATATGTGTGTGTGTGTGTGTGTGTGTGTGTATAACCATGAATGCAACATGTATGCAAATATTTTTTAATTACCTGAGTCAGATAAGATGAACTAGCTACGAAGAAAGAAAAAAAAGATGGAGGATTTCAATGCTTGGAGCCATCGAAATTTTGCATGTAGAAGGAGGAGGAGTTGGAGGTTAAAAAAACAAGTGAGAAGAAGCTTTAAAGGAAAGATGTTGTAAGAATTCTATCAAAAGAAGGAAGCCTAAAAAGGAAATTTACTAATCCTACAAGGAGTCTAGGAGAGAGAAGGAAAACTTTGCTGGGAAGAAAAGTGGAGGAGAGAGAAACTCACTACAAGACAAAGAGGAAAGAAAAAAAATAAGAGAGAGAAAATAGGGGGGAAGCTGCCTCCCCTCCCCCCCTTTTCTTCTTCGGCTGCTCGTGGGGCTCACGCGAAGCCGTGGGTCATCTCGTGAACCGGCTCGCAGATAGCTCATGGGTCACCTCATGAGTTGGCTTCCATTTGATCCAATGCTACAATTCACGTGTAATTTTATACTCTCATGCCTTTAAAATTCTTCTAAACTTTCGAGAGTAGGGGGACTTATGATGTCGGCGTAAATATCACTTTCTACAATTGGGCTCAGAAGGATTCGGCTTCAAGGAAAGCTCATGGGCTACCTCAAAGGAAGGTTGAAGATAGTAAAGTTAGAGGCCTGATAGTGAAGCTAATAAAAAGATGAAAGGAAATCTTATCAAATATTTGGTCAAGATTATATCCCTAAAATCGAGGGATTATTTCTTTTTTCCCTCAACTACCAAAAAGAGACCATTTTGACTTGGACTGGGGGAAGGGGACCCCTACTTTATGTATAAGAGGAAGGATTTTTTTTATTTTTCGTATCATCATTTTCACTTCTACAAAATTTAGACGACACTTTGTACTCTTTCTCTCTAGAAAATAATAAAACTCTTACCTTGTTTTCTTCTTCTTCTTCCATTTTTTCGAAAATATTAATAAAAAAATAAAGAGTGCTTTTCATTTATTATTCTAGAGGAATTATCATTTTCTTTTATTGAATTTTTTGGTGTGAAAATCAAACCGCATCACCTTATATTTAGTCATCCACGTCATTTATTCTCGTATTTTCATAAAAATATTTGATAGTTAATACAACTTATCTAAGTATTTTAACTAAATTTGTCACATGAGTTTTATATGTTTATTGTAAGATTCTTGTTTTATTGGAAATACATTAATAAGTTAAGATATATAATTGTCATCCATTTGGCAAATGTCAATATTTGAGAAACTATGTTAACAAATATTTTAAAAAGATTGTAAAGTCATAAAACATATGTATGTGATTTCATTTCTTATAATTGCTGATTTTATACTAAAGATTTTCAAAAACTCAAATTGTTTTAGTATGGCGTAAAGCCAGATAATTATCATATAAATATGATAGTGTAATAATAATGGCTAATAACATTACATTTTATATATAAATATACATATATATATATATATAATGGAGAAATTGATTGAAATTATTCTACGTGGTACTAATTTTAGATTTTTTGATAAAACACGAGTACTATTGAATCATATATGAATGAATATTCTGGGATAACAAAATGACGATATTGATGACGGCTCCTGAATACCAATATGATTTCTATCTTATTATAATATTCACACTCTATTGTGAAACTGATGCATTGGCATCAAATTTGAGTGATTCTAAGCTACACCGGATTCAACAGAGCCAGTACACCAAGCACCATTAAATGCAGGAACAAGCAAGTAAAAATTACTTAACTCACTTGCATTCAATGATATTGAATAAATCGATTTTATTGAACTCGATCTATTCTAGAATTTCCCAAAGTTTAGTATGAAATCAAGAACCTAAATTATTGTTCATTTGGCGGTCAGTTTTTCATGTCGTTGGGTAAGGAGACAATTTTAGGTTATATTTTGTGAATTGTCTTGCTCCAAGTCAAAAGTACAACCACGTGTGTACTGTCCCATGGTGGGACAACTTTGAATTGGATTTTTATCCTTATATATATACTAGTCAAAAACACACCGCGCTACGCGCGGCTCAAATTGCCCGGACTAAACATCTAAGTGCTCATCATCTTGAAATCATGAAGATTAATGATCATAACAGTTATCGCATCTTGATTTCATCTACTTGAAGATATATCCACAAGCTTATTGCTACATTCCACCAAATTCATATAATCCGAAATCACATCTAGCACCTCTTGGCCACTCACCCTGTACATCTACACTTTCAATATTCAATCAATAATTGAAAAAAAAAACCCTCAGAGTAAATAGATCAGACTTGAGAGAGTATCCTATCCCATAATCCATCGGAAGCCATAATCAGAAACTCACGTTCTAATGTCAAAGGAAAGTTAACAAACTTAGGTTCACAAATAATCCAATCTTCCAAATGAACATTCCCAAATGCCCTTGATACAGCAATCGAACCATTCACTCGCCAAATTGTAGCATTTTTTTTTCCGCTTTTGGCATAGGAATTCAATCATGAGCACCAAATTTATTTTACATATAAACCGATTTTGCTACCAATCTATATAGTGTAAACTCCATATTCTTGTACTCTTCCCAGCTCAATTGTCTCCCCTATTTCCTTCTTTGCTTTCGCAATTTCCACGAGTTCTCCCTAATTATTTTATTAAATAAAATTCAAAATTAATCAAACAACAAGTGGAGTTTATAATTAATTAACTAATTAATTATATGAATGTTTTACCCTTAATTGCTGAACAACAGCGGGAGTGCGGGACAACCCTGGAAGAAGTAAATCGCCAGAGCTATGGAAGCCAACATTTTATGGCCAGCTTAAAACCAAGTCACCCTTCTACTTCCTTAGAACACATATACAATAGAACCGATATAGGTATCTGTCAAAAATCTTTAAGCAGCACCGGCAGAACCAAAAGTATGCACAAATACAATCTCCCAACTTTGACACATTAATTTGATAATAAATTGGAATCTGGCTAATATAACCAAACATTAAACATAGGAATTCACAAAAGAACTCCACACCGGTGACCTATACAGAAGATGAACCAGCGGTAGGGCTCTCAAGCTCTTTCACCAGAAGCACTATAACAGAAATCAGGCTATTCTTAGATACTCATAAAGCTAACATAACATGAAACTTAATACCGCAGCCACAAAAAGTGTGACGTACAAGATATAAAGAAAAAGAAGGGTTAGTTGTATCGTACCTTAATAACTCTATGCATGTAATTAAACCTAAAAAAGTATTAAACAATGTAATCTAATAACCTCAGATGTATTAAACATATTAACAACCATGCAGCAATATGAAACCAAAAATTAATTTACCTGTCATTATTCTAAGCACTTCTATTCCTGACCTGAAACAAACTATGAAGAATAGAAATCTAAACAATCTAAATATACGCGTATATGAATAATATAGATAATGAATATTCTAAATTAACATTTGGAAAAAATGACGTAAACAGTAATGAGTTTCACAAACATCACATGACTGAAAATTATGGATGCGCTGCTAATTACGAAAAACACCTCAAAATTGGAGAATTTAGCACAACTTCCGCAGTCAGTAAAAATGTATTACAATTTTACCCCCTGCCAGATTACAATTTCACCCCATTCAAAGAGATTATAGTTTCACCTAGTGATATGGGGTGTTGGTAATTTGCAAAACCTTAGGGGGCTGCTGGTAATTACACATTAGGTGAGGGAGGTACGTATAATGACACTTACTTACAATAGTAAGTATAGTAGAGGACTTAACTTGAATGATAAATCGGTTGTAGAAACAAAAGATACTTACAATAGGGGAGGTGCTTTCAAGAATGTACGAGCAAGGGCCACTCGTTGCTTTTCACCGCCACTTAACTTCAGGAAGGAGAAAATTAATCATTTCCAAACCACATGATCCTGATTTATATAAGATTAACTTCAACTTAAATGCAGGTACTATAAAGTTTCTCTATTTCATAAGTTAAATACTCTGAAAAATTAAGCCCACATATATAAGAACAAAATGTAATAATGCAGAAACCAGGAGAATCTGATTATGTCATGCCAGGTGAAGAATATATTTAAAAATCCTATTTGCTACCAGCATATGTTATTCATCAGGAGAGAGGGGGACGAAAAAGTTAATTATTTGTCTCTCGCGTGATGATTGGAGTGGAAGGAATGAAAATACAAGACATATACCTTAAGTCCTCTTTCCCCTACCACTATAGAATAGTTCTCTGGGAATTTCATGATGGTGTCATGAATTGCTGCTCGACCAACGGCATCACACACCTACTATTAGAATGAAAATCAGTGCGAAGCCTAAGAAGTGAATAATCATATCTAATTTTAGGAACGACACCAAATTTAACACAAAACCTCCTCTTCTGTGGCTGAAAGGCGACCATAATGGATGTTGTGATATACAGTATCATTGAACAACACCTGCTAGCAACGTACATGTTTTTCAATCATACAAACATGATATCCAGTGTTTAATGAGCCCATGAATGAAGCTAAATAATCACTTAATGTATAGGCAGTACAAACGCACGGTATCTTGAGGAACAACAACAATGGACTTCCTCAGGCTCTCAAGTGTTACTGCCCGAATATCTTGACCATCCATTTTTATCTGCCAAATCATAAAGTGTCATGGCATCTAATAGATAATACTGGAGAGCAAAACAAAGAAAAAATTCTAATTAACACATACAACATGGATCCTTTTCCATCTTAATTCCTTTACAGTTAATTTGGAATACGGAAGAAGAAGTTATGATAAGCTACTAAACATGACGAACACCAATAAATGATGGAAGAACATGCTGTACAGAGGTAAAGCTATAGCAAAATGACAAAGGAAGTGACATTATAAGTAAAGCAGAGTATAGAAACAATTCCATGCAGGAACTAAATTCAAATCTAATATTTGTATAAAAGGATGTTTCAGTCTTACAAGTCGAGAATGAGTTTCAAAGAACCTGAAGAGCAATCTCAAAATGGTTGACTTCCCTACACAAGTGCAAAGAGATTACAATAAAAGCTCAACGCAGTCGAAAAATAAATTTTAACGACTCAGGAAAAATAATAAAAAATAAAGACATCATTGACAAGCACTACATCACAAGTCCACCATCAATGTCAAAATATATGACAAATCACGGTACCAACAAAACCAAAAATAGGAAAATTCTCAGCAAATACACATAATTTCACACGCCAAAATGAGAAATAAAATATGTCAAATAACTAAAGGAACAACTGTAATATAAATGTAACGGCGAGCATAACGAGGTAACTGCGTACGTCTGATTCCGATTCCGGGTGCAAACTGATCTGAGCATAAACTTCATCCATTTCTGGTTCAGCCTATTCATCAAACCAAAGAAAGAACAATCAAATATTCAGAAAATATAACATCACCACATAGACATAAAGTCTAAAAAAAAACCCACAAGAATACACGCCCTCAGTCCTCTGTTAAATCACATTCACACCTAAATGAAGGGAACCAGAGACACCTCAAACAGCAAGTGCTAACATAAAACCACCACAAAAGATCAACATTTGTTGCAGCGCAGAGCTCAAGTCAAGCAAAAATCAATGAACTAAGAAGTAAATGGGAGGAATAGGGCAGAATAATCAATCTGAAGCACAAATACAGCAAAGAGCATTTTTTCACCACATTAGTAAGAGCTCAAATTCAACAAGTCAAGCATTTATGAACCGAAGCGCACAATGTAGAACGATCACCTTTTCCTCTTACCTCTATTGTCTTATGCTACTACACTACTTCAATCATAGAGCAGACCCCAAAAACAAAACTGAACCCGGCAAAAAAAAATTCAATTTTTTTCATAAACCAGCGCGGTGATCAAACTTCCAGAGGCCAAATTCACATGCAAGACATGATCATTTTTTAAAACTGTAAAACAAATCAAAAAAATTAGAGAATGAACGAAAGAATTTCTAAAACCTTCAAAATCAGCCAAGGTGGAGATGCGGCCGAGCAGGTCGAAGCCCGAAATGAATGAAACCCGAATCCGAGCAGCCCTTGGTGGAAGAAATAGCCGGAGATGTGAAATGAGTTTAACAGACAGTGAGCCGAATGAGGGGGATTTGAGAAAAGGTGAAACCGATTTCCCCAGTGAACTCCGAACAGGGAAAAGGACCGCGGACGCCAACCTGCGCCAGCCGGTTGACGGTGCCGAAATTTCATGCAGCCTGAGCGAACAACACGTGGAAGAGCAAAGCAGCACGCGGCAGCGTGGACGGAGCCGGAAGTTTTCAGGGAAGGAAAGCAAGGGCAGATATGACCGGACGACGTCGTTTTGGTAATTGGCTGGAGGAAAAAATAAAAAAGAGCTACGTCAGCATGGACGACCAAGTTTTTAGAGCGGATCTTCTATCCCACAATGGTGTGCCACAAATGGTGTCACATCATTGTGGGATTGACAAGTGTCCATTTTAAAAAAACTGTTAATAATAATTTAAATTAAATGAACACTTGTCAATCCCATAATGATGTGACACCATTGTGGCACACCATTATGAGATAGAAAATCCGTTCTGCCAAGTTTTACTGTAGCAGTGCCATTCACTCCTATTAAGTATAGTAATATATATATATATATATATATATATATATATATATATATATCTGTGGGCAAGGAGACAATTATTTGTGAATTTTCTTGCTCCAAGTCAAAAGTACAACCCAGTGTGTCCCATGGTGGGACAACTTTTAATTGGATTTTTATCCTTTTATATATATATATATATATATATATATATATATCAGATAAGCCATCAATTACATAATTTGTTACGTCAATTTTTCATCAAATAAATTAAACAAGCAAATTACTATAAAAGCATATTGGATGCAAGAGTTGAACTCAAAAACTCTGGAATTGTGGAAATCCTTCTAAACTTCAGACACACGTCTTTTTTTTTTAGGAAAACATGTAATTTGTTACATCAATTTTCCATCAAATAAATTAAATAAGCAAATTACTATAAAAGCATTTTAGATGCAAGAGTTGAACTCAAGAACTCTAGAATTGTGGAAATCCTTCTAAACTTCAGACACATGTGTCTTTTTTTAGGAAAACACTCCTATGTTCGTTGGGAACCTGAATCATTAATTAATAATTAATGGGAAATGATATTGGCACTCCATAAATTACTATAGGAGCTCCAAATTTTATTTTATTAGTAAAGTATGACAACAATGCCCATGGAGTATAAAAACATGTAAACTTCGTAATTAAATTCTAAAAGAATTTTTATGCAATCAGAACAAATTATTATACTTCACTATTTTATTACATGTCAAATAATAAATATAAATTTTAAAAATGAATTGTTTTAAATATTTATATAGAATGCAACCCGTCAATGAAAACTTTATACCATCATCAACAATAAAAGATAGTAACATATGTCAAAATAGAAATGACAAAATATTGAGCTTCAAATAAAGATTATTTCTTTTTACCTCATATTGGCACCAAACCATCAATTTTATGTATAGTAAATCAAGATTTAGGCATAAACAAGTACAACCCAGATAAACCTAATCCCTGTAAAAAAACATAATTACAGTATAATAATAAAAATTAATAATAACAATAGTGGTGATGATGATGATAATATTAGAAGTAGCTAATAATTTTTTTCAATTATATATAAAGAGACAAAGTATATAAATATATTTTATATTTAAATATCATAATAATAATAATAAAAAAAATTGTTCTTCACGTAATTCTTTTATGTTTTTAAACTGATAGTTTTGTACTTCATGTGCGTATTGTCCAATATGCATTCTTCAAGTTATTATTTGGATAAATTATTACGAAAAATGAATTGATTATTAAAAAGGAACATTATTTTTTAAAATGTTAGCAATTGATTTTTTGTTAATAAATGGGTAGTATTGTCATTTGCCTAGAGAGAGAAAAAAAAGTGGAGCTCTTATAGTAATTTGTGGAGCTCCAATATCATTCCCCATAATTAATAATCAAATAACAACTATCAATAATATACAATCACTCATTATTATTATTATTATTAAAATAGACTAATACTCACATGTCTAATGGGCGATTAGAAATGAAAATCTCTCAAATCTTGAGAGGTCATCATACCACTTGATGATTATTGAACCTCATATGAACTCCACATACACATGTCCTAAGAGTAAGTATTAACTTTCAATTTTCGACCATATTTCAAATGGATTACTCCACATACACATGTCCTAAGAGTAAGTATTAATATTTCAAATGAATTATTAATGATGAGTCATATAGTGGAATCCTTTATTTCAATTTCTAGAAGTTTCTTACATTTCTTTTATATTGTGTCCATGTCAATGTTATAAAGTAGATTTTTATGATGCACGGACATTGACACTGACACAGCGACACGGACACGACACGACACAGACACAGGGCACGATATTTTTCAAAAAATTAGGACACGACACGACTCCTACACGAATGTCAAATCTATATATGTGTCTGTGTGTGTGTGTGTGCGCGCATGTATATATATATATGCGTAACATAAATTAGATATTAATTTTAATTTCAATATAATTTGTTAGAAAAATAAACTATGAAAAAATTGTTTACTTATTTATTGTTAAATTTGTATTTTCCTTGCTTCTTTGTAAATTTATATATGTTTGAAAAAATTCAACTATTTATCAACAATAAGTCAATAACGAATGCAAAACAAAAATATAAACAGTCACAAATTACAAAGTAATTACAAATACAATCAAAGTATCAAATGCCCAAGAACTAGAATTAAGATTTTTGAAATTTTTCTATTTACAATTGGAACCCCACACTTTTTAATTTCTTAGAAAAACTATCGACAGTGTCATCACTGGGTCGGACACGCAATTGATAGTGTCCAAATTGTTTTTTATTTTTATTTTTTTAACCATGAGCACATATTAGCCGTGTCCGACACATGAAGGAGGCGTGTCGTGTCCGAGACGCGCCCGACACCGTTCGAGGATAATTTTCGGAGTGTCCGTGCTTTATAGGTAGATTTTCATATATCTGTACTATAAAATCATGTGAAAATGAAAAAAAAAACAAAATAGTTAAAAGCATCAATATATAAAATTCACATGAAACATATATGAAATGAATCACATAAAAACTTGCTAGATTAGAAAGTTCGGATGGAGAGTCACAACGGTGTCGTTATTCTAAAGTCATAGTTGTTCTCTACATATATACGTTTCTGATAGTATCTCATTCGGGATGAACATTTACAAAAAATTATGAATCAATTCAAGCGCATCGTGAAAAAGTCAAATTCTCGTGTATAAATCAACATCATTAATGGCTTCTTCATACAAGGATAAAAAATATGACATTTAATAATGACTCTCTTAAATCAGATCATAAAATGAGAACTAATTCATTTATAATTCATCATGTGATAAAATCATAATAAATAGTCATAAAATCAATAATAATGGTCCAATGTGCATAAAAATTATTAAGATAATTAGCTCACAACAAATTGTCGTTGTACATATAATTAAACATATAAAATAATATGTGCTGTAAAATAAATAAAATAGAAAAAACACTTGTTTCCAACATTTTAATCCAATACTACAAGAATAATACCATATAGAGTTAGAAGTATACGACAAAAACTGTGATGGACAACAAAAATACAAGACTTCAGTTCCTTGGCAAATTAGAGACGGACTCAGTTCCTTGGCAAATCAAAGACGGATTCTGCTATCGAAATGAATTCCCTCTCAAATCTGAGATAGATTAATGACGGATATACAATTGTGATATGTCGTAAAGTTGCAGGCCAAAATTATGCAGCAACACGCGTTGAGCCCGCTTCGATGAAGGATCGCTAGCAAGCGGTATGGTACAGGTGTATTTTAGGGAAAAATCAGGGGCTAAATTTTAATTCAGTGCTTTTGACATTCATTGTAATTTGTATCTCTTTCATCAAGAGTAAAATACTCTCTCCTCTCCCGTGGATGTAGACAATTGCCGAACCACGTAAATTCTTGTGTTTTTAATCTTTATGCTCTTATTTCGTGAATTATCATAACACAAATACATCTCAATTCATAAATCTAAAAGAACTCATGGCCAAATAGAGACGGATTTTGAGACCGCATCAGAGATGGACATTATTTCGTCTCTAATTCCGTCGCTAGTTTCATGCTTTCTTTTCCGAGGTTATGAAACGGAATCAGAGACGGACTATGAACTCAAATTTTATAACTTTAACTTTAAGAGGGAATCAGAGACGAAAATAAATTATATTTTATTAAAAAATTTAATTATGCATTTAAGAGTTCGAACTCGCAACCTCATTTGTAGATTGTAGAAGTAATTGCCATTGGACCACATTCATATACAGCTCCTAGACGCTGCTTATTATAATTTTGTATATAAATAAGTCATTGAGAAATATAAATTTATTCAAACAAGAAATAGAGATAAGATTCGGCCCACTGCGTTGTGCCTCCTCCAGCTTATGTCGTTCATGCTCGACATCGCCGTTGTGTTATTTCCTACTTGTCCGCTGCCGTTGCCTCCGTTACTACTTAAGGTCGTTCGTGCTCAACACCGCCGCTGTGTCTTTTCCTGCTCGTCACCACCATTGCCTTTGTTTCTGAAGGTAAACTTTTTCTCCCAAATTAGGCCAACTCTTCGGTAATAGGATTCACACTTCGGATTTTTGTGTGATTGCATTGCATCGATTTATACTTCAGAAGTAGATTTTTGCGTGATTAAATACGTTCACTTATTGTTTCCAAACATTTTCTTTCGGTCTCTAGTGAATGATTATGTTTTTGGTAGACCTCTCGTGATTAAATTTCGTTCTATTAATAATGATTGACTCATTATTCATTTACAGTACACATTATTAATTTTACATGTTGCTTGTGTTATGATTGAAATAACTGCATATAAGTCCAAAAGAATGCACGAGGAATGTTGAAATGATAAAGTGTGATGAAGAGCAAGAAAGTATAAGAGAGATTCAATCATTTTTGTTCTTGTCTAGATGGTGGTTCGGAAGTTAGATTGTCCTTGTTACGTAATTTACAGGTGGGTTTTATCTCTGTAAATTTTATTGATATAGCTAGTTTTAAATGGGAGCTTTAGGGAAATAGCTCTTAGTTGGCTACTTATTTAAACACTAGCCCTCTTTTTCAACCATTTAAGTTGTATAGCCCTCCTCACTTATTGAATATATGGATTACCTAAAATACCCTTATCATAAAAATAATGTTAAATTAAATATTTGTAAAAACAAATATTCTCCCCAACCAAAAGAAATGGGTAATAAACAGGGAATAAACATCCCTACTAAAATCCCCAAAAAAAAAAAAAACTCAATTCATCAAATCCTATTCTATTTTCTTCCCTTCTCATTTATCATTGACAATCAAATTTCGACCACCATCCTTCATTGATGTGTATTGGACTTCTTCTAATGGACATGGAGAAGAAACATTGAAGAACGAGAGACCTCAAAAATTTGAGAAATCAAGCTTCAAAATTGATAATTTTATCTCAAATCTTATACTTTTACGTAAACTTTGTTGTTTAAAGACTAGATATTCATATTTAATAGTGTAATTTAAAATAATAATAAGATTTATGTTTTTTTGCCTTTTAAAATCTGAAAATCGGATTTTTTCACGAGGAGGACGATGAACATTATTGGGTAGACCGGTGACCGGTCTGTCCGGTCTGCCTAGTTTGCCCGATCAAAATTTTATTTTTGTCACTGAACCGACAAACTGGTATACCAATCTGCCCAGTCTGCCTGGTTGGAATTTTATTTTTGTCACTGGATCGACAGACCGATCAGACCGGTATACCAATCTACCCAGTCTACCCGACCGACTGCCCCAATCTTCCCAGTTAGCCAATTCTGTAAAAAAATTCTTATATATTTTTCTTTTAATTTTTCAATATGAAAAACTTCCTTTCTCTTGATTTTACAGGAAAATGTCAGAGATTCCCTTATATTATCGATATGACGGTGAATGGAAGAAAAAAGAGGATGGCTCATATGAATGGTTGTCAACGAATGATGAAATGATAAATATATTATTACTAGATGATCCAAACAAGGTAAAACTTTCAGAGCTTCATGACCGTATATATGAAAGGACTCCTGTGGATCAAATAAATATAGATATAAAATTGAGTTATATTCCTTTATCTTATAAAGCTTTAAGTCCCAAATATATCATGGATGATGTTGATGCCAAGTGTTATTTTTTGGATCGTTGTAATATATCGAAATGTAGAAGCATTCTATATGTTGAGCTGATCAAGAAGGATGAACTTGAGACAGGAAATGATAGAGGGGTTTTTGATGTTGTGAATAATGAAAGATATGAGAATGGAAATGATGAAATCTGTCAAGATGAATATTTTAACATCAATATGGAAGAACCAAAGGTTTATGATATTGTATCTGCACAAGGTCGTGAGGGTTATATTTTGAATGAGCCAATGTCGGTGGAAAATGTTCTCCATCAAGATACAATATCAAAAGCATCTGCCCCAACTCCAAACTGACAAACTTCACGCCTAGATTTAGATGTTGCCTTCGATCATTGTGAACCACTAGCTATTGATGATACTTGTAAAGTCTTCAGTTTTGTTGATGGCTTAGATATTGAGATAGGGCAAGAATTTACAAACAAGATGGAGGATTGCAAGTGGGCTTTGCGTGCGAAAGTATTTCAGGCTCCGACCATTTCTCCGTGCGAACTTAGACCAATATCTATACATGTTCTTCTAGTTTTGTGGATAAGGGAGACCCAAAGGCTACTTCACAGTTAGTTGCCGACATGTTGGCAAAAGAATACCCAGGTCAGATGGAGTCACCTGTGCCAAATAAAAGAATGGAAGTAATGAATAACCATGGCATTAAAGTATCTTACTACAAATCTTGAATGGGCAAACGTATCGCTGGAAGTAATATTAGGGCTAAACTGGAGCTTAGTTATGAAATTCTTCCTAGTTATTTGCATATGATGAGTGTCGTGAATCCTGGTACAGTTACACATTTGGTTACAGATGTGGAGAACAAGTTCAAGTGTCTTTTTTTTTTTTTGCATTGGGAGCATGCATCGAAGGTTTCAAGGCGATGAGGAAAGTAATTGCAGTGGATGGGAGTTTTTTGAAAACCACATACGGGGGTACATTACTTGTTTGCACCGCACAAGATGGCAACAAACATCAATATCCTCTTGCTTTTGCTATAGTTAAATCAGAAAGTGAGGAATCATGGAATTGGTTCTTGGTGAAACTTGAGAAGCTCATACCTGATACTGAAGAATTGGTTATCATTTCAGATAGACACGCAAGCATCATTAAAGAAGTTTCTAATGTTTACAAGAAGGCTAAGCATGGATTTTGTGCATAGCATATTTCTCAAAATGTTAAATCACATGTTAATAGTGGTAATCGTGCTAGGGACAAGAAAGGTAGAGGAAAGGTCCAAGAGACTGTTCAGACGAAGTTCATGGCTGCCGCTGCAGCATATACTGAGGCTGAGTTGAAACGCATTTATGCGGACCTAACGAATAGGTATCCTACAGCTCATTGGTATCTTGTAGACAGTATTGATGTTAAGAAATAGGCCCGGTGTTTAAAATGTTTAAAATACTGAACAAGCAAATTGGTTAATGGATTAGCTGATCGGTAAATATATATATATTAAAAAAAACATTTGAGAAAATAGTGAGGTATCACGTAATTGATCTATTGACATTGGATGACCCAATTGATTATTTCAATATATAATCCGGACTCAAGCCAAGTGTGGATAATCATAAACATTATCGTTATTTTAAATTATTATGAACTCTAAACCCCAAACTCTAAACCTTAAACCGTAAACCTTAAAAAAATCACAACTTGAAAATTCATCAATCATATTGTTAGGAATTTCATGTTATAAGTTTTGATGATGACAAGATAGGTTTTATGTTAGACCCCAAAGATTATATAAGTTTATTTTTTTCTTAGAATATGTTTAAAGCGTTTAACAAGTTATCGAGTAGTAATTTTTTAGAATAGGATTGTATTTCTTATCTTTGTATATTTTAGACTAAGTATTAGATGCTAAGTCGCTGATAGAATCTTAGGTGAGTCTGTCAGAGATGAAGTTGAAGATCACCGTCTGAAGTCAAGCGAAGATAAAGATTTTGTCTTAAGCGACTGTTAATCGCTAAGGACTGTTTCAGGATTTATTAATCAAGCGATTAAGAGATCATATTCACCTGAAATAGATTCTGAAGTCACTAAGGCCTTAAATGCAATCATTTAACGGGCATTTATTACCAACTTGAAATAAATTCAAATTCATTAAATGCTTGATAAGAGCATTAAATGTGATAAAGACAGATTGTATAAAGAACAAGCCACCTATTGGCTAAGACTGTCAGAACTTCAGAGTTCAAACCTGCGCCATCCAATCAGCGCAGTAGGTTTTTAGGAATGTCAGAGAAAAGGTATGAGTCATTCGCTCGTGAGAGGCACGCACCTGCATGTGTCCAACAGATAAACCCTAAGAAATTGCCTATAAATACCCCACCTCAGCAAACCCTAAACACACGAATATACATAAGAAGGTCAAAACTTTGCTGAAATACTCTCTCAAGAAAAACTTACAAACTCCATAGCCAAAATCCTTCAAGATTTTCATATACATTCCATAGACAGTCATATATATCTCAAACCTCTTCTAAAGAAGAACCTTAAACTCCCATTGAGATATCCGAAGTTGTTTGAACTTCTCAAAATCAAACAAACCCGTGACGATAAACCTTCAACCCTTTTCATCTGTGTGAGAAAGCTATTGAAACCCCTTACAGGTAGTATTTCTGAGTGAAAGAAGCTTGTAGAAGAAGATCTTCATTGGAGCTGAAGTCTGAGTGATCAAGGAGCTCAAGATCATCTTCACCCATTCACCATTTTGTAGAAGATTCTCTGTGATCCTTCGATAATCAATCTAGTGCATTTCCTCCGAGTGTTAAAGGAGAAGAAGGACGTAGCTGGGATTACATCACCCAGTGAACCTTTAAATTCTTGTGTCATTTACTATTTTATTGCTTTGCTTTACTATTCATATCATATCATTGAAAGGCTTTAAAAACGGTTAAGCAATTATTTGACTAAAACGAATGCTAAGCTTTAAAATTATTTCTGTTGTGCTAACACTGATTAAGCGATCTAAGCATTACCTTACTTTGGTAATCACTATATTCACTAAGTCTAAGTTATCTTTCTTGTAACGCCTGAACTAGCGTTCAGTTTTCCAAGCGTTCAAATTCTTCAAAGTAGTACGAAAATTTTTAAAGTCAAAAAAGACTTCAGGGTCCATTCAACCCCCTCTTCTAGACCCTTTCGTATGCCACTTGGGACCATCACATATCGTTGCTTTATAAGAAAATTGATTTACTATTTATCATAATAAATGTCAATAATAAAATAAATTTAATTAACCAAAATAATCTTTCTCGGCAGACTAGGTAAATCGATATGCCAGCCAGCATGGTCGGTCGAGACAGAAGTGTTCATCTTTCACTTTTGTCTCGTCAGACCCTAAACCCTAAACCCTAATTTTAAATTATTATGAACTCTAAACCCCAAACCCTAAAAAATTCGCAACTTGAAAATTCATCAATCATATCATTGCTTTATAAGAAATTTAATTTTTTATTTATCATAATAAACGTCATTAATAAAATAATATTAATTAATCAAAATAATCTTTCTCGGCAGACTGGGTAAATCGGTATGCCAGTCGGCCCGGTCAATCGAGACAGAAGTTGTTGGTCCCAAGTTAGTACGCGAAAGGGTCTAGAAGGGGGCGGTTGAATAGACCCTGAAGTCTTTTTCGATTTCAAAAAGGTTTCGTATTAAAATTCGGTTTTCGACGCTTGAAATGTAAATGCTTGGCTGAGCGTTTTACTTGAATATGTAGACGCTTGGTTGAGCGTCTACTTGAAGACTGTTTTGATAAAGTTAACTTAGACTTAAGATTTGAATACTATAACTAGATAGATTTAAGCGTTTAATTCTTTAATCAAGGTTAGCACAGCGGAATGATTTTATAAGTCTTCACTTTGAAAGTGTTTAGCGTCACAAAGTTTTTCTTAGTTGCTTTTCTTTAAATAGTTTTGAACGCTTGGTCAAGCGCTTAAGACTGTTTTGAAAGTTTAGCGTTCTCTTTTTACCAAAATAGTTGCTTAACTGTTTTTAATACCTTTTCAAGATATAATATGCAAATGTAAAGCAAAGCAATACATCAGTAAGTGACACAAGATATTTGTAAGGTTCACTGGGTGGTGTAATCCCAGCTACGTCTTTCTTCTGCTTTGCACTCGGAGGCAATCCACTAGATTGATTATCGAAGAGTCACACAGTGACTTCTACAAAATAGGGAAACAGGAAGAGATGGATATGGATGACTTGAGCTCCTTGGTCACACAGATTTCTGCTACAAGCCACTTCAATCTTCTGCTTCTGGAAAGACGATCTCGAGCCCCTTGATCACACAGATTCAGCTCCAATAAAGATCTTCTCCAAGATGGCCTTGAGCTCCTTGATCACACAGACTTCAGCTCCAATAAAGACCTTTCTTCAATCAAGCTTCTCTTACTCAAAAATGCTGCTTGTGAAGTCAACAAACTTTCTCACTTAGATGAAAGATGTTGAGGGTTTATTGTAACAAGTTTGTTTGATGTTGGGAAGTTCAAACAACTTGGAATATCTCACTAATAGTGTAGGGTTCTTCTATGAAGATGTTTGAGATATCAGTGACTGTCTTTGGAATGTATTTGAGAAGCTTGATGGATTTTGGCTATGGAGTTTGCAAGCTTTTTTCTCAAATTATTTCAGCAAAGTTTCTCTCTTTTCACTTTTCCACGTCACACCTTAGAGTATGCTGAAGGGTACTATTTATAGAGATTCTTGGGATTTGTTTGTTGGACACAATCAAGCGCGTGTTTCTCACGCAGAGCGTCAAATAGTCCCTTTTTGACATTCCTGAAAATCTGCTGACTCCGATTGGACATGAGCAGACTTGAATTCTGAAAAGCTGACAGTCTAGTCAAAAGGTGGCTTGTCCACAAGTCATAATGTCTTGTCACATTTAATGCATTTTGAATTTATTTTCGTTGGAAATAAATGTCCGTTGATAGTTGCATGACTTGAGGATATATTTCAGGTGAATTGCTTGAGTAAATGAGCGCTTGGTTCAACACTCCTGGAACAGTCCTTTAGCGTTAGCTAGGCGCTAAGAATATCATCTTGAACGCTTGATTCATAACTCCTGAAATAGTCTTTAAGCGTTTGACCGACGCTTAAGACAAATCTTCATCTTCACTTGACTTCAGACGCTGATCTTCAACTTCATCTCTAATAGACTCACCTAGAATTCTATTAGCGACTCAGTATCTAATACTTAGTTTAAAATCTACAAAGATAAAAATTACAAGCCTAACAAACTAATAAACTTTCAAACGCTTGTACATATATTCTATGAAAGTATAAACTTACATTCTTTTGGGGTCTAACATAAAATCCAATTTTTTCATCATCAAAACATCTAACACAAAATTCCTAACAATTTTCCCCTTTTTGATGATATTAAAACCTTAACTCTTATAACTCCTTTATAAATTAACAGTTCAAAGAAAAGCCTAAAATAATATAAGTTAGCGTTTAGAAAGTTAGATCAGTTAGCTAATGATAGATTAGCTTCAGCAAGATGTTTCAGCGATAAATCATTCAATCACATATATGGAATTGAAAGCGTATATGATTTATACTGAAATGATGAATACCTGCCTTTTCTTTCTGTTCTTCCTTCTTAAACTGCTTTTCTTTCTCTTCTTCCCCCTTTTTGGCATCATCAAGGGAAGATTGCAGTTCAAGCGATATGCACTTGAGGCGGACATAGTTGGATGTTGATTTATCAACGAGTAGTATCAACAAGTGATATCTACAAGTGGTATCAACGGTGGTGGAAACTGCTAGAGATTTTTCATTGATCGTCCATACGTGGATGCGACTGTGAAAATCGAGTGTTCATCTTTCACTTTTGTCTCGGCAGACTGGGCAGATCGGTACACCAGTCGGCCCGGTCGGTGGAGACAGAAGTGAAAGATGAACACTTCTGTCTCGGCCGACTGGGCAGACCGGTAGACCAGTCGGCCCAGTCGGTCGAGACAGAAGTGTTCATCTTTTACTTCGTCTTGGTTGACTGGGCAGACCGGTAGACCAGTCGGTCCGGTCGATCGAGACAGAAGTGTTCATCTTTCACTTCTATCTGGGCCAACTGGCCAGACCGGTATACCAGTCGGCCCGGTCGGTCAAGACAGAAGTGAAAGATGAACACTTCTGTCTCGGCCGACTGGGCATACCGATATACCAATCGGCTAGGTCGGTCGAGATAGAAGAGTTCATCTTTCATTTCTGTCTCGGTCGACTGGACAAACCAGTATACATGTCTGCCCAATCGGTTGAGACAGTATGGTCTCATATTTCATTCCTATCTAAGAAAATTAAGAAAATAATCTAACAGGATAAATTCTTCAAAAGTATTAGAAAAATCAATTTATAATTTGATCAACACATAATCTAATATTTTTTATTTATTAATTATTTCTATCAAAATACTAAAAAATTTGCACATGAACACATTTGAAAATGTACATGAGCATTTAAGTAAATGCAAGACAACATTTCAAAGCATCAGTAGAAGCCTAAACAAAGTAGAATATTAGCTCATTTTTCGAAATTCAATCCATCCGACACAAAATTTAACCAAAGTCAATACTAGATTGAAAGCAGAGCCAACATTGAGAAACTTCCATTAAACTATAAAATAGTGAAACAATAAACTACAATTTTATCTTCCAGAGTCGAAATTACACAAAAAAATGTGCTCAAGTCTTACACAAATACGATAGAGAAATTACAGTTTTATCTATAACAGTTTAAGAGCATCAAAACAAGCACAAGAATATAGAACCACGAACTTCTATTTCGTTGGAGCAGGCTCGGTGTATGGGGTCTTCTGATATTTTGATTTCTTCAAGACCCTCTTTGGTCGTTCCTTCGCCTAAACTTCCTTCAACGGAAAGGTTCCATCTTCATTAAAATCTAGACGTCGTCGCTGGGTAGGGCGAGGGGAAGAGACTGGACTGGATCGAGTTAATGCCATGATGCCTGAAAGAAAAGAGAAGAGTTTAATGTAATTGTTAAGTAAAACGAGATGAAAATATTCAAGAAGTGAGTGAGATCACTTCACACAATCTTTTAGAGATGCAAGTTTTACCATATATCTATTACTATTAACTCCATTACTTTCACCAAGAGAATATCACAAAGACCATCAAATATTCCCATATATAACATCACAATCATAACTATATAGAAAGGTCATTCTTAAGAGTTCATAATTTCGATTCTCGGACAACATAACCATTCATGTATTGAGAATCATGCAAAGTTCTCCAATACATATGTGATTAGAATCACAGTCATAACAGTGCCAAGAATTAAGCATAAGAAAGATTCAAATCATCAAATTTTAACTCCTCCAAAAATGCATAAATATTTCTCCTTAGGAATTCTATAGTAGGTCCAGATCGACCTAAATGAGAAGACATAATTCCAGCACAAGCATTTGGCGGCTATTTCCCCAATTGTTCCGACTTGAATTGCCTATCTTAATTATGTATCTTTACTCCTAATTACTCTGTTTCTTTTGTACTAGCACAAGAAAGGTAAACTAGCACTCATCATAAACAACTTTGTACAAAATAATTAAGTACACACCTTTTTTTCTCTTCTAAAATCCAAAAAAGAAATGAAAATATAAGAACATTGTTTAATTTGTTTCTTAACACTAGCTTGAATGACTAACACATTTATCTACTACCTCATCAAAGCTAAACTTGAATAACCAACACATTTATCTACTGCCTCAATAAAGACCACACAATTTACAGGGCATATACTAGCTATGATGTAAACAGCAATTGAAAGAAAAATCAAGAAATGAACAACAAACATCAAGAAATGCACGAGTTAACATAATCAATAATCATTTAGCATGTTATTTAGAACATACCCATAATTCAAAAATCAAAAATCTAATTTTCACCTTTGTAAATGAGCGAGTGAGTTGGTGGTTGGAGAATCGAGTGAGCAGGTGGTTTGAGAATCAAACGGAGCTGGTGGCTGGTGGTGTGTGGCTGTGTGGCGGTGTCACGGTGGTCGCCGGCGTAGATGGCTAGGGTGGGTCTTGATCGGTGGGCGACCGAGGAGGTGTGGCAGCGATTGATTTGGGATTTGGGGGTTTAGGGATTTTTCCCTCTTTCTTTTCTTCTCTGTTTTGTGTTATGTGTTTGACTATCCTTGAGTGAGGGGAGGAAAGAAAGCAAAAGAAATGAGCTTGCTTGTTGGTTTGTTAGTGGAGGTAATTTAGTCTTTGTAATTAAAAATTAATAAAAATAATAAAAAAAGAAATGTTTTTTTATAAGAGGGCTATTTACTTAAAAGTGTACCATTTGGAGGCTATACACCCAATTAATCCGTTTTAAATCTTAAGTTGATATTGGTTGGAGCGCCTTGCTCTGTGATCAAAGATATTCTCACTGAATATTTGCAATATAGGTTGATTGAGATTTGATATTTAAAATTTTCAATCAATAAATTGGATTCAATCTCACTCATAATGTTTCTTTACATTTGTATTCAAAAGTTTAATCCTTGTTGTTTTAATGTAAAAATTAGTGGAGAACTCGACCCAGCTATTTATATACTTTTTTGAGGCGCTGGTAATCACATTTATATTTCTCAGTTATATAGTTTGACATTTTCATCTTGTTATTTCTAGCGTAATCATTGAATAATGCATGTCTGATTGAATTTGATATTCTCATAAATGATTTTGAAATTTAATTAGATATTCATTCGTGCTTGTTAATTTCATTTTCTGAATGCTCTTGGGTGATTACATCAAAAAGGGTGGTCTGGGGTTAGTTATTTACATGTATAATTACCACTAGTGATAGCAATACATGACTATTTGTTTGAGTTTTAAGTTGCATTTGTAAGTAATTAAATTGAAAGTTGAAGTTTTTTGGTTTGTGTGTGTTATGTGGTTGAGAAGTAACACGATGGACATCCTTAAAACTTTATGGCTTTTCTGAAGATAAAGTATTTACAATAGATGACTAGATCCTTTTTCTTCAAGTGTCATAGATTTTTTTGATTTACTTGAGGCTACGTTTGTTTATGTTACTGCGTAAATTTTCGCTTAAAAATTCAAGGAATGTGCACTTTTGGTATTTGTGTAAAAATAATTCAATGGTGGTTGTGTTTGTTCACATTTTTAGAAAATGGTAGGAAGTAGTGAAATATGTCAAATCAAACTTGAGGTTCACTAGGAGCTAGCTAGTATGATTTCTCAACATTAAATATTCAAGAATTGCATAACATATCTTAAAATTACCTATAAATGCAATATAGACCATAGTTGGACGTGGCGGCGTATGGATATTAATGGTTATCTTTCAACTGAATTTGTGGAAGAGATTAAGGAGTTCTTGGAATTTGCCTATGCACACCCAAGATTCGTGAGTGATGGAAAAATAAAATGTCCATGCTCAATGAGTCGCAATACGATATTCTCTGATTGAAAAGTTGTGCGTCATCACCTTTACCAGAATGAGTTTCACAGTGGTTGTAATTTTTGGTATGCACACGGTAAACCCATCCCCGTGAGAAAAGTTGTGGATGATTCTCCAACGGTTCCTAATGAAGGAGGATCTCAATATAGGACAATGGTGATGGATGCAAAGGTCCCGAGGTCAGTTTAAATTCAACAAATGATGAACAACCACCCAACTCAGAAGCACAAAAGTTTTTTAACTTAGTAAAAGATGTTGATGAGCCTTTATAAGATGGTTTCCAAAAGCATAGCAAACCTTTTACTGTTGCCCAATTATTGAACGTCAAGTCAGAGTATAATATCGCTAAGGCTTGCTATGATCAACTTCTTTCAATCATCAAAAATATGTTGCCAAACGGTGAAAAGTTGCCAGAGGACTTGTACAAGACCAAGAAGCAATTGTCCAAACTTGGGCCGAGTTACGAAAAAATTGATGTTTATATGAATTATTACATATTATATTACCAAAAAAATAAAGACCACCAAGAATGCCCTGTTTGTTGTCATCCTCGTTATAAGTTAGGGAAGCCGAAAGGTCGAAAACAAGTGCCTTTCAAAGTGCTATGCAATTTTCCATTGATACCCGAACCTCAAAGGCTATATGCATCTAGTTATACTTGTGAACATATGAGTTGGCATGCAAAAAATCGTAGTGAAGATGAAATGGTGCATCCATCTCATTGAGAGGAATGGAAACATTTTGATCATACTCATCCATCATTTGCCTCAGATTCATACAATGTCCGTCTTAGATTATGTACCGATGGTTTTAATTCATTCGCAATTCCAGTATCCTTTACTCTTGTTGGCCTATGATCAACACTGTGTATAATATTTCACTGTGGATGTGCATACAAAAACCCTTTATGTTCCTTAACATGGTTATCCCGGGCCCAAAGAGTCTAGGGAAGAACATTGATGCCTTTTTACGTCCTTTGATAGATGAGTTGAAAACATTGTGGACATTTAGGGTTGAAACTAGGGGTGTGCACGGTTTGGTTAACCGACCGAACCAAACCGGAACCGAAAAATTCGGTTGGAACCGAAACCGAACCGAGCAATTTCGGTTCGATTTCGATTTTTAATTTTTTAAAATTTCGGTTTTGGTTTCGGTTTTCCCTTTCGGTTAACCGAACTGAATTAATATGCAAATAATATATAATATTTATTTATAGTGGGGGCTAATGTAGAATTTCGAATAATTTTGTGGTGATTTATGTAAAAATGCTAAAACTAAACCCTTACCTCTTTAAGTTTAACCCAGCTCTCATTTTGCATTTCAGCCTCCCTTTCGTTCCTCTCTGATGTCACTGTCTCACGCACACACACCAACCTTCCTCTCTACCCCACGCCCCCGCCAACCACCGACACCGTCACATCACCCAGCCGCCATTGCCGACGCTGTCACAGCAGTCGCCACCGTCGCCAGTCGGATCTCCTCCACTCCTCAGTCCTCAGTCTTAGAAGTATATCTATGTGTTAAGTATATTGTTGAATGTATCCATTGTTGATTGTTGAGATATGAGAAAGCTTAAACTTCCATTGTTGATGAGGAGACAAGGGTGTTAGGCCCAATTCGGTTATCCAGTATGCTAACCGAACCGAAACCGAAATGGATCCGGTTAAAACCGAACCGAACCATTTCGGTTCGGTTTCGGTTCTGGATTTTTCCGAACCGAAATTTCGGTTCGGTTTCGGTTCGGTTAAACCGAATGAACAACCCTAGTTGAAACTTATGATGTGTGCAATAAATAAAATTTCAATATGAAGGCGACACTTATGTAGATAATTACTGATTTTCCTGGGTATGCTATGGTATCAGGGTAGATTATTCATGGTTGTATGGAATGTCCATATTGCATAGAAAAAAAAATATTTCTTACTTGGATGTGGAAGAAAGGCTTTATGGTTTGGTTGTCATCGTTAGTTTTTGCCTCCTAATCATCCTTATAGAATGCAGGCTTATAAATTCCACATGGAAAAAATTAAAAATGATCCTAAACCTATCCGCTTAAGTGGTGAAGGCATGCGTTAAAGAGTAGCACAACTCTCCGATATAACTTTTGGGAAACCCCCGAGTGGCGCACAACCAATAGATGGATTCGCTAAAACACTTAATTGGGCGAAAATGAGCATATTTTGGGAGTTACCTTATAGGCACCAAACCTTATCCGACACAACTTAGATGTGATGCATATTGAGAAGAATGAGTTTGGTAATATTTTAATACGATTATGGATGTCAAGGGCAAAACAAAGGACAATGCCAAAGCTCGAAAAGATTTAGAATTGTATCGCAGCCATCATGAGTTGCATTTAGTTGAAAGTGCAAATGGAAAATACACAAGCCCAAAGCTTCTTACACGTTGAGTAAATCACAGATAAAAGAAGTATGTTCTTGGGCAGAATAATTGAAGTTACATGATGGGTATTCCTCTAACATAGCTCGTTGTGTGAACGAGCATGAATGCAAGTTTCAAGGGTTGAAGAGTCATGATTACAACGTATTCATGCAAAGATTAAAGGCAACTATGATAAGCATTATGTGCCCAAAGACCGGGAGTTTCAGCACATACATCATTAAATCTTATTTAATTAAAGGCTTGTAAGAATTATGTGTCATTATCTTAACTTTTATAGGAGGTTTGAAGAAAAAAGAGGCACAAAGTTTCAAAAATAACTGAGGGGAACTCAATTGGTATTTGCTTGACTAGATTCGTGATCATGTAAGTAGTGCGAAGCATAGCTACAAATATTAGCAACTCAATTGGTATTAGCTTGACTGCTTTCATATACAATGCTTTTTTTCTAATAGGTTCAAGATATTAATAATGAAGTTGATGACGTCATAAGGAAGTTAGCTCATGGTCCTAAATGCCAAGTTTGTTGCTATAAAGGATACTTTGTGCAGGTTTAAGTTCCACACTTGGGAATATGGTCATTCTAAAGCAACTACAAACTATGGTGTATGCATATATGGAAGTACCTACAATGAATATGAAGTAGAATACTATGGATTATTGGGGGAAACTTTGGAGTTGGAGTATTTTGGATTCAGGGATGAGATTGTATTACTTAAGCGTCATTGGTATGATACTTCTGATAAAGGAATTAGAGTGCATGGGCCAGGTCTTATTGAACTTAATTATACGTTTAAATTGACGACAGATTATTCTTTTTTCTTAGCTTCTCAAGCTCAACAAGTATGCTACACTCCATTTCAAAGCGTGAAAAGAGAGAGGCGTGATGTCTAGGCAGAATGTAAAATAAAGAATACTGGAAATTTTGATATCCAGCAGCTGAAGGACAAGATGAGAGTATTCTACCAAGTCTTAAGACTTCTTTTCAAGAAGAGGACGCATCTACTCCACGTTTTATTCTTGTGAAAAATAATGAAATTAACATTCTGATAGATGGTATGAAAGAAGAATTGGATTTAGATGAGGTGAAGGGACTTCAACATGCCATGAGGATCAATCAAGTCAATATGGAGGATGCAGAGCATGATGAAAAACATGAATTTGAATATTCAGAAAAGAACAAGAAGAAGATGTTATGATTTTGAAGATATTGATAATGACTTAGATCATGACGATTGATTGTTTGTAGTATAGTAGTTTAAGTATTTTTATTTTGGGGCAAAGACATTAAATTATGCAAACTCTTGATTTTTTTACACTTTTCTAGAGATATTTTTTTTTCCACTTTACATCCTGAACTTCACGGGATTTGCAATTGTTTATATAAAAGCATCTTCTGGCCTAATATTCCACCGGATTTTCGTCACATGCCATGTATGTGCCATTTTTTAAGGCATATCAGTCATTTTGGGTGAAATTTTTTGTGAAATAACTATTTTGCCCTTATTTGCTTATTCCAAACTTCATTTTTGCTTCTTCCAAGCTTCTTTTTGCTTCTTTCAAGCTTCATTTTACTTCTTCCAGACTCCATCTTTCCCAAATTTCTCCATTACCATCTCCTTTTCTCCATAGGTTTTCTTCCAAAAATTATGCCAAGCACACACACACACATAAAAAAAATAAAAAATTGCACACACATATACATATATACACACACATATATACACATACATATTCACACAAACATATATATACACACACAGAGATTCACACACATATATATACACACACAGATTTACACATACTCACACTCAGATTCACACGCATACACACACAGATTCACACACACAGCACACACACACACACACTCTCTCTCTCTCTCTCTCTCACACACACACACACATACACACACACGCAGACATTGATGAGGAAGAGAAATAAATTATTTAATTTCTTAGATTGAGTTATTTAATCAAAATTTTAAGACAAAAATAAATATACTAATTTTTATTTTATTTATTTACTTAATCAAATTTTTAAATGTAAATATGACAATTTTAAGGGTAAAAGAGTAATTCATCAAAATTAATACTTAAAATGACAAATTTAACCTTTAGAAAGGCACATGTCAAGCATTTGAGGAATTCCAGCGGAATATTCCGCCGGATTATATGCCAAAATATAAAAAAATGTCATTTTTTTTAAGTTCATGATGTAAAGTGAAAAAAAAAAGTATCTCGAAAAAAGTGTAAAAAAGTCAAAAGTTTAAAGGGTTTAATGACTTTACCCCTTTTATTTTTTGTATTATAAAGACATTGTTTAGGCTTGCTATGTGGTTTATCTGGTTAATTGTCCGATTTTCGCATTATATGATTTGTCTTTACATGATCGCATTTTAGTGTATATTTATTTGTATAAATCTTCTCTCATATTATATATTTAATTCAATTTATATTTATTTACGACATGATGACGATTAGAGGGTGAGCTACGCAACGCGAGACAACATGGGAGAGGCACACGTAGACAAGGGTGCCTTCGGGATGGAGTGCTAGTGGGAGTTACTTTGACAAATGTAGATGAGCTTTGGGTTTGGAGAATAATTCTGTTGATGGGGTTAATCATGATGAGTCATATGCATAATTTTATTTAATTTTTATGTGCTTAAATATGAAAATGACTTCTACATTACTAATTTTTTCTTATATTATAATTTTATTATTATGTAGATTGCAGACACCAATGGAGGCAGATTATGATTGCATAGATATAGCTATAGGTGAAGAAGATACTTCTTCACATGCTCGGCGAAGGGGACCCAATCACGGGACACAAGTGTCAACAAATGCAGACAATCGGATTACAATATTTGTTGTTGACTTTAAGTAATTTCAAGCCTTTAGTTTTCATTATATATTTGTAAAAATAAATGTTAGAATTCATTATATATTATTTTCATTTACTTTGTTAAGGAAATTTGTTGAAGGAGATGTCAATATCACAAATGATATCAAAGGCATTTACACAGAAGCATTCCCGGGATGTCATAAGGTTCTAGAGGCAACCACTGACTTGTTATGGGAGAATTTTGAGCTAGTTTATTTTCATTAGCTATTAATATCATTATATCATGTCAATTGAAGTTTGATTCTTAGGTAATTTATTCTAAATAATAATCTACTGAAATGAATTGGTTGTTTGGATATTATAAAGTTTTGTTTGAAATGTCCATATTTTATATTTAGTATCATATAACGTGATTGTTTGTTGAAATATTTCAGTTGAGGTATAGGTGGGACAATTTAACAGATACGGGTATGCGAAAGGTGTGGAATGAAAATGCAGGTGCCTGACTCAGGGAATTACTTTACAATGCTAAGAACAAAGCGAAAAACGCTCGAGAGCAATTAGGCAAAGAACCGAGTCCAGTAGACATGATTGGAAGATCTCCAAATTGGATGGGCAAACCTATATAGGATGACTTGGTGCTTAACCATTGGGCTAAAGATGATTATGTACAAAAATGTGAAAGGCTAGGGAGAATCGCATGACCGAGAAGGAAGCTTCATCACAAAGCATACTTGTGGTTCTATCCATTGTGAGGCACATTGGCGAAAAATGGTATGCTTAGTATAGAAAATTTTCATCTTTTTTTGTGCAATACTATTGAACATTGAATAGTATTATCATCATAATTGTAGAAAAGAGATCTCAAGCGCACTGTGGATGATTTTGAGCTATTTGAGCGATACTGTTGAACATTGAATAGTATTTTTCATAACAGTAATCAAAAGCACTTTGTTTGCTTGCGTTTCTCATACAAAGTTGGGGTTAAGAATTCAGAAAAAGGTGGAATCAGAAGGAATTTGTTTACTTGTGTTTTTCATAATGTAATACAATCTTTCACGAGGAAGACCAGTTTGATTTGCTGTAGTGAAAGGAATCTCCAGTCTACACCACATCGATTTGATTAGGCACGATATAAAGTGGTTTTCTTGTTTGATGTACTTCGAGGGTACATTTGCACATTAAATTATATCAATTATTAAATTAACTGGTTGAAGTATATGAACAAGGTAGAGTGAACTTTAAGCCAAAGGAGAAAAGTATATATTGAAAGAGTATGGCCGATTTGATAGACATGCTGAAAGAAGTCTTTTTATTTTGATAAATAGCTGAAAGGAGTCTACGCACACTCTACAATTGCCTACTCTTTGATTTGATTTGATTCGATTTGCTGGAAAAAGAGACATTACGATGTTATATTAACTTGAAGGAAAAAAGCTTTACTTACAGTCGGTTAAAATTATCCAGGCAACTCAAAAGAGTAAGTTGTTGTTTATCTTTCCAAGAAATTACATTTCATCCCAATTTTTCTAATTATATATGCATTCAGTAAAAACTTTATTTTTGATATATGCAAAACATGTGACACGTGGGACTAAATGAGTGTAGCGACTTCACTTATTTTTTTTTATAGTTTTGATATCAATATATATTTTATTTAATATTTACTTGTCGTGCTTTGATTTCTAAAAACTTTTCGTATTTATAGTTTACTGGATTTTGCTAATAGTTCTACTCCAACGTGGATCCTTTCCAAATATATTAAAAGGGTCCCATAACCACATTGGAATTAAATAGTTATTTAAGATTTTGCAAACATTATATTTTTCTTACTAAATCAAGAATTTTGGTAGTAAAAAATAAAAACAATATTTTCAATTTAAGATCCACTGAAATACCAATCCAATAAATAAAACTCGTGTACATTGAGTAGAATTTATCATCTTGCTATGTTTTTCTTTTTCCTTCGATTCTCTTTTCTCTCTTTTCTAAAAAAATAAATATATTATGTAGTTAATACCATCAAACGTCAAAAGAGACCATTACCATAGTTTGAGCCCGAAGACATGGAGTTTCAACACATGCGCCATTATCTTATTTAATTAAAGGCTTTAAAGCATTATGTGCTATTGTCTCAACCTTTATAGGAGATATGAAGAAGAAAAGAGGTGCAAAGTTCCAAAAATAACTAAGATGGAACTACATACATCACATGATAGAGACTTCACTGACTAGCTACGTGATCATGTAAGTAGTGCAAAGATTAAAGCCACAAATATTACCAACTTAATTGGTATGTGCTTTCATATACAATGCTATTTTTTATTATGTTCAAGATATTAATAATAAGGTTGATGACGTCATAAGGAAGTTAGCTCATGGTCCTAAGAGCCAAGTTTCCTGCTATAAATGATAATTTGTGAACGGGTTCAAGTTCCACACTTGGGAAGATGGTCGTTCTAAAGCAACTACAAACTATGGTGTATGCATGTTTGGAAGTAGCTACCATGAATATGAAGTATACTACTATGGATTGTTAGAAGAAATTTTGGAGTTGGAGTATTTTGGATTCAGGGATGAGATTGTATTATTTTAGTATCATCGGCATGATACTTCTGATTAAGGAATTATAGTGCAAGGACCAGGTTTTGTGTGAAATTAATCATAAGTTAAAATTGACTATAGATGATCCTTTTGTCTTGACTTCTCAAGCTCGACAAGTATGCTACACTTCATGTCCAAGCGTGAAAAGAGAGATGCGTGATTGGTGGGCATTATGTAAAGTAAAGAGTACTGAAAATTGATATCCCAGCAACCGAAGGACAAGATAATAATATTTTACCAAGTCTTGAGACTCATTTTCATGAAGCAGACACTTCTGCTCCACCTTCTATTCTTGTGGAAAATGATGAGATTCACATTGTGACAGAAGGCCTTGCAAAAGAATTAGATTTAGATGAGGTGAAAGATTTCAACATGCCATGAGGATCAATCAAGTCAATATGGAGGATGCAGAGCATGAAGAAGATGAATATGATTCTAAAGAAATTGATAATGGCTTAGACGATGATGATTGATTGTTTGTAGCATAGTAGTTTAAGTATTTGTATTTTTTGTAATATGAAGACATTGTGTAGACAGGATTTGTAGTTTATCTAGTTAATTGTGTGATTTTTGCGTTATATGATTTGTCTTTACTTGATTGCATTTTAGTATAAATATATTTGTAATAATTCTTGTCATATTGTATATTTAATTTGATTTATATTTATACGACATGATGACGATTAGAGGTTGAGTTACGCAACGCAGGAGAGGGTCACAACATGGGCGAGGCATACGTGGACAAGGGTGCCTTGGGGATAAAGAGCTAGTGAGAGTTAATTTGACAGAGGTAAATGAGACTTTGGATTTAGATATTAATTCTGTTGATGGGGTACATCGTGATGAGACATATGTATAACTTTATTTGATTGTTATATGCTTAAATATGAAAATGATAACTACTTTACTAATTTTATCTTACATTATAAATTCATTATTATGTAGGTTGAGGAGACACTGCTGAAGGTAGATTATGATCCCATAAATACAGCTACAAAAGAAGAAGATATTTTTTCACATGTTCGGCAAATGGGACCTAATCATGGGAACAAATGGAGAAAGTCGGATTACAATAACTGTTGTTGACTATAAGTAATTTCAAACCCTTTGTTTTTATTATATTGTTATTGGATATATTAATAAAATTAATTTTAGAATTTATTATATATTACTTTCTTTTACTTTGTTAACTAGATTTGTTGAAGGGGATGTCACTCCGAATATCACAAATGATATCAAGGACATTTACACAAAAGCATACCCGAAATGGCATAAGGTTCCAGAAGCGACCAAAGACTTGTTATGGGAGAATTCTGAGGTACTTTATTTTCATTAGCTGTTAGTATCATTATATCATGTCAATGGAAGTTTGATTTTTGAGGAGTTTATTCTAAATAATAATATACTTAAACGAATTGGTTGTACGGATATTATAAAGTTTTGTTTGAAATATCCATATTTTAAATTTAGTATCATATAACGTGATTGATTGTTGAAATATTTCAGTTGAGATATAGGTGGGACAACTTAACAGATGCGGGTATGCGAAAGGTGTGGAATAAAAATGCAGATTCCTGACTCAGCGAATTGCTTTATAGAGCTAAAAAGAAAGCGAAAAGTAACGCTCAGGAGCAATTAGGCAAAGAACCGAGTACATTAGACTTGATTGATAGAGTTTTTGATGGGAAGCCTATGTGGGATGAATTGGTGCAGAACCATTGGCCTAAAGAGGATTATGTACAACAATGTGAAAAGGCTAAGGAGAATCGCATGACCGAGAAAGAAGGCTTATATTTGTAGTTCTATCCCTTGCGAGGCACATCGATGGAAAATGGTATGCTTAGTTTAGAAAATTTTCATCTCTTTTTGTGCAATATTCTTGAACAGTGAATAGTATTATCTTCATAATTGTAGGAAAGAGATCTCAAGCGTACTGTGGATGATTTTGAGCTATTTGAGTGATGCCACAAAAGTAGTCAACGTACCGGGGAATTTGTGGACAAAAAATCCAAAAAAAATTAGTGTAAGTATCTTTTAATCAAGTTTCTCCTTTTGACATTGTTTGAGCGTAGGAAACTTTAGCAAGTATCATTTGTTTCAGCATGGTACCGAGAAGTATATACAAAATTGCAAGATATTCTTTGTTATGTGATGTCATATCATTTAGGTAGAGGAGCACTGCTTTCGGTGATGAGTTATTGTAGTGAAAGGCATTTTTTGCTTTAATATGGATTCGTACCTCACTGAACAAATTTTGTGTCTTTGTCGCATGTAAAAAGCTTGTACTTTTGACACGAATTTTATTAATGCCGTAAATGCTTGATGATGTTGTGCTTGTTTCATTGAAAATTAACATAAAAGATGAAACTTTTTCAATGATGCATTTGTCAAAGCAATGTGATGACCATGCTCCTCTAGCAGTCGTGCGTTTGGAGCTTCATTTTATCTTAAGTAAAATTCTCCATGTTCAGTAAATTAGTGTATGCATTTTGCTCTCAGTTTATTTTTTATTTTCTTAACTGATATTGCTTTGTATATGCCTATTGGACTTTGTTGATTTGGTAAGAGATTTGGCATGAGATTTTATCAATATTGTGATATGTTTGTGCAGGAAGAATACAGGCCAAGCATGGTTACAGTGATTATCCTATTTACCTCAGTTTGACATTTCATGGTGCGAAGTAGAGGCCCATTTAAGGGCGTTTGTATGGAACTAGGTAAAGTCAAAGTTCTGGGAGTTATAGTGTGAGCACCGTGAGCTCTTCATTTGCATGTGGGGACAGTCATGAAAAATTGAGGAGTTATCAAAAGCAATAGATGATATGCGAGCTACTGCTATGAAGATTGAGGACAACGCTCGCAATAGGGAAGAAGAGAACAAGAAAATTCTGGAACATGCAGTTGAGGAAGTTCAGATGAGTGAAGAACAGTTTCAGAAAAGAGAAACATGTATTGATAAGAGGGAAGAAGAGATGAAGTAGACCCTTGAAGAATGGTTCGAAAAATTAGTCAAGATATGGGATATACAAACCACAAGTATGTCGGTGGATCTGGACATAGGTGGCAAAGAGGTTCTGGTGGACGCCGTTAGTCATTTTTTCCATTGATTGCTTGGATGATTTAGTAACTCGTGTTGATTATCTATCTTTTGGTTGGATGTTAGACTGATTGGATGAAAATGGTTGTTAGTTAGATGATGCTTTGTTAGATTGATGTCGTGTTAAGATGATATTGTGTAGTTAATGAGTTGTTCGCATTTTGTTGATGGTTATGGTGTTGTGTTAGTTTATGTTTGTTGATTTCGTTATATTAGTTGTGATGTATCAGGTTTCATATGGATTTAGCGAATAAAATGCTACAATCATAAATTAAATATGCTAATTTAGAGACGAATTTAGAGACAGATTTAGAAACTCAATCTAAGACAAATTTAGAAGAAAAATCTGATCCAGATTAAAAGATAAATTCAGAGGTAGATTAGAGCTTGATTTACATCGTATATAGAGCGGTTTTAAAGACGGATTACAAACAAATTTTGAGACATAAGTTGAGACGCAATTAGAGACAGAATGCGTATATATTTAGAGACGGATTATGTGTATATGAGTCATGAAAAAAACGACGAATTTAGAAAGGGAAAAATGTTCTGTCTTTAACTTTAGAGACAAAAAAAAATTCGTCTAAGTTAGTGTCTAGCCTTTTAAAGATGAATGGTAGAGACAAAAAATTTCGTTTTTCTTTTCAGAGACGAAAAATTTGGTTTCGTGTAGTGGCAAAAAACCTTTACTTTCTATAGAATAATAAAATTTAAAGCACCTACTTCTATATAGTTTCGCATCATGATAACAGCCTAGGATTCAGAAAAAAAGTTGTTTAAAATTGGATTTTACTTTTTAGTATGTTAGAATATAACACAAATCATTAACATAAATTAGAATAGGTATAAAAAATTACGAGGTACACCTAACCAACCCATATACAATATATATATATATATATATATATATATATATATTGGCAAAGAAAAGAAGATTTAGTTGTATCAAATATCATTACAAAAAGAATACAAAAATTTGTCAAACGTGTGATAACACTTAGTTATGACAACACAACTATTAGTCACTAAGTCCATTTGACAATTTTATTGCTACTAAATTGTCGCTACATGTCAATAATGACAACTTCTACACAATACTTTTCTCATTTCTCACTAATTGTTACATAATGACAATTTATGCTCAATTTTTGCCACTACTGAACAAGCAAAAGTTGTTATTTTAACAAAACAAGAAATCTTATTATTTGCCTATAGTAATAATTTTGACGGTGCCACTTAAATTTTGTGGCTATTACTAACTCTCTTTTCTTCCAAGCAAAAATCAAAAATCTCCTCGTTTTTGACCTTACAATTTTAAAACCGCGTACCACATTAGAATAAAACACAAAGGTCCCTAACATTGTAAAGTGTAAAACATTATTTTATGACTAAGATCAAAGTGGCTTCAAATGTATCTTGATTTGAGGACAAAAAGTCTCACCCAAATCAATCAAGATTTAATTTAACCATAGACTAACAAGATATGTCTTTGCTAGAATGATCCATTTACATTTCAAAGTAAACTACAAATCAATTTGCAATAGTAAATTTATTATAGGAGTTGTGATTTTGTTAATAGAATTTGATTGGTAAGATCTAAACAAAATGTTCCACACTTGGATACGTTTTGACTCTTTTATGTAAGAAATCTTTAAAGCACATGGAAATCAACCTGTTGGAGAACATTGTGTTGGAACGTTTTGGAATTATGAAGTTGGTATTCTCCAATATATCTTCTATTTTACATTGAAAAAGTTATAGAAAACTGAATTCTTTTTTGTCTTAAATAAAAGTGAATCACCTTTGTTTCACTACACAATAAAGCTCATATTTTAGGAAAATTGCATTTTTAATCCCATATATTTGGTATTTTCAATGTTTGGTCTCATTCGTCACGAGATTCTCACATTATGTCTTGTAGTTTTGAAAAATTCTCACATTTAGTACCAACCGAATTTTTCATCCAAAAGTTAATGGTAAACCCCGTTAGTCAATATTTTGACCATATTTTTTGGGGAGAAATCCTGTGTGAATACACTCACACACGAATTATATTCAATATTACGATGTTTATATTCAATATTATGTGTCACTCAAACACAAAAACTCCAAAAAAAACTAGTCAAAATGTTAACTGACAGAGTTGACCATTAAATTTTTTATGAAAAATTCGGTTGGGACCAAATATGAGAACTATTCAAAGTTATAGAACACAATGTGAGAATCCCATAACGAATGAGACCGAAATTGAAAAGTGCAAAACATATAGGACCAGAAAATGCAATTTTCCCATCATATTTCATATTGGGATTCTAAGGATACAGAACATTTATATCCCTGCAAGATTTAAATTAGTGCAAAACAAAGTTAAGAGAGTTATACCTTATACAGGGTGCCATACACCACACCATGTACAGACGGAGACTGATCTCAGTGTCGCTTACGGCTTACAATATATGGTAACCTTTTGCTCAGATAGATGTTTAGTTCAATAACTGGATGAATATTTCTGGTTAGATTTGTTGGTTCAATTAAGGGAAAAATTTTAATTTTGGTCCTATTGGAATTTGGCCAAAACACTTTCAATCTCATAGGAATTTTTTGACACATTTAGTCCCGTTGGGGTCAAAATGTGACATTTTTAGGCCCGTCCATCTATTTTTGGACGAAATTTACCCGTGTTAGACACATACTCTGTTAGTTAATTAATTGCCCCTCACATATTTCAATTGAATCCTGTGGCAGTTAACTAACACGTCGTGTGTCTCACATTGGTAAATTTTGTCCAAAAATAGACGGACGGAATTAAAAGTGTCACATTTTGACTCTAATGAGATCAAAAGTGTGAAAAAAAATCCTAAAAGACTAAAAGTGGTTTGACCGAACTCTAATGGAACTAAAAATGAAATTTTCCCGTTCAATTGAATGTCTAACTCAGAAAGAACATGATTGTTCGAATTTATCTAGTTATATTGTTACTATTGTTTCATTAAGAGAAGTCTGTACGAAAAGAAACGTTCAAATGAGTCCAACAGTCACACTTTTCACTTGGACATGGTTGTTCCGAATCAAATAGTCGTGGTGACTATTCAAGCTCTATAAATATCGGATTCTGAATTTCATTTGTTTGGTTAAGCTTATAAGCCCCTCTAAACATCTTATAAGATGTTACATCTTATAAGCTCCTAAAACATATTATAAGATGTATAAAATTATAAGATATTTTGGATAAACTTAGCCAAACACTCTCAAATGGAATTCAGAATCCGATATTTATAAAGCTCGAATAGTCTCTTGAATTAATTCGGACCATACATCTCTTATTCTAGATCTGTTGGTGCAAGTTCAAGCGTACATATTTAATCCGCTTGAATATTCGTCCATTTTATCTTGGAGACTTATTTGTTGGACTCTACAATAAAAGGCGCAAATAAAATCTTAAGGAAAAGGCAAGAGCAAGGGCAATTATCGATTCTAACACACTCTTAGATTATTCACTTCCTCACACGTTGTCTTTTTGGTGCATAATATTGTATATTAATATATTATTATTCATACAAGAGAGTTTGGAATCTGAAATCTCGAGAGCCCCTAAAGAATCATGCCAACATTCCATTTCAAATTAATATTTAATTTTATACTTTTACTTTTCATATTTTATAAATGCACACTTGCCGTGAATCTCTTAATCTTTATATATACTAAAGCGCAAAATAAAAAAAAATAAAAAAATCTCTTTATACTATAAATATGAAGTAGATTAGAACAAGATGCAATCAAGTTGGAACTTGGAAATATAGAATCCGACTATTGTGAAAAGGTTTTTGAGATAACCAAATTTGGATTGAATTTGCGGCGATACGCGGTATCTCATGAATGCTTTTAGAATTGCCCTAATAAAGTTGCAAAATTGATTCAATTGTCAATTTGTCTATGTCCTGAATTTCGTGGCCCCCTATATTGTCGAAAAATATTTTGAACTTCACTAATCACTCCATTTTATATGGTATGGATCAAATACAGTCTATTACATTCGGTAAGATATAAGATCCAATCTACACTATTGATACCGTTTGATCTTAAGGTGCGGATTTAACTCCATTTTTCAGATTGTATAATTTATTTTAATGATGACAGTGGCATTTTAGTGAATGAACGTAACAAACTCATGCAAATATCATGCAGTATCAAAATCAAATCTCTCTTATTGCACCATAACAGATTATTTTCTCCAATTCATTTTTGCTTTCCAATTACAATTCGATCAGTTCACAGAACGTAACAATTTGATTAACAGAACGTAAAATATTTACATTATTAATTATCAAACTCAATTAATCATCAAGCTTGATTCATCATCATCATCATCGTCAATTCTGCATTTTCTCCTCCATTATCAATAGGTTTTGATTACGTTTTCATGGCTGAGATGGAAGCAGGTATGCGTAATCATCATCATATCGATTTATGTTATCATTTTCAAAATTGCGTGAGTTACTGAAATATGCACATGTTTATGATATACAACAACTTATATATATATATATATATATATAAAAGAGATGAACATTCTATAAGGCGTTCGAGTACATAATATGGGTCCATATTTTCCTTTTGTCTTCGTATTTGAGGATTTAGTCGATGTTGCACCGGGTGCAGCAGAAGGTGACATCTGTCACCTGACGTGATGTCACCTTCTATACTTTTTCTCTTTTTTTTTAGTTTCTTTCTTGATTTTTCTTAATCCTTTTTCGTTTAATTTTCGTTTCTTTTCTTTTCCAAATTGTTTCAAAAATTATGAACGTAATTTTTTTTCTTGCTCATCTATGTATGAATTAGTTAAGTAGAATTAACAAAAAAATAATGAGAAGAAGATTTAGTTAGAGAGCATACACACTTTGCACTTGGACAATTTTGTATCAACAATATTCAACCCAACTCGACAAGTATGAGTGAGCCAAAAATTATATCAGAATCGAAAAACTATATCATATCATCAATCGAATGATTTAGATAGATAGGATGGAAATGTATTTTAATTATATCCACTTACTTCTCAAATCATTTGACGTTTAAATTAAAAAAAAAATGATAGTAAAATATTAAATCATTATTCGCTCAAACTCAAACCATGTGATTATTTGAATAATACAAAGTTTGATCTTTTACTATCATTACTTTTTTAGTTGAAAATGTTTTAAATTTGTAGTTATAAATAAATAAATTTTATACTGATAACTTTTTTATTATTAATTTTTACATAATTATTATTCTATACTTTGGCACGAACTTACAAATAGTTAAAATATAATTGAATTCAACTTATTCGTACCATTCAATTAGTATTTTACTTCAGTTTAATTTTTTATCAATCCATAGATGTCGATTTGGAAAGTTCCTTTATAAAATTGTCTTTACAAACTTTCTTAAAATAATAAAACCGAAAATTGAAAAGAAAAGAAAAAGACGTGGAAGAAGGTCCAAAAGAAAGAAAAAACACTAAACAATAAAAAGAAACCGAAAATAAAATGAAAAAGGAATAAAGAAAGAAACAAGAAAAAAGGAGAGAAAAAAAAGAAAAAGTAAAGAAGGTGACTGCCGCACCCGGTATGGTAACTTGGTGCACCGCATGCGGCATCGAGAGGACTGTATTTGAGGCTATTATTGAGAGATATAGGGATTTGAGATCTTAGAATCGCCCAAGTACATGACTTTTTCGTAATCATATATATATGTTCATATTGAACCCCCCATATGTACATGTGATTGTGTGAGGTAGAAATCATGGAATTTGAGGTCTTAAAACCTTCCAAGTACCAACTTAGTATCTGTGTCCGAGACTCAAAATTGATCCGAGGTAGTATTTAATGAAATAATAGAGATTTTCACTATTTAAAGTAAAGAATTTACATTTAACAATGAAGCTCTCAAAATAGTCTTTTAAAATTGGAAGACATTTACAAAAGTACTAGAATTAGGCAATTTAATTACTTTTTGCATGGACTTTGAAAATAAGTTACATTACTTGTATAAGTTTAATTTTGAAAAGTGAATATACATGACTTCTGAGTTTCTTTTTTTCCTTTCTTTTAACACATTTGACATAGTAGTAACTAAGCTATGTTTTGATAAAACACATGATAATATTAGAAGAGATGTGTACTTAAGACAAATATCATATTAACAAGTTCGAGATTTAATTTTTTAAGACATTTATAATCATCAATATAACGAGATTCACGTAGAATTTACAATAATTTTTTTTATCAAGATTATAATGATGTTGAGAGATTCCTAAATAGGAATCAACACTCTCAAAAGAGACCTAAATTATGGGGAAAATTTATGGTGGACCGAGAGTAATGCTCCTGGTCTACTATCCACCACAAATTCAAAAGTGTGGGGTGGTTTTTACAAGGTGGGTAGGTGATGAAAATCACCCCATCACTCGTGAATTTGTGGTGAATAATGGACCGAGAGCAATGCTCTGGGTCCACCATAGAAATCCTAAATTATGTGTGTAGAAGACGTGCAATTATGGTCATATAAGGTAAACTCTACATGAGGGGATACGTGCACTTCTATAGTGCATAAATCTCTTATTTTAAACAACAAAAGTTTAATTCCTAATAAGTACGTAGAGTTTGGTTAAGATTTATTTTCCTGTGACACCGTCAGGGATGGAGCCAGGATTTTCGGCGAGATTTTGTGATATAGTTATACATTATTATTTTTGCATATAGATGAAGGATTCAAGGGGGTTGCAGGGGGCTTGCCCTCCCCCCCCCGGGTACGGTACGCTATATTTATGGAGGAAAATCTAATAATAAGAAATTAGGTTCAAGTATGAAATATCTATCTTTGATCTATACTATATCATCAATTTCTCTCTTTTTTAAACCATTTCAATTGTTTTATAGATGCCCATAATCTATTTGTTAGAATTATTAAACCAAAAATATTCTTAAACTAAATTTTAGAGTAACCGATGAAATATGTAGTAAAGTATTAGAATTAAATTTTAAAGATTTGTATTCAAATAACACAATATTTTCTTAGTCTTTGAAATGAGAAATCTATAAATTTTCATCACCCAAAATCTTGATTCTTGAGAATGCAATTGAAGGAAAAAAGCCCTAAATTTTAATTTCTATCTTGAATGGAAGTGTAGAACCGTGTGACTTGAGGGGGGGGGGAGCGAAAATAGATATTTTGAAAATTTTATGGGTAGTAGTAATAAAAACAAAATGGAGGGGGGCGAAAATAAAAATTTTGAAAATTTTATAGGCAATAATATAAAAAAAAAAATTGAGAGGGGGCGGTGGCGCCCCCCCCCCCCCTTCCGTCCCTGGACACAGTAAAAGAAGTTAAATACTGATCATTACCACATTGTAACGAAGTTTCATGCAAATCGGGGCCTTACTAAGTTAGAATTATCTTTTATTTTGTATGTCATTTATATACACGTCACTTATATATTTAAGAAAAAATTTACTTACATACAAAATAAAAAACACCATCTAGAATATCCGAATTGAGTTTCATCTACCATTATGTTAAAACGTAAAATTTCTTTTCCTGTTTCTTAGAAATTGTTAGAAATAATTTTATGAACTTAATTTGAATTCTTTAGTCAACATCTTTTCCGCTATAACATATTAGCAGCCTGCACATATAAATGTTTATACACATAATATTAACTATTTCCAACTTAGGCATCAAAATCTATCAATTAATAAGAGTACTTACGTCCAATATTATTGACATATATAAAATCCTTAGCTTAGACCAATCTTCTTGCTTTTTCAAGAAATCTCTTTTAGTTTATCCTTGTAATTTTACAATAGAGGATCTTAATCGAAGACCTTTACGTACTTATTTTTACTTATATTAAGCAAACACATCTTCCACTTGAGACAGCCCTAATACTTAATCTAAATCATTTTGGCGAGTGAGGTAAGTTCTATCATTAATTATCAAATTCATATTAATTACCAGTATTCTAAAGAAGAAACACACACGCTTGCATACGCAAAATGTTTCAAACTAAATTACTGAAATTAATTATACCATGTCAGTATTACGTGGTTAAATTTATCAATTAGTTACTATCTAATATGAAAACATCACCTCAAGTAAACTTTCTATGCTTCATAAACACTTTATTGACATTATAAAAGCTCAACTATAGCCTCTCAATTTCATACCAAAGTCATATCCATAGTCCACACTACTCAAAGGAATCGACTCGACAAGTACGAGTGAACCAAATATTAATCCAGAATTGAAAAACTATATATATTATCAAATAAATGATGTTTTAATTTAAACGAATACTGATAGTAAAAATTTAAATTATTATTCGCTCAAACTCAAATCATGTGATTATTTGAATAATACAAAGCTTTACTATCATTACTTTTTTAGTCGAATTTTTTTAAAATTTGTAGTTATAAATAAATAAATTTATACTGATAAATTTTTTATTGCATAATTATTATCCCGTGCTTTGATACAGAGTTACAAATAGTTAAAATATAATTGAATTCAACTTATTCGTACCGTTCGATTTGGATATTTAATTAGTATTTTATTTTAGTTTAATTTTTGATCTATCCATAGATGTCGATTTGGAAATTTTCTTTATGAAATTGTCTTTACAAACTTTCTTAAAATTAAAACCAAAAATTGAAAAGAAAAGAAAAGGATGTGGAAAAAGGACCAAAAGAAAGAAAAAACACTAAGCTCTAAAAAGAAACAGATAACAAAATGAAAAAGGAATAAAGAAAGAAACAAGTAAAAACTGCAAGAAAAACGAGAAACAAAAAAAAAGTAAAGACAGTCTCCTTAGTGCGGCATCGAGAGAACCGTATTTGATGCTATTATTGAGATTTAGGGATTTGAGATCTTAGGGCCTAATTGGTTGACATATTCGTCTCGGAGAAAAAAATTTCATGATAAAAGTGAGAAAGAATATTTTTAGAGATAGGAAATATGGGGTGAATAGTGTGTTTGGATGGGTTTTTTTAGAGAAAAAAATGTAATGATTATATTTGATGTGATATGTTTTTTTTTGTGAGAAAAAGTGTTGATGTGACATTTTTTGTGAGGTTGGTGTAGGAAAAGTTGGTTGTATTTATAGATAATTTTGAAGAAAATGTTTTGAATGGTGTATCTCATACTTCTATAACTATTTTTATAAATATATTGAATTAATAAACTATAATAATTTATTATTTTCTATGTGAATTTTCGTAAAACACATGTTATTTTCATAAACTTTTTTTTTAATAAATCAATCGAATATTGAATTTCATTTTAGTAGAAAAATCGTATAATAATATCAAAGATTTAATTAAATGAGTTTGCTAAAATATCTTCGTTTACAGTACAACAAAAATTGGTCAACCTTGCACAACACTATAATAAAATCAATTTATATAGTAATTGCTATTGTAGTTATTAAAAAATAAAAATAAAAAAGCTCCATGCATACGTAGATGTTTTTTATGTTGATATAGTAAGAAATTAAAGCAACTTTTGGTTAGAGCTTAAATGCATGTGTGATGTATAAAGCTTCAAGCCTTCAACATTCTTAACCAATCAATATGAAATTAGAGATGTCTTAATTCCATCTTTTTTCAGGGTACTTTAAGAGTAGTAACGAGTGATGCCCAAAATCAATTTTTATTATCTTAATTAAATTGGTAAAGAAAATAATAACTTATATGTAAAATATTGAATAAAATAGCATAGGGAAAATTGCAAATTTGGTACCGTAGGATAAGGCAAGTTCGCAAATGGTACTACGCTTTTCAGTTTTCTCACTTTTGGTACCAAAAATATTTTTTTTTCTCACTTTGGGTACCGCCGTTAGTTTTTTGACGGATTTTGACATGTGCACGGCACATGTCCATTAACTTTTGGTTTTTTGGGGAAAATATACCGTTTGGGGCTGATTTGGAGAGAAATACACGGTAAAATGAGTTAAAAACTGCTTTGTTCTAGACGTCTCTTGATTATGTGCGATATATGTGTGGATAGCCCTATGTGTCTAGTTTCATGGGAAGAAAACGGTTCATGAATCCGAGTTTTCTACAATGAGTTATGAATTTTCTCATGAAGACGCGCACAGCTGTCTGCACAGCCGACAGATTTTTAGCTAATTTTGAATACAAAACTGCTTTGTTCTAGAAGTCTCCTGATTATGTACGATATATGTGTGGATAGCCCTATGTGTCTAGTTTCATGGAAAGAAAACGGTTCATGAATCCGAGCTTTCTACAATGAGTTATGAATTTTCTCGTGAAGACGCGCACAGCTATCTGCACAGCCGACAGATTTTTAGCTAATTTTGAATACAAAACTGTTTTGTTCTAGAAGTCCCCTGATTATGTGCAATATATGTGTGGATATCCCTATGTGTCTAGTTTCATGGGAAGAAAACGGTTTATGAATCCGAACTTTCTACAATGAGTTATGAATTTTCTCGTGAAGACGCGCACAGTTGTCTGCACAGCCGACAGATTTTTAGCTAATTTTGAATACAAAACTGCTTTGTTCTAAACGTCTCCTGATTATGTGCGATATATGTGTGGATATCCCTATGTGTCTAGTTTCATGGGAAGAAAAATGTTCATGAATCCGAGCTTTCTACAATGAATTATGAATTTTCTCGTGAAAACGCGCACAGCCAAGAAGCTCCAAAAAGTTAATGGACATGTGCGAGGCACATGTCAAAATCCGTCAAATTACTAACGGTGGTACCCAAAGTGAGAAAAAGAAACATATTTGGTACCAAAAGTGAGAAAAGTGAAAAGCGTGGAACCATTTGCAAACTAACCTTATCCTACGATACCAAAATTGCAATTTTTCCAAATAGCATATACAAAAGGGAAAGAAAATGAAGACTTTTAAAATAGAATTACGTGAAATATGGAAAATAGTATTAAGAGAGAGAATTTTTTTAAAAAAAGAAAATGAGGAGATAGAAGGTGGGGCCGGGTTGGTGGGGGTATTAAGAGAGAAAGATTTTTTTATGTGAAGTATGAAAAATAGTATTAAGAGAGGGAAATTTCTTAAAAAGAAAATGAGGAGAGAGAAGGTGGGGCCGGATGGGTGAAAGGTATTAAGAGAGAGAGATTTTTTTAAAAAAAGAAAATAGGAGAGAGAAAGGATAGGTGAGAGGTAAGGAGAGATTTTTTTTTAAAAGAAAATTTAGTAGTATGCCAACCAACCACATATTTTGAAGATTTTTATTGGGAAAATTGATATTTGGGAGAAGAGCATGCCAACCAATTAGGGCCTTAGAATGTCCCAAGTACATGTCTTTTTCATAATCATATATATATGTTCATATTTGACCCCCATATGTACATGTAATTGTGTGGGGGGTAGAAATCACGGAATTTGAGGTCTTAGAACCTTTGAAGTACCAATTTAGTATTTGGGAAAATTTTAAGTTGAACTGAGAGTGTTACTTTCGATCTATTTTACATCATATATTCATAATAAGTGGGGTGATTTTCACACCTACCTACCCCTGTGTAAACCACCCAACGCAAGTGTTTCCCAGTCCACTATACAATTACCCTAGTATCTGTATCTGAGATTCAAAATTGATTCGAGGTAGTATTTAATGAAATGATAGAGATTTTCCACTATTTAAAGTAAAGAATTTACATTTAACAATGAAGCTCTCAAAATGGGCTTTTAAAATTGGAAGACAAAAACAAAAGTTTAATTATGAAAAGTCAATATACATGACTTCTGAAATCTGAATTTCTTTTCTACACATTTGACAAAGTAGTGACTAAAATATGTTTTGATAAAGGCCGGTGACAACGCCAGAGCATATCTCCTAATGCCGGAGCAAAAATGGCATAATTTACATTTATAGCCCTACTTTGCGAATCAAACTAAAAAAGAAAAGAGAAAAAAGGGAAAATCTCATTCCTCTCAGATACCATACCATTCATCGTTCGCGCGTCGCCACCGTTGCTCTCTCTCATCTTCAAAGCTGAAACAATTCATTTTCTTTTCAATATAATCAGTGACTAAACTTAGAGTGCTATTTTTGTGTTTATCCTCAGAGTTTAATAATCCTTCAGCATATATATATATATATATATATATATATATTTACATATCCCAACCCATTATTTGATTTTCTTCTGAAAATTTTATTCAATAGTCAATCATTGAAAACCCATCCCATCCCACCCTAAATTGTTTTTCTGCAAACAGAATAAAGGGTTTTGACAATTATTCTCTAGACTATACAGAGATATTGGAATGATGAAAATCTACACGAGCATGGGGCGGTGTGTTGGTGTTGGGCGCTGCAGCTCTGGGAAGGGAAGGGTGGCCTGAAGGGCCGGAGAAGAGTTGAAGAGTTGCAGCATATTTCATATTAATTGAAGGGCATATCAGGCAATCTATTAGTTTTGCTCTGGCATTAGGAAATTTGCTCTGCCTTTATCATCAGCCCTTGATAAAACACATGCATGATAATATCAGAAGAGATGTGTCGTATTAACAAGTTCGAGATTTAAATTCTTAGTACAGTTATAATCATCAATATAACAACGTGATTCACGTAGAATTTTCAACAACTTTTTTTTTAATCAAGATTATAATTAATGATGTCCAAAGATTCCTAAATAGAAAGCAACTCTCAAAAGAGACCTAAATTATGGAGAAAGTCTATTGTGGATCGAGAGCATTGCTCCTGGTCCACTGTTCACCACAAATTCACACAAATGGTGGGGTGATTTTTGCAAATTGGGTGAGTGATGGAAATCACCCCACATTTAAATGTTTACACACATAATTTTAACTATTTCCAACTTAGTCATCATACCAATTAAAAAGAGTACTTACTTCTATTTATAGACATATATAAAATTCTTAGACCAATCTTCTTCTTTTTTTTTTTTTAGAAATCTCTTTCGGTCGGTTTATCCTTTGTAATTTATTTTGCAATAGAGGATCTTAATGGAGGACCCTTGCGTACTCATTTTACTTACTATTTCACTTGAGACAACTCTAAATAATTAATCTAAGAGCATCTCCAACGGACGGCAAAATGCTGTTTTGCCGTCCCAACCACGCCATTTTTGGCGTGGGTAGGACCCAGTTTTTTTTTATTAAATTTTTTTTATTTTAATTTAGTATTATAATTTTGTATAGTTACAATTAAGTCCTATATAATTAGGTCCCTAAACTTTGAAAAAGTTATGATTAGGTCCTATGTTTGAAATTTTTGTTAATTTATTATGCATGATTTTATTTCAATTATGAATAATAGATATATATTAAAAGTAGTACAAAGTGCATATACAATATAAGTTAAAAACATTAAAATCTTCATTTCACCATAAATTATATTACAGAAAATACCAAAATACATGATTTAAAAAAAGAATAGCTAAGACTAATACATTAGATAGACAACAACATTTTAATATGGTGGTAAATCAGTTCCGTCTCCACCAAAATTAGGAAAATATTGACCATAATCATTTGACGTAGATGATGGTTGAGTTCTTTTTTGTATAATTTCTAATTGTTGTGCTTGATAATGAGCACGAACTGTTGGATCAGCGATAGAACTCAAGTCTTTTTCCAAAATTCTATCCTCTCGTGCAATCTCTATATTTCTTTGTTTCATTTGCACACGAATTTGTTTAAAATGTATTTGTTGTTGTTGCAACTCGATAAGTTGGAGTCGCTCTTCTTCTGCCTTATTCAGCATCTCCTTAATCTCTTCACTGAATATCTTCGACTCTTTTTCCCTTTGTTCTCCAACTTTTTTCTTCAACTTGGCCTTTTTCACCCCAGTGGGTCGATCATACGAAGAGCCACCAATATTATCATTATCGTCATTTAAATTCATAGAAAATGGTGGAAACCCAGGAGATTCTGGTGTATTACAATCAGGAGTTTGATTATCTGATGAGGAATAGTCGGAAGGGTGTTTTCCACAAACTTGTCTCCTGGTTGTGTCACTATCCAGAAATTTCTCAAAATTTTTAAGCATGTTCCACACATGATCAAATTTGAAACCGGCCTTGAATTTGACATCTTCAACAAACATTAGTTTTGCTCGTTGAAGCTGCAAAAAAATTTGAGTATCAAACTTAAGTATTTGCATATATAAATCACAAGAATGAGAAGTTTAAAAATTACTCACTATATCTTGTTATGACGCCCCACTGGGATTAAAGAGCTCCACTTTCTTAATACATTGAATTAATCTTCGAACACCCAGCTCAATCGTCTTAAACCAAGTTTCTAAAGATCTGAAGCTACGCTCTTCCATAGAAGCATCTTTTGTCTCATTGTACAGCTGAGTCACTCGATTCCATAATCTACTTTTTGTCTGGTTTATACCAGTAATTGGATCTTGAGAAATATCAAAAAAAAGTTGACATAAAAGAATATCTTCATCAACACGATAATTAGTTGACCGAGAAGACATTTTTGTGCAAATTTGAAAAGAAAAATGTGTAGTAATAACAATAGTAGTAATAGAAATTGAAAGTTAATGTGATTGAATAAAACGACTTGGTAGTGTATATATAGACAAAAATCTCATCCAAAAGAAAATTTCAATCTCATCCAAAAATCTTATCTCAGTCTCTTTACCGTTGGATGAATTTTCTTATCTCAATTTCAACCGTCGGATGGATTTCCTCAACATTTATATAGATAGATAGATTGTTAGATATAGATAGATAGACAGACAGATAGATATAGATATATATAGATAGGTAGATATTGATAGATATAGATAGATAGACAGACAGATAGATATAGATATATATAGATAGGTAGATACAGATATAGATAGATAGATAATGATATATATATATATATAGATATATATATATCTCAATCTCATCAAAAATCTTATCTCAATCTCTTGACCGTTGGATGAATTTTCTTATCTCAATCTCAACCATCGGATGGATTCCCTCAACATCCATATATATATATACCATCCAAAAATCTTATCTTAATCTCAAACGTCGGATGAATTTCCTCAACATCCTAACCGTTGGAGGGATTTTATCATCATCTGAATTTTATCCATAATCCTACTATTATATCTATATTCTTATTCTATAAATAACAACCTTTACTAAATTCAATTCACACCATAATCTCTACATTGATTACAAAATCACTTTTTTTTTTCTCTTCTCCAAAATATACTTCAAATAATCTTTGAGGATGAATTTTGATATTGGAGGTTCTTCTAATATGCCAATTGAAAATTCATCTCTATCTCAATCTCCATCTTCTTCTTCTTCTTCTTCTTCTTCTTCTTCTTCTTCAGATGATAATGGTATTGAGTTAATATTGCAAAGAATTGCTGCAGATGAAGCAATGTTACACCTTCTGCTGCAAAATAATAATATGCAGCATCAACGAAACATGGAAGACAACCAATCTTCCCATCGTGGCTCTGTCCCAGGTCATAGAGTGATCAATCGTGATCGTGAAGCAGCTGATCGTAATCTCATTAATGATTACTTTAGCGCTAATCCACGATATAATGATGAAATGTTCCGTCGACGATATCGAATGTCTCGAGACCTATTCGTTCGTATTGTTGATGCAGTCAAAGTTCATGATGAATACTTCGAACAACAAAGAGATGGTTTTGGTAGACTTGGACTATCAAGTTTACAGAAAATAACAGCCGTGTTTCGGATGTTAGCATATGGTATAGCGGCAGATGCAACAGATGAGTATGTTAAAATTGGAGAGTCAACAGCAATTGAAAGCTTGAAGAGATTTTGTCGTGCTGTTGTTGAGATTTTCTCCAAGCGATATCTTAGATCACCTAATGCTAACGACGTAGCAAGGTTACTTCACATTGGCGAGAGCCGTGGGTTTCCAGGAATGTTGGGCAGTCTTGATTGTATGCATTGGAAGTGGAAAAATTGTCCCACAGCCTGGGCCGGACAATACGCAGGACGTAGTGGATCACCAACTATTATTCTTGAAGCTGTAGCCGATTATGATCTTTGGATATGGCATGCATATTTTGGTATGCCAAGTACCAATAATGATATTAATGTATTAGAATCATCGCATTTGTTTTCGAATCTTGCACAAGGTCTTGCTCCCCTGGCATATTATGTTATTCAAGGAAAGGAATACAATATGGGATATTATCTAGCTGATGGTATATATCCAAAATGGTCCACTCTAGTGCAAACTATTCGAGAGCCGCAGGGACCAAAGAAACAACATTTTGCGAAGAAACAAGAAGCATGTAGGAAAGACGTGGAGCGTGCATTCGGAGTCCTACAATCAAAATTTGCGATTGTTACAGGACCGGCACGCTTTTGGAAAAAAAATGTGCTACATGACATCATGACTACATGCATTATTTTGCACAACATGATAATTGAGGATGAACGTGATCTCAGTGCACCAATTGCAGATGCGGTAGAAGCGGTTGAACCGGCGGATGAAAGTCAGGAATTTCAACAATTTCTTGGTCGATATAGACAAATCAAAGACAGAAATGCTCATATTGAACTTCGTAATGCATTAATAGAGCATTTATGGGAGCAACATGGTAATTCACAAAATTAATGAATAATATTATCAAGTCTTTTTCAATCATGTTGTATTAATGTTAATTAATCAATGTAATGTTTATTTTGTATGTCTCCTTTATCAAATTTTGTTTAATGTGATATATAAATTGTAAACCCGGCCTTTATATATTGTGTAAATTTTTAATTTAATTTACAAAATAGCAAAATAAATTTAAATTCAATTTTAATAATTTATTATTAAAATGTTATTTATTATTATTAAATTGCGAAAATATAATAAATTGTAATATCACAAAACTACACAATATATTTACTTGGATGAATACGTAACAAAAAACTTAAAGTTAGGTGTTATTTGTAAAATAAAAAGAATTGGTATAAATGAGGTGTAAAAAGGAATATTCTAGGGAATATACTTTTTATGTAAAAATAGTGCATTACATTGGAGTACAGTTACTGTAGCTGCACAAAAATAGTGTAAAAGTAACTGCATTTTTGTGTGGAACATTTGAGATGCCCTAAATCATTTTCGCGCGTGAGGTAAGTTCTATCATTAATTATCAAATTCATATTAATTACCCGTATTCTAAAGAAGAAACACACACGCTTGCATAAGCAAAATGTTTCAAACCAAATTACTGAAATTAATTATACCATGTCAGTGTTACGTGGTTTAATTTCTCAATTATTTAACATAATCGTTACTATCTAATACAAAAACATTACCTCAATTAAACTTTCTATGCTTCATAAACACTTTATTGACATTATAAAAGCTCAACTATAGCCTCTCAAAATTTCATACCATAGTCGTATCCATAGTCCACACTCCACACTAGTGAAAGGAACCGAATCCCCCCCCTACATAATAGAAGTTCCGGATTGAATATTCACGAGATCTAATTATCATCCATAATGCATTCAACAAGAACAACAAATACTGTATGGCCACGCACTTCACCAAATCCCACTACTCCCCATCCCCTTGGACTCTATAAGATTAACACAAAATCCAACAAAAACCTCAACTTGATAACTCAAACTCATATAAAACATCTCTCCATCAACTCCAAGCTTATCAATTCCCGTTCGACAATCCCTCGAGCGCATAACCTCGATAGACTGTGGATGAAGTACCAGGGGGTCAAAAACTGGGAAGGCTTGCTCGACCCCCTCGACGATAATCTCCGCCAAGAAATTATCAGGTACGGCCGTTTTGTCCAGTCTGCTTACAGATCATGCGATTTCGACCAGTCTTCGTCCACATACGCCACATGCCGCTACCCCAAAAGAAAGCTACTCGACGAGTCGGGTTTTCTAGGGTCGGGATATCGAGTTACCAAAAACCTAATCGCCAGCTCAGGGATCCAAATACCAAAATGGGTCGAACTGGGTCCAAGTTGGATGGGCAAAATATCAAGTTGGATCGGGTACATCGCAGTTTGTCAGGACAGAAACGAGATTTTCAGACTCGGAAGAAGGGATGTGGTTATTGCATTCCGGGGCACCGCCACCTGCCCCGAATGGCTGGAAAATCTCAGGGCAAATCTAACTCCTCTACCAGGTTCCAATCCGGATCTGGATCAGGATCCGGATTCTATTTCTGGATCCGGGCCAATGGTGGAAAGTGGCTTCTTGAGTTTATACACGTCTAGCTCCAAAAATCGCCAGAGTTTGCAGAGAATTGTGAGAGAAGAAATAAGAAAAATACTGAAAAAGTATCGAGACGAGCAATTGAGCTTCACCGTCACCGGCCACTCACTAGGGGCGGCGCTAGCCATACTCGCCGCTTATGACATTAAAAAAACCTTCAAAACCTCAGCGATGGTGACGGTGATCTCCTTCGCGGGGCCACGCGTGGGGAATTGGAGCTTCAGATGCTGCCTTGAGGAACACGACATTAAAATCCTACGTATAGTGAATGATGATGACCCGATTACCAGAGTCCCCGGGTTCAATATCGCTGATGAAAATAATGAAAATGATGATATAATTAGAGATAATTCGACGGCGGCGGCGGTGGGGAAACTTAGACGATGGGTGAGGAAATTAGTGGAGGACATGCGGTGGGAGTACGCCGACGTGGGGTGCGAGCTGCGGCTGAGCAGCCGTGACTCAAATGCCGGCGTTAATGTTGCTGCGTGTCATGACCTGAAGACGTATCTTCATCTTGTTGACGGGTTCGTGAGTTCAAATTGCCCGTTCCGGTCGACTGCAAGACAAATGATGAATTAATTAGGGTTCCGGGCGGGTAATAATTCTATGCCAGATCGAGTTTAACGGTTCGAGTGTGTACTATGTGTTTATTTCTTTCACACAATTGTGTGTGGAGACCGCACACAATAAACTTTACTGTGTGAGAGAAATAGACAATTGAACTATTGAGCTCGGTCTAACATAAATTTTTCCGGTTCCGGGCCAAATGCATGCATTATCATGAGGCAAAAGATTTAATTATAAGATCCGATAATCCGATTGCAAGTGTTTCACATGTTCAAGATTAGTATTTTGTAGGAGAGTTGTCTAGATTGAAGTTTAAGGAATATCATAATTATTGATACCATGAAATGTTGATTATGAGATTGAGGTGGTTGTAGGTCAGGTCGAGTCCAATTTTGAGTGTGTAATCTCTTATACACAGTTGTGTGTGTGCAAACAACACTCAATGCACTTAGTGTGTGAGAGGGATATACACTAGACAAATGAACTTGATCTAGCATATACTTTTTGTAAGATTCATAGGTCTGAGCACTCGAAACAATGACTCCATATTTAGCTTGCATGAGTGAGGAGATTTTAGTTCGAGCTAGATTTATCCAAACCACGTATAAAATCATAAGACGGATTATCAATCACATTACAAATATAATCCACTGTTCTTGTGAATTACACTTGAATTCTATCAAATTAAATTAATTTGGGTCAAAATTTTCCGTATGGATGCTACTGGCATGTTAAAAAATGGGAAAGTTCTAATTAATGCAACGTACAAGTAATCAAAATACTTGGGCTAACTGAATTTAAATGTAAGGCAAGTAATCAACCACATGATGAGTATAATATAACTCGCACACTTTGTGAATTACACTTGAATGCGACAAAATCATGTTTAAATTAGAATATTCTAAATATAAGCTAGTGGCCTCAAAAAATGAGAAAGTTCCAACTGTTGAGGCCACATACAAATAATCACATCACGAGAAAACTCCAACTTGAACCTGGTTTGATCGAATACATCTATGCAGTGCTCACAAAATGAGATCAAATATAAAATCTTGCCCAAAAGTTATGACACATACAATAACGATACTGTTGTTTTATGCATTACATGGGATGGAAAAAATTATGCTAGATCGAGTTCAATAGTCCTAGTATTTATATTTCTCACACAGTAAGGTGTAATGTGTGTGGTCCTCACACACACTTATGTAAGAGAGATAAACACAGAATTCACACTCGGACCATTGGATTCGGTCTGGCATAGAATTACCCAAATGAGATCAAATATGCAATCTTGCCCAAAACATTATGACACATACTATAATAATTTTGTCGTTTTATGGGAGACAAATTTACAGAAAAATCTATACTAGATTAAATTCAATGGTCCTTGTGTCTATATTTCTCACACATAGAGTATATTATGTACGGTTTCCACACATATTTGTGTAATAGAAATCGACACAAAATACACAGTCGAACTATTAGACTCGATCTGATATAGAATTTTCCCGAACATACTGTTGTGTACATTCATATTTAGGATGTTTGGACAAAGTGTGTGTCCTCGAGAAAATGCTCACAATTGCGGCTTGAAAACTTTGAGTGAACCCCACTACAAAAATGTCTTTTAAGAGAAAAAGGGAAAAAGAGATTGTCTTTTTCTCTTATATAAACGTGATCTTAGAAATTAGAATATAGGTCTTTTTCTCTTATATAAACATGATCTTAGAAATTAGAATATATGTCTTTTTCTCTTATATAAACGTGATCTTAGAAATTAGAATAAATGCCAATGTGAAATCAAAATGTTAATTGTCACCTCACCAATGTTGTGAAAATCTGATCGGAACGGACGGTCGGACCGATTAAAATCGGAACCGGCCATTAATCCGGTCCGATTATGCGAAAAATTCGTTCAGGGCTCAAAACCGCTTGAACCGCCGGTTCAACAGGTAAAACAGGTCCTAAAACCGCTCGAACCGCCGGTTCTGAAAATAAATGAAATTCAACCTTTTAAAATCTGAAAATCTGAAATTCCCCCCCCCCCCCCCCCCCCCCCCCCCCCCCCAAATCTAAAATCACCTCGAGCATACCTAGGGTTCCAATTGCTGCAATTTTTCTCCCCTCATTACTTTTATGTTTCTTCATTTTTGAATCAGTATTGTTTTAATGAAATGTATTTTGATATGTATATTTTGTGTATACTTGATACTCTTGAGGTAAAGAAGAAATTTCAATATTTTCTTTCAATTCAATATATATATATATAGGAAATACATATTTTTTTTCATATTTTATATATTTAATAGTATATTAATTATTATTTATTGTATAACTATGACGTCATCTGTTCCACCGCGGTTGAACTGGTGACCCGTGACCCGATCACTTTTTCGATTCGCTGTCTGATCCCATTTTTAGAACACTGCACCTCACTAACGAACCATTCCATATTTCCATGACTTTCTTCTATGACATGTTAGTTAAGATATTAACCAATCATAAATGAAATGTGATTATAAAATATCAACTAGTTACACGAAAATGAGAATACCCACGTTACGACATCACAATACCCGCACATCTTGTATACACTCGGTGTTGAACACCAAGTAATAAAGATTAAGTCATATTAGCATATGATAGTATGATACATATTAGGGATAATTACACTCACACTCTCTCAATGATGGGTTAATTATATAAACCTCCTTTCACTAATTGATAATTGCAAACACACCCTCTCAGGGGGTCTGTTTGTAAGGTTTACAGGGGGTGCAATTGTAAGAATTGTTACACACGCAGGGGTGCAATTGTAAGAATTGTTACAAACACAGGGGGTGCAATTGTAAGAAATCTTTAACATGGGGAGGTGTGTTTGTAATTATCAATTAGTGAGAGAAGGTTTGTGTAATTACTCCATCATTGAGAGGGTGTGAGTGTAATTATCCCAACATATTATTGTTGACGTGATTATATCTACAACGTTTAGTTTTTACTACACCACCTATATAGGAATTTTCCTATCTGAAGGATGACCGAGCTTTGAGAAAAAAGTTTGGGATTTAGCAGATAATATATGAAACCAAAACTCACTCGAGGATAATTACATGCACATTCATTATTTATTGGGTACTTACGATGAGTTCTATGAGATTTTGTAATTTAATAGAACGCATCTTGTCAGTCCTGCTAATATTGACAGATGATATTTAAATTGCTATATATTTTTATGGAAGGGTTGAAATAATAATATATCATGTTTTTACGACAATTGGTGAAATTAAAATATATTTTGGATAATGATATTGACACTCCAAAATTTACTACAGGAGCTCCAACTTTAATTTTTACACTTGAATATGACAAGATTATCCTTAGATTTTAAAACTACCCCTATGCATTCAAAACAAAATTATTATTATGTTATAGGGTTTTTTCACTACTTTAAATCAAAGTCAATTAATAAAAATAAAATTGGGCAAAAATAAAACAAGTAATTAAAGTGTAGAGCATCATCAACAAAACAAAGTAATAATATTTTAAATCGAGAATGACAATTATTATATGAACCAAAAAGAACAAAAAAATGAATATCAACTTCAATTAATTCACTCTTCTCTGCCTTTATATTAGAATCTAGAAATCAATTTTATGTTTTTGTTCAAGCAATAAGCTTAGTTTTTTCAGACAATAATGCATAAAAATAATTAATATAAATCATGCTCTTCTCTCAAACAAAAAAAAAACTACACTTATAAAATTAGCTAACGACTTTTTATACAACATGAATTTGAATACATAAAAGATTAAAATATGAATTTCTTTTCTTTAATTGATCTTGATGAATAATTTTATACTTGCATATAAATATATGTTTTATGCTTTTAAAGATTAAAAAAGATCGTTATGCAGTGTTGCTTTATTCATAAATAGATTATGTTGACATGATTATAGATAAAGTAAAGAAAAGTTTTTATTTTTGATCTAGGCTAAACATAAGCGGAATTTATTAGTATGAAAGTTGAAATAGTGGGGAAAAAATGAAGCAAACAAGTTGGTTTTTCTTTAAAAATGGTTATTCTTGTTATTTTCTTAGAGAGATGAATATAATTTGAGTTCCAATAGTAATTTTTGGAGTTTCAATATCATTCCCCTATATTTTTACCAATAGGATAAATTATAGGGAAAATTACTACAAAATCCCTTATAATAAACTTTTATATCCAAAAATCTCATGATGACAATATTTTTTAATCTAAAAAACTCAATCCACCAACTTTTCACTTAAAAAAACCAACATTTAAATTTAATAAATTTATGGACTGAGTTGTCCTTAAGATTAAAAATTTAAATTATACATTCATATAGAAGTTTATTTGTTCAGAACTTTTATATTGATATTTAATATTACTTTTGATTTAGTTTCAAAATTTTCAAATATTTTAATCTTTATAGAAGTTAAAAAAATGGTTTTTTAGATAATTAACGGTAAGAAAAATGATAACATAAATTGAAGGCAAACCTCAAGCAACTCATCTCTATACTCAATTGGGGAGTTCATTATATTTGTATGCTGGCTATGATGCAGCGACACGGACACGGGAAACGATATTTTAATATATAGGACACGACACGGCTTTGACACGACTGTCCAATTTTTTTTTTATATATATATATATTATATAAATTTATATTTTACTTGTTTCTTCGTAAAGCTATATAGATTGCAAATAATTCAACTACTTATCAATAACAAATACAAAATAAAAATATAAACATAAACTAAATATAACAATAAACATGTTTTCAATCTATAACATGATATAACAAAAATAAATACTCCATTGTTCAAAATTCGTGTCTTATAAAAAATTGGTAAGTTTTTATTCACAATTTGACCCCCCCCAAAATTTTAGTATCTTATAAAAAGTGACCTAGCCGTGTCCTGACTGTGTTCTCACAGTGTCAGACACGCATTTGGTCGTGTCCGACACGGTGTCCGAATTTCTATTTTTATTTTTTTAATCATGGACACGAATTAGAAGTGTCCGACACGTGAAAGAGGAGTGTCGTATCCGACACGCGCACGACACCGCCCAGGGATAATTTTCGAAGTGTCCGTACTTTATAGTACGCTGGCAATAACTCACACCGGGCCATACCGTCAGTCGCTTAAATGTAATATATCTATCCCACAACTCCTTGAACTTGGCCCTTAGCAGATTCAGGCTGACATTCCTCTGTAGCTCCACACTTATCTCCTAAGCAAGGATACGATCGACCGCGACCGCATTGTGCGAGTTTGTCAATGTGGAAGCAATTTTCGATTTCTTAACAAAATAATCTTCATTTGCTGTGTCCCAAGAATTTAGGGGTGTAACTTGAGTCGAGCCGGCCTCACGAGCTCGAGCCTCCAACAAGCTTGAGTTTGAGCCAAATTTACTCTTCTAAAAGCTCGCTAGCCGGCTTCTATATTTTTTATATATTTATTTTTATATCATGAATATTGATGATATATTATATTAATAGTTTAATAAAATATTAACTATAACTCAAAAAAATTCAGAAAATAAAATCAATTATCCTGTATCCACGTTTACAATTAACACAATCTGTGAAAAGTGAAAACCCTAAGCCACGGCCACCACATCTCCGCCGCCTAATTGCCCTTCGCCGCCGGAAACCACTACAACTGAACTAGGACATTTTCGCAGCTCACTCAATTCCTCTTTGTTTTCTTCATTGCATATATATATAAAATTATATATATCCCGATTAATCACCCCCTTTTGAATTTGCTGAAGAAGTTCGGAGATAGAAATCAAGAGAGTTTCTTGGTAAGTGACAGAGCCTTTTCTTGATTTTGGGGAATTTTGATGTTCATTTTTTTTTGTTAATTATTGCTGCTGTATGGTTTTTGCCATGGGGGTTAGTTTGATTGAAATGTGGTTTTCATTTTCGCAGCTCACTGCTTCGAGCTCGCAAGCCGGGCTCCAGCTCGCGAGCCTGGTTTCTTAAGCAACGAGCTCGAGCGTAAAAAATCTCCAGAATCGGCTCAAGTTCGGCTCGTTTACACCCTTACCCATGATACATTATATTTACACTATAAAATAATTTGAGTTTTCGAATTACAAAACCCAAAAGGCCCGAATTCGAAAAGAAGGAAATTGGTCCACAAGTAGGTAAGACAAGACCCAACAAACTCAGAAAATGAAAAAATATGGGTTGGATTGATAAAAGCCCAAAAATCGAATTTGAAAAAATGGAAAGAGCCAAAAAGCCAATAATCTGCGTTCAAGAAAGACATGCTAAAATTAAGAGATTTGAAAGAAGCAATTGAAGGCAATTGAAAGCGGTTCCCAAGGAAGAGGAACGTGGGTTCCCCAAGGCCAAGATATATGCGGCAAGGAAGGAGGAGAAGGGCATCATCAGAATTATAAAATTCTACATTTTCATTTTCTTAGAATGAGCTCTAGTTTTAGGAGTAGCTCTTAGCATAATTTAGGAGTAGCGGTAGTGTAATTTAGCGGTCACTTATCAAGAATTGTTGGGATTTGTTGTATCTACAGTTGCATGTAATCCTCACGATCGAAGGCTCTCATGGAGGTATAAATTACCCTTTTGTCAAATTTAAGTATTTGATAAGTTAATTTTATCTTGATTTGAGTTGTTCGATTCATTGTTTTTTTTTTTTTTTTTTTGTATTCGAAATCAATAACTGAGCGTTAATTAAAGACTTGAACCACCATCCATCATATCGAACGCAGAGGTTGAAAGATAATCTCAATTTATAGATTATCACAGGGATCGGAACGAACACTCGGATCCACCTCATTCTGATTTGTTTTATCGCAAAATAAATTTTTGGCGACCACAATGGGAGTTGGTTTTGATAGCTGATATTTTAAGATTTTTAAACAAATTCTTATTCTCTATATAATGTCAGAGGAATCTCTCAGAGACGATTTAAGTGATGATTTTGATGCTCAACCAATTTCGAAACATAAGGTTAGAGCGGACAAAATGTACAAACAGTTTGTTCGGGTCATGAAACAAACCTTAGCAGGTGCTCGAGAAAATCAAAGAAGAGAATTCGATGATCAGTACCCAGCCTTAGCTCAAGAGTCTGCCCGCATATTTACTGCAATTGTGTAAGATATCGCTGTGAGTGCGCGAGATGGACTTGCTCGAGAGGTTACTCGAGTAATTACAGAGTTGGGAGAAATTTTTAATCAAACGTGTGACGTTTTTTTGAATATGATAAACACCCAAGTAGCCTTAGCACTCGAACCTTTAATAAGTAGGCATAATGTTTTGGTAGAAAAAGTATCTCAGTTAGTGTCAATCGAATCTAGGACTTGAACTAGACACATAAATCCAAACGAAATTCCTTTAGGTTATCCTTGAGATATGCGAACTCGAAATAGTTAATTCGAAATTGGCCAAACTTTGAATCCTGTACTCCTCGAGAAACAGAATGTTGTTAACCAACAAAATCCTGGGGGACAATCAGGAGTGAATCAAACGAATGTTAACCAAACTCCACATCCTACATCTTTTAACTTCCAAACTACAAACGTGAGTCAATTTAATTCCCAGCCTGTAAGGCAAAATTTTCCTGTACCGCCAAGTGGTCAAGGACAAGTGCCTACTGGTAATCCTCCGAACGTTAACATCGGAGGTTTAGAGCTAAATGTTAGTTTTGCCCAAGGATTTTATACAGGGGGCAAAACCAACCTCAAAGGCTACATTATACAGGGACTTCGAATATCCCTTACAACATAGGAAATCAAAATTTGCCTGGTTTTCAAGCAAATCAACGTTTTCCTTGCACTGCGAATAACTTTCAAGTTCCATATGCTGGGGGGCAGTACATGCCTAACAATTATATGGGAGAAAATATAGGACTACAAGTCCAGGATCCTTTCCAAAATCAAGTGGAGTTGGCTGTCGAAAGAATGTATGGGCCTGGGTTTCGAAGAAACCACCGGTTAATTCCGGGAAAGTCGTACCCTGATTAGGTAGATCAAAATTTCCCTTTCCCAAGAACTTACAAAATTCCTAATTTTACATTATTCTCAGGAGACGACCACGTGTCGGCCTTAGAACACTTATCTCGGTTTACATGCCAATGTCGAGAGGCGGCCGACCAAGATTACCTTAAGCTAAGACTATTCCCTAGTTCCCTTACAGGGTCAGCCTTTAACTGGTATACAAATTTGTCACCTAACTCAATACATACGTGGGATGAAATGCAATTTCAGTTCCAGACTCATTTTGCTCGAACCGACCCGGGTATGTCAATGAGTGACCTAGCCAAAATCAGACAAAACACGGGAGAATCGGTAGAAGAATTTCTAACTCGATTCAAGAAGGCTAGGGTGAAATGTCATTTGAATATTCCTGAGTCTGAATTTGTCCAATTAGCCCAACAGAATATGTCTTTCGAATATAGGGTAAAATTCGATGGGATGGTATTTTTTGACTTTATAAGTCTAGCTGAAAGCACCATAAGATACGAAAACATGTTAAAAGAGGAAAGTCAACGAAAGCACCATGGTTTTAATACTTTTGAAATAGGAGTTCCATGGGCATTCGAGGATGCCTATGAAATTGACCTCGCGGAATTCGGGAAAGGACCTCCATTCCAATGTGGAGCCTTAGAAAAGAAAGACTGTGTAGCTAATGGTTCTTTACAAACGAAAAAAGAAAAGATAAGTAAGTGAAATCTATGTGCTCGAAATAGGCTATGCTCGAATGTTTAAAAAGTTGATGCTCGAAATAGGCTATGCTCGAATATTTAAAAAGTTGATGCTCGAAATAGGTTAAGCTCGAATATTTAAAAATAAAATTGATACCTGTGGGTTATAAACTTCAACTCCAGGAGTGTTGTCAACATAAAGAAGGTCTCAAGAGGCCAATACGGATCTCCAGTATGGATGATCATCAGTGGAGGGATTGAGAGAATCAATTGGCCTCATCCAATTGGGCAAAGCAACATGAGACCAGTGAGTGTGCAATTGGTCGTACCTTGTTTCAAAGAAGGGGCACCAAGTAGAGACATGAAGAGGATTGTAGATGGCAACCAAAGCCATGAGATATGAAGCTTTCTCGAGTGGGATCAACAAATTTACTGCAGCTTCCCCATAACAGACCCAACTCGAAATGGGTTTAAATTGAGGACCAGTGGTCTTCTTCGAAGACCGTGTAGTCTCATTTCGAGTTGCTCCTTCGAGAGCCTTAGTGGACCTGATGTTCAATAACTCGGAATAATAAAGGAAAACCCAGGATGTTAGCAACCAGAGAGGACCAGCCATTCTGTTAGCATTCGAGGGTTCGCGATGCAGATTGAACATCATCTGGTAGAAGTGGGCCAATATCAGGGGAGCTAATTCGATGGGCCCCATTGTAACAGCAATATTGGCGGATAAATTAAAGAATGTCTTATTCACTACACAACCGGCGTTCATAAACAACCGGCAAAAGATAAAATTTAAAAATAATATCTCTTTGAAGGAGGTGACCATGTCTTCACAGCTTATAAAATGCTTGACCAAAGTAGTATAGGCAATGTTAGCACTTTTATTTTTACCATGGTGTTTCAACCAGTTTTCGGTGGACGCCAAAAGAGCACGAGCGCTGGCTATCGATTCACTCGTAGGAAGAGTAATACCAGTCTGAGATACCCCGGTGATCAATGAAACATCTTCCATAGTAATCGTCTGAAAACCCCGAGGCAAGACGAAACAATTGTAAGAAGAATTCCAAGAATAAGCCAAGCCATCCGTCACCACCTGCTCGAAAGGGAGGGCTGGGTAGCAGGCTATTCGAATAAGCCCCATAATGTGGTTGCCTTCCCATTTGCTATGAAATTGGCGCAACCTCTCGAACCAGGGAAAAGCGTTGATGGCCCCAATCCAGCTATTAGTAGGCTTGGTCATGTTTGTCCAAGCAAATTTGTTACCCACTCTACATTGGAAAAGAGGGGTATCACTTTTCAACGCGGGCCAAATCCCCAGTAAGTCAGGGTTACCTTTATCAGAAGGCTCGAATGCCTTAGATTAAAAATGCGGCCTAAGACCGACATAATCGAGTGATTGACAGCGACGGTTATGAGCCCATGGTGGAATTATATGGGTGGAACCAAGAGGAGATATTTTCGTATCTCGATAATGGGTTTCGAAATCCTTGATAGTCTGAAATAAATCTTGGGCATCATCGCAGTCCAATATCTGTGCTCGAGGAACCATGTGAGAAAGGTCATGGGAATTCGCCAGTGAAAAAGCTTGGGTGAAGAAGATGACTGCTTCGAGAAGGGTGAAAATCAGATTGTTTCCAAGAAGGGAGAAAATTCGAGAAGAATAAAACGATAGATTCTTTTTCAAAAAAGGGCGAAGACAAAAATCGAAATAGAAGAGGGAAAGTTTAAGGCAATATGAGTCGGCCAAACAAACGATCAGATATTTATAGGGTTTAAGTATCCGATCACGAAAAGGCACACCTATTACTCAGTAAGGAAGGCGAAGAACCTCAGACATTTTTTACTCGCCAAAATACGAAGAGTCTCTTGTAAAAAGACGTGTCTTGATAGGGTTTAAGTGTCCGATCATGAAAAGGCGCACCTGTTACTTAGTGAGAGAGATGAAAACTCAGGTGATTGTTAATAAAAGGTATGTTCTTCCATACACGCCAAAATATGAAGAGTCTTTAACCAAAAGATGTGTCTTTTAATACACATGAACTCGAAACGTTCATGTATATTAGGGGGACATTTGTTTACATTATACAATAATTTGGGCTTTCGAATTACAAAGCCTAAAAAGCCCAAACTGTAGAAATTCGAAAAGAAGGAAATTGGGTCCACAGGTAGGTAAAACAAGGCCCAAAAAACTCAGAAAATGGAAAAACATGTGCTGGATTGATAAAAGCCCAAGAATCGAATCTGAAGAAACGGAAAGAGCCAAAAAGCCAATAATCTGCAATCAAGAAAGACTCGCTAAAATTAAGAGATTTGAAAGAAGCAGTTGAAGGCGGTTCCCAAGGAAGAGGAACGTGGGTTCTCCAAGGCCAAGATATATGCAGCCAGGAAGGAGGAAAATGGCATCATCAGAATCATAAAATTCTACATTTTCATTTTCTTAGAATTAGCTCTAGTCTTAGGAGTAGCTCTTAGCACAATTTAGGAGTAGCGGTAGTGTAATTTAGCGGTCGCTTATCAAGAATTGTTGGGATTTGCTGTATCTACAGTTGCTTGTAATTCTCATAATCGAAGGCTCTCATGGAGGTATAAATTACCCTTTTGTCAGATTTAAGTATTTGATAGGTTAATTTTATCTTGACTTGAGTTGTTCGATTCATTGTTTTTTGTTTTTTTTTGCATTCTAAATCAACAACTGAGCGTTAATTAAAGACTTGAACCACCATCCAGCGTATCGAATGCAGGGGTTGAAAGATAATCTCAATTTATAGGTTATCACGGGGCTCCGAACGAACACTCGAATCCACCTCATTCTAATTTGTTTTATCGCGAAACACATTACGGAATACTTCATCAACGTTGGGATTTTGCCTGTTGGACGCCATTTTTGCAACAACTCTAGTTAAAAGAATATTTACAAATGATTTCCAAAGCAATTTTTTATATTTTCCAATATATGATATCTGAGAAATTTGTTAAATGATACACCTATTAGATATGTAAATTGCAACAAGTTGGCACATAAATCTATTTGTATTATTCTAATATCAAGAATATATTATATAATCATATGCAAAGTAATAAGTGCTATAATTTTTCATTATATGAAATTAGCAAAACTTCGTATGATTAGTTAATAATATAAGTAGTAACTATTTTTTTGTCAATTTTTGAAGTCACACACACACGCATATACATATTTACACATATATATACATATATATTTTTTATTTGTGTAAATATACTTATCCTAATACGCAAATTATTTAATATAATTTATATTATATATATAGTTACTTTATATAATAAATTATCAAATAATAAAGACACAACAAATCGAGATAACACCAAAGTCACACTAATTGTGCTGCAACCTATTGGCCTCATGTAAGTTCTCAATCGACGAAAACACGACAAACATATAGATAGAATATAACGACAAATGTCATGACAAGTCACCATCTACAGTTACTAAAATCCGGCAAAGACAAATACATAATATAATCACGTGCACACTACATGATCAAATAACACAAGACACAACAAAAAGAGATAACACTAAATTCCCAACTACCATACTAGCCCCCCTAATAGTTGTGCCACATCATCATCATGATTTGATCCCTGAACATTGATTGTGCTGCAATATTTGCTACAGTCGGTTGTATCAGGCGACGTGATTTACCATCTCCTCCTTTAACTCTTCATAAATGAAGTCGTCTCGTTGGTATCTATATAAAGTTATGGAGGACACAATAAAAAATCACCAGTTTAGTGTGACGAGTTAGAAAATCGTTTGGCATTCTACACCTTGGAATCGGGAACATCTTCTTAAGTATACAAAAACATCGTTCTATAATATTTCTAAGCTTTGAATGACGATGGTTGAACAACTCCTTTGGGCTGCGAGGTCCACTACGACCCCTAAACTCGGGAAGATGATAGCGGTGCCCTCTAAAAGCTGCGAGGAAAGGAGAGAAGTGGGCGTATCTTCTTCAGCCAAATTCTTGTCAACCACTTATCCCAATTTAGATTTAATTTAGATATTATTGTTATATTTATATATATGTATTATATATAATTATTATTAATTATTATGATCGAACAAATATATTTTTCAGTTGATACATACTATTAGTGACTTAATTGAATTGATATCCTCATTTTTTGTTTTGCATTATATTACACTAAGGTAAATAATGTTCATGACCAATTATAATATGAGAACCCTTACAAAATGAAGAAGAGAATAAATTGAATATAATACAAGGGCCATTGTTTAAATAAGATAAAAGATTATCTCGCTTTATTACTTAACCATTATTGTTAGGGTTAAAGATCTTAAACCTTAAGAAATTATCAATCTAAATCATTGCTTTGTGGACAACTAGAACAAGTCATTCTATGCCACACCGGTACCAATGATCCCGGTATGGCATACACCATTGCATCCCCCCAACAGGGGGATATTTACTAAAATACCCCTGATCCAATGGTGTATGTCACACCAGGACCATTGGTACCGGTGTGGCATAGAATTTTCCACAACTAGACATAGCTTAGTTAGTACACTAGTGGAGACTTTTAGTAGTTTCTTAAAAGTACTACAAAGTTCTCTTATTAGGAAGAAGAAGAATATTACTACAAAGTACTAGATCACATTCAGTAGTTTATTTTTAAACCACAAATTTTCATTATATATTTAGTAATTCTGTCTCTACTTTTAATGTATTTTCAACTGTTTTTTAAGTATATCTTAATTATATTTTTCTAATGTACTATAATTAGTCATATTCATCAATTTGTAATATATAATTTTTAACAATAGTAAGTTATCATAATTGTTTATATAAGTTTTATTGTACAAAATGTACTCTTTAACATATTTTATTAACAATTTTTAACAAATTTGTAAAGTATTTTTACATGTCATAACTATTGAGTTTTTTTAGCAAATTAACTGTTTTTTTCCAACAATTATGTACACTATTTGTAGTTGTTGGCACAATAATTTAATTAAACATGCTTTAATTTTTTTCCAAACAAACGACTTTTAATGTCCATGATAAAATGACATTCACCAAAAAACATTTGTATATAACATTAAATCATAAAAGAAGAATTTATTAAACCTATGGCTATCATTTACTCACAATATTCGAACTAACGGTATTAATTACAAATGTACATAGTCTCTAATGATACTAAAATGAAAAAATCCACCATCAATAGACTAGAATTAAAAGTGTTACATATATCTAAATACATGAATCAATCATTCTAGCAACACTCGTAATACCTCTTCAATACTCTAAACTAAGAAGTGTCCACTTAAACAGTTCCTACCTTGTATATTATCACTTTAAAATCAATTTTAACATGGTTTTAAGATGTTTGATTTGGCATTTCAGGACATGACAAATTATATTTGCCAAGTCACAAATGAAGCCAATCAATTTAAATGTATCGTCACTCATATTCAAGACCAAAAATTCATACAATACATATTATGGTTCACACAAGGCTCATAAGTCATTAGGACTCTAGCACATTAGGATAACCTACCAATAAACCATACATCCACATATATCTTATTAACAAAAAAAAAAAAAAAAAAACAAAAAAATAACACATAAACGAATTTAAAAAATTAAAAATAAATTTGAGTGCCAATCGAAGTGTTGTAGAGCCAGAAAATCTCTTCAAAGTTCAAACATAAAAAGACTTTCAAAAATTATTTAATAAATATAAACATACAAAACTTTTAAAAAAAAGTGATATGCACCTTCTGTTTCTTCGAAGGCAGAGGAATATCAAAACTCCCCACAGAGGATGTATCACTAAAGTTTGCCGTTTTGAGTTCGCTTGTGTGAGGTGGAATAAAGCAAATTTTTAGATGCAATTTATGGTGTAATAAGTTGTGGTCTTATATAACAGAAGAAACACAAAACACAACAAAATTTTAAAGAAGATGGGATGTATGCATAAATTACTTTTCAGAGAGAAGTGACAACTCAAGAAACACTAAAGCCAACACGCATGCAATACAGTAGAAGCAATAAATCAAACAAATTGTTGTATTGTAACACCATATAGACCAGCCACCAGTATAAAGTCTGAGATTCGAAAATCTCAATGAAGATTTTTGACACCATAACCAGGCTCAAGTTGGCAATAATAGAAGCTTCAAAGATGTAGGTTTGGACAAAAGTAGTGAGTTGAGACTTGAGAGAGAAGAAGATAAGGGAAGTGGGCCTTCAATCTGAAAAAAAAAAGATAACAGGTTTGGAAGTCAAATAAGTGGTGGGGAGATATTGAAATAAGGAATAGAGATGAAAATAATGGGTGAGGGATATGTGAAGAAAAAGACAAAAGAAAGTGGAGATGGGGGGAGGGCACGCGGGTAGGGGTAAGGGGAGAGGGCGGGGATGAATAATATCTTTTGGGGTTTATGATGTGACAATTCACAACTGAGGTGAAATTATTTTTCACCATTTTTTTTTCCTGATTGGGTGGGGTGGAGGTTCTGGGGTGGGATCGAAGAGTGAAAGTGGTCTTTGTCTCTTTGGGGGTCCTGCTGGGTTTTATTTTTTTTCTTCCCATCTATTTTAATATTGAAGCTTGTAACATAACATTTTTTTCCACCTTTTGTTTGTTATTTTTATTTGTTCTTTCTTTTTATATGAGGTTTTCTTTTTCCTTTTGATGATGAAGAGAGCCATTAAATGATGGGGGTTAACTAATGATCATCAATGTGTGTGATTTGTTAATTTAACAACTTAAATACAAAAAAATATTTTTTCGTAGTTGATTTTTAAATTGTGATCAAGTTGTTGTATTAGCTATAACCTTAGTTAGTTAAATACGGGACGACAAAAATTTGATTTAATATGTACGGGTATATTATGAATTTTTGACGAAAGTTACAGTGAAAAAATTAATTAACAAATATGAGAACGAAAATAGACGAATTTATGCGTATATGGGTACAATATGAAATAAATTATTCAGGAGAAAAAATACGGCTTATTTACATATTATTTTGTAAGATATATTGCTCATACTCACTTTTACACTATGAAAAAATAGATTTGAATTATTAGTTGACGATAATTAAAATTTTGATAAATTATTAACTTTTGTGTTTTTTAATTAAATAATATCCAATTAATAATATAATAATTTCAATATAATTTTCAAATTTAAAATAAAAATATAAACGATATGTAATGTGCGTTTTCGTACTTTTTTTTTATAAACATCTTTTTTTCTATTATTCAAATTATATATTGTTAAATATTATTTAATAATAATAATAATTGGAATATTTGGAAAATTGAATATGAATTTTTATTATAAAAAATATGATAAAGTAAGAAAGAGAATAAGTTGGATAGTGGGATATTGTAATTAATGATGACAGATTGTGAAGTGATTGAAATGATGAAATAATTGGTCGTTATATAAGGGAACGTGTAGTAGGATTTAAAATTTGAATATTTTCTGTAGAATTTGGCTTGGAGTGTACATTTTTATTTTTTGGTGATCCAAAAAATGAAAATATTTGCCTTACTACATTCAAGTTAAAAATAAATTATATAAAATATTTAAAGTATTTGATATTAAAAAATAAAATATGTATTATACGGTTTATCAATTTGAAACATCCCAACTAAAAAGATATCGTAAAAAAATCATTTGACGGACTTTTAACTTAAAAAATGAAGGGTAATTTAGTATATAAAGTTGTTAATTTTGACATTTGGGTTATTTCGCATGACAAATCTGTAGAATGAGTTTTTAAGAATATTTTTATGGGTTCTTTGGACATTATTGTGTTTTTGGAGGTAGTATTTTTTTCTAAATTATAACAATTTCTCAAAATTCGAGTAATTTTTGTGATTCCGAGTAGTTTAAAGGAAGTGTGGGATGAGAAGAGTGGCTTTGGTTAACAACTCTCGCGGCAAAACAATTGCTTAACTTAATGTAGTGTCAGACACTCTTGGAACAAGGATGAGCCTCAAACATGAGTCCAACAAACACAAGTACCGAATACACCACATGGCGTGTAAAAAAATCAGACCAAAAAAAAAAAAAAAAAAACAGGACACAATGTCGAACTCAAGAAGTGGGTGCGTTTGACACATTTTAGGATCTAACGGGATCTATTTCTATTTTAAAAGGAGAAGGGGCAAAACTGTTGAAACCAAAATATAAATATATTACTAAACTATATAAGCAGGTATGACTTTTCAGTAATTCCATGGTCGTAATTATTTTTCTTTTTTTTTAATACCCATTTACCATCAAAACGACGTCGTTTTGATGGAATTCTTCAATTTCCCCCCCTCTTATCCATTCCCACAGAACGACGTCGCTTTCCATCGCCCCTTTCCAAAAAAACTTGCCCGTTGCCATTGCTCCGAACTGCAATTCCCGGCCACGCGTCGCCGGCGGACTCCCACGTGTTGCTTCGGCATGCAAAATATGCATCGTCGTTTGCCGGCCAGGCGGACATTTGTCCGCTTTCTTGCCGCGTGTTGCTTCGGTTGTTCGTCGGTTAGGTTCCGTTTCTGCTCCGGTGTGAATTTCTTCTTGTTAGTACTTGGAAAATGGCTACTGAAAGTTCAGATAAACTTGAAACCAACTCAGTTGATTCCATGAGAGCTGAGATCGACACGTCAGCGCCGTTTGAGTCGGTTAAGGAGGCGGCGAACCTGTTCGGTAGAATGGGCTTCTGGAAACCCGTTTCTTCTCATAAGCCCATTTCTGATACTGCCTCTCAGGTTCTTACATTCTGAATTTTCTTTTCTTTTCTTTTTTTTTACTGAAATTTTAGTTTTAGTGGGTTTCTGATTTTGGTGTTTTGAGTATGTTAAAATTGCTCAAATGTTACTGCTATTTTGAGTGATTTCTCTTGGAGATGTCGTAGTCATGTTGCTCTTTTTGGTGCATTTGTTTTTAATTGTTTTTTGGGCTTTATTTCATTTGGATTTTACTTGACAATAGTGATGAACATTTAAGGGTATATGGAGAGTAGTATACATTTTTGCTTGACTATAGTGATATATATTTTTTGGGCTTTATCAACTAATTTTTGTATGTAAAAGGTTTCCAATAGACTAATTCTATGTTGATATATACTTTTAAATTAATATGTTGCTCATGAATGCAGAATTAATTTCCATTTAGTGTTCTGATGGACTTGCCATTCTTATAAAACTCGATTTTTATGCTTGTCAGCATCATGGAGCTATGATTGACATTGTAAAAGTGAAGGAACAGGCTGCACAACTGGAAAGAGATCTTATCTTGAAGGAAAGGGAAACACTCGATGTTTTAAAGGAACTCGAAACGACCAAAAATATAGTTGAAGAACTCAAGTTGAAGTTGCAGAAAGAAGCAATGGAAATTAATGCAGCCCTCGATAACAATGATGTGGATTTTGTTGCTGAAATACCAGAAAAGGGAAACCACGAAACTGGTCATCAGAATGGAATTGCCGGTTTAGACCTTTGTCCCTTCGAAGCTCCTGGCTTCATCCTACTGGTGTTGAAACAAGCTAAATTGAACTTACAAGGACTACTACTGATCTTGCTGATATTTGTGCTACGGTTGATTCGTACAACAAGAAAATTGAGAAAGAGAGAGTGTCGCTTGAGCGGACACGTCAAAGGTTGTCTTCAAACACCTCAAAGATTTTATCTCTAGAAGATGAGCTAAACAAGACAAGGCAGAAGCTAGAAGTGGTGAAAGATACTTAAGAAGTAGTCAAAGATGGTTCTGATGATCCCTTAAATATCATGAGGGAGCTACAAAAACTAAGTTCTGAGACGGAACAATTTAAGAAAGTCGGTGAAGCTGCGAGATCAGAAGTTTTGAGGGCAATGTCTGAAATTTAACAGACAAGGACTAGGATTAAGACTGCTGAGATTAGGTTAATTGCTGCTAAGAAAATGAAGGAAGCAGCAAGGGCTTCCGAAGCTTTGGGCTGGACAGAAATCAAAGCATTATCGAATAGTGAGACAAAATGTGAAGATGTAATAACTCTTACTTTTGAAGAATACTCATCATTAATCTCGAAAGCTCGAGAAGCAGAGCAAGGCTGTAAGAACAGAGTTGTGGATGCAATGGTAAGAGTGGATGAAGCAAATGTATCGAAGACAGAAATCCTGAAAAAAGTTGAAGCAGCAACAGAAGAAGTTAAAATTAGCAAGAAAGCCTTGGAAGAAGTGTTGAGTAGAGTGGAAGAAGCAAATAGAGGTAAGTTGGCAATTGATAAAATTATTTTAGCTCTTTATTATACTGATAAAATTATTACATATACTCCATTATAAAATGTCTTTATGATCTTTCTCTTGAAATCGCGTTGCCTTTTATTGTTGAGAATGCGTGTCTACATTCACGAATTCTTTTCAAGGGGTTTGTGTCTGACTTATGTTTGAGCCTGTTTTCATGATCTTGTAGTTGTATTTTTTGGTGGCTTTTTTTTCATAGCATATAATTTGATTCTTAGAATAGGAACTGAAATTGGCATCATTCAAAATGAAGAGTAACCGATTTTTATCTTCATAAAGTCAAATCAACCGCAATCAGTGGCGACTGTTAACGTGAAATTGAAATAGTCAGGTCCTACCTGGACCTGCCTATAAAAAGATGGAGAAGAGTGTGTACCTACTCTAGAGGATAAATTAGGAGTACTCCCATTTTTGACTACATGTTGGTTGAAACATATACAACAAATAGACCTCAATTACTTGGTGAGGCTGCAAGGAGAAAGCTGAGAAACGGATCTTCGTTTTCGACTCCCCACTTCAAGTCCATTTGAAATCAGCTGTCAAAGCCCGTGGAAGTTTTGTTTGCTTTCTTCTTAATTATTTGTCTAGAAGCAAGTGCCTGGATCATTATGAATCTATTCGTGAAAATTGGATTATTTAACCTTTAGTATGCTACTATATGCAAAATAACTGAGGGTGGTGCTTTGTTGTTGTCATTTTATTTAATTTCGTGATGTCAAGCTTTAGCAACTTCAGTTTTCTGAAAGATTCATGGTGGTTTAGTGGAAAAGTGAATGCTTTTTAAAAAAAATTGTTTTCTCAATGAACAATCTAGATGTTCGATTGCCCTGCACGTAGGGACCTTCAATAGGGGGCGTCGATGTACTCCAGATGGCAGCCCCATACAACAAAAAGGTTTTAGACTTCTCAGTTAATCATTTCAGTCTAAAATTTTATGTCTCTTTCTTGATGAGCAATTAAGGGAAGGAAAAAAAAACATAACTTCTCAAATACTTGGGGATTTCTTTGTAATTTTTATCCTGACACGGTGTTTCTAGATAATTTGTAATTTACCCTAATAACATTTGCATACAGGTTGACTTTATTGGGCGATTTTTATTCATATAGGAAAGTCGCAGAGTCTACCAGTCTCACAACTCGGAAGCTAATGGAACGTGCTAATAGTAAACCAACGACAATAAGATGAGATGGTAAGCGAAAAAGTGCTATAGCTTTCATTTTACATTAATAATTGAAGTTGTTTTTCACTCATATACATAGAGGGACAATAATTGTGCACATAAAGATAAATATGACACTACTTTAAAAAGAATATACCTTGATCTTTGTACTTATCATATAGTTGATTTAGCTCGGCGTAGATTGAATTAGGCATCACACTGCAGTAAATAACTCAAAGATTGAAACAACAACAAAATGATTAACAATAGACAATATGACTTTAAGAAACACCATTTGATTGAAAAAAATGCCTGAACAATAACATCCTTAGAATGCATCAAACTCAAACTCAGGTGAACATCAGGTAAGGTGTGTATGTAAGTATTGTATCTTTTTTCTTTGTAATCATAAAAAAGGTAATTTTACTAATAATTTATTTGTTTTCTCTTTTCTTTTTTTTTTCTAATACTTTTACAGGATAGTTTATGCATTGGATGTTGTCAATTCATTTCCAGAAGAACTCTGGAATTTGACATATTTGACTGATCTGTATGATTAATTTTTGTATTGATTTTCTTTAGGTGTACAATATTTTTATTTTAAAGTGATTTTCTAAAAATTACCTATCTTTTTTATGGATAAACAATATTCGTGTTTTTTATTGTACTTGGAAGGAAATCCAAAAATTACTAAAGTAGGAATTAAAATGCAGAATTATTCTGAGGTTTTTGTTCCTAACATAATTTTGCAACAGTCCTGAAAGTTAATTGATGACCATTTTGTCTGTTTACTGAGTTTGATAGGAGTTTGATATCAACCTCTGTTGAAAGGCTTGGTTTGAAGTTATGGGGAATTGCATTACTTAAGATTTTAATTCTATTAATAGCTTGTTATAGTAAAAAGCAGGAAAAATAGTGGTGTTCGAGTACAAAGTATCTTGATGGTTCTAACTGGAAGTTCACCTCTAAATATGGTTAAGAAACTACATTGTAGATTGTTTGTTTCGTACTTTCCTTTTGGATTTATTTTCCATTTAAACATTATATAAAATGAATTATATTTTTGCTATCTGTATTGTTTAGTCGGAAGGTAGTCCTTCCAAAATCTGAGTAAACTATCCTATGTGTTTGCATATCAGTATATTATTAATATCAGAATTTTCTAATTTTTCTATTGTATTTGTGTGTGTGAATAAGGTTTTGATTTGGTTTTGCAGAAATGAGTACTAATTTTCTAACGATCTGAGATCCACGAAAGAAGGGCTTACATTGGAACCGTTAACAGGACGTTCGGAATTTTTGGTCTGAACAAGCTTCTAGGGAAAGGGGGTGAGGTTTCGCTATTACAATTCATTCTCTTTTCTTTTCGTACTTTCATGGATCTATGCATTATGTGAATCTGAAGAGACGAGGTCTGCTCGTATTAGTGATGGTTCGGATTTAGCATTTGCATGTCCAATTTGAAGTGCTTTAAATCTTTCATGACTCAGATTATGAATTTCATAGATATTTGGGTCCACTTCTTTAGACTACATTGCATGAAAAACAATCTCACTGTGAATTGTACAAGGTAAAGTTTGATTCTTAATCACTGCATTTTTGTCTATCTGGGAATTTTACCGAAAAGAAATTTAATACAATTTTGTTTTTATCCTTTAAATTGTTGTCCTAGCATTGATAAAGTGTCCATATTGACTCATTCAATTTGATACTATTCTCAAGGGTTAGTCTTCTCAACTTTATTGTGATTGTCATTTGTTATGTTGTGCTTTGGTTAAACGGTTAAGGTGTGTTGTGATTATTTTCAAAATCGCATGTGTTCATAGCATGGGTATTAAATTTAAGACAATCATTTAGCTGAGTAGCTTCTGATTGGGCGTCTTTGAAGTTTGATTGAAGATCATGAGGAACACTGAGATAGTCTTACATCGGATGCGCTAACAGAAGGCTCGATATTTTTGGTGAGGATATGCTCGACAAAGATAAGGTGAGATTTATCTATTGCAATCGATTCTCTTTTCCTGCGTAATGGTGAAATGACTATTTTTTCAATGAGAATACCATGAAAAGTAGAAAACCTCTTTCATATGCTCCCTCCGTCTCAAAAAGAATGTCCCGTTTGACTTTTCTTAGGAATTATCAAATTTTCATTGTTTTCCAATAGTACCCTTTCCATAAAACAAAAGACAACTAATAACGCCACCTTCTAAAACATGCCATGCTTTTAATTTGATTTATTGTTATTGTTTTCTATCCATGTATAGAATTATCTTCCTTAAATATAATTGTAGTTTTATAGTAAAAATGAATTAATTGTATATTTTTCAATTTAAACGGAGGGTAATATAGTCAGATTAAACAATAAATACATACATAAATAGTAAGAGACAAACATTTTGGGACAGACAAAAGTGGAATAGTGGACATCCTTTTTGGGATGAAGGGAGTATTAAAAAAGTCATTACAACATCTTTGATAGAATAATTAATCACTTTGTAAATCATTAATTAAAATGTGTAGGATTGAATTTCCTTACTAATTTAGAGTTGCTGAACTGAATTACAGTAGTGCAAACTGGAAAATATTGAAGTTGTGCGCATCTCTTGAGTAGGTTCGTGTATGTTCATGCATCTCATGTAACTACGGAAGTGAGATGTACTAACACGAAGTTACTTTTGAGAATTGGACACAAAGATAATATACTTATGATTTTAGGCGTGATTTGTGATTTTTTAATTAACTTCATTAAAAATTTGATTTTTATTCTTGGGTTGTAGGTGAAGATATTGAAGGAGAGAGATTCCTTGGATTTGACGGCAACGAAGTTTAGTCGTGATTTGTCCAAGGTAATTCATGTGTTCTACTTTTATTCTTGCAGAAATAACATATCGTTTTTCAATTTGGGTGATGGAAGTCGAATTTTTGTTGTTATCTTCAGATTTTAATTGAGTAATTGTAGTAGCTGCTCAAATTTTTTGTTATTTGTTATTTCTTTCTTTACCGTGTTGTGTAGACATAGCATTTTGAGTCCAGAAGTTAGGAATGTGTCAATGTTCCTTAGTCTGTAGTTTGTATGATATTGATAAAGAAGCAAGAAGTGTAAAACTTAATAGTGAAGAATATGTTGCTCAGACCTTGCATGCAGATGATAAAAAACATGTATCAAAGAATCGGCTACTTTTAAATGTTGACCTCTGATTAAGACAAAGGATTAAGGTAATATTTTGCGGCCATTTTATATTATTCACAACAAAATAATAAAGAAAGCCTCATTTTGATGTATTGACATGCATGGTTTATTGTGTTTAGATAAAGTGTCTATTTATATAAGCCGCTTGCCCACCATGTGCCCTCGGCCAGGCCACCGTGTGTCCAGAACCACCCGACGCTCGGCCACCGGGTGCCCCGTCGGCCAGACCACCGTGTGCCCAGAACTACCCGACGCTCGGCAACCGGGGTGCCCCCTCGGCCATGCCACCGTGTGCACAGAACCATCTGACATCCAACGACCGGGTGCCCACTAGACCATGCCACCGTGTCCCCAGACCGACCCGACACCCCTTGGCCAGGCCACCATGTGCCCAGACCCATCTGTCGCCCCTCGGCTAGGCCCCAGGGTGCTCCCTCGGCCAGGTCCCAGGGTGCGCCCTCGGCCAGGCCACGGTGTTCCTAGACCCACTCGACGCTCAGGTGACACCAGGGATTATATATCATTTAAGGTAACAATTGCACATTTTTGTTGTGAATTTGCATCTAATATGTGATACTTAGAGTTTTACTTACACCCGTTCCTACTTAATTATATATATAATAATCTCAAATTCATGTTTCATGCTACAGGATCATTTCACAAATATCCGGAATATGGACGTCAATATGAAATACGTAGGTAATAAGAAAGCTTTGCCTGATCTTTCGTTAATCTTAGCAGACATGCTTTGATAATTTTCTACACAGTTTTGTTAATTTGCTAAGTATTCGTAATTTGGTCATTTTTGCCGTCTCATGATATTAGATGTCACTATACTTGCATAAATATTTCATTTGTGTCCAACACTCTGTTTTCCTCTTCGGATACATGCAATGTTGAGAATGCCTGTCTAAATTCATGAGTTCTTTTCGGAAGGTTTGTATGTAACTTATGTTTAAGTTCAAACTTTCCACTGTCTTATATATACACATATATGAAGTATAGTGAATATAAATGAGATTGTATTAATTAATTCATTACATTTTTCCTTCTTTCGATTTCAGTTAATGCTTATGAATAATGCGCATGCTTTATGTGAATGCCTGAATAAATGCTATTTTTCGTGAATGCAGATGGAACTTTCAATTTATTTACTACCCGCCCACAGATTATTGAACTAACTGATACTGCTCTGGATTTAAGATCCTGGGCATGATTGATCTAGAGCTTGGAAGTGAAAAGCATGTTGTTTACTCTGTATTCTCGACTTCTCGTCAAATTTGTAATTCTTATTCATTTGTTATTTAGAGAGTTTCCATTTTGGTTCTAAGTCATTCAGTAATGTTTTCTTTATCTTTAACTAATCATATAAGTCTTTGGTTATGCATGTAATCTTTATATGGAAATGTAGGATTGGTGGTTTTTGTATATAATTGTTTGTCAATTCATCATCCGTATTGACCATTCATCGTGACATAAATTCAAAAAAAATTAGTGAACTTTTGTCATTTATGTTAGTTTTGAATATAATTGTGGTATTTTATCCATTTAGTCAAAATTTCATGCGTGGCTGTATTCGGCATATGTATACATGGATGTATAAATATAATATAGTAGGGGTGTTCACGAATCAACCGAACCGACCAAACCGACCGAGAATCGAAATTTCAGTCCTGACCGAAAACCGAACCGAAGATTTTGGTTCGGTTTTTGGTTTGGAGGTTCAGTTCGGTCGGTTAACCGAAAAACCGAAAAAAAATAAATTATTATTATTATTATTTTAATATAGTATAATATAGATAAAAAATTATAAAAAAATGTGTTTCCTAATAACAACTTATAGGAAAATAAAGAAAATGAATTAAAATTAGTTATAATTAAATTTCAATTATTTATTTATATCTAATTTATTTATTTATTTAGACCAAAAAATCAAACCGAACCGATTCACTTGTAAATTTCATTATGTCAATTTTAATTGGACGTGCTAAACATAATTATAAATATATAAATGTATGCATTAAAAAAAAAAGTGAACAACAATAACCAAACAAAAGTTAAAAAATAAAAAATTCAAAGAAGTCATATTGGACTCCTATTAATTATAGTCACCTCAAATAATTCATTGGCAAGTGGGTCAGTATAATAGCCATTATGATTATTGAGTCTGGGCAGGCCCCTTATCCTCACTTTGGCGCGGTACAGGCCTCAACTAGTATATATACATATATATAGATATTGGTTTTTCACAGCTATCCTGACCCTATGAATCAGGCTAATAATGCTCGAGTCGAGAATATTAATAATTATCTCAAAGAAAATTCTTTAATTGATGAGGCTCGAAACGAGACCCCTGGTTAAAGGTGAAAAAGCATTCACACATGCAAATTAGGACATATCTCACTCTCCCGTTCAGTAGAACTACAGCATCTTGTCACCTACTTTTAATTTCCCCAGTCCTAAATCCATTTCATTTTTCTCATGCAAGAACGCCATTTCTTATATTTCTTCGTTTGCAGGGGAGAAAATCAAGATTTAGCGTCGAATTCATCCAGTTTCTACCACACATGAAGTTTTGGTAGTCTGATCGTTAATTACACGGCGAAATTGGTCCCTCCAATTGTTGCTGCAAAATCCCTTATATCCCGGTAATAATTTAAAGACTGTTAGTCATTTACTGTAGAAATTTTGTGAAAGTAGTAGAACTGTTCGATAAAATGCCTGAAAGAAGAAAATAGATACTATTGTGGCGTAAGTATAATTTTCTTGGCCTGAATTGGTATCTGAGTGTGGCAATGGCGGGCTAGTATCAATCTGTTTTGTGTTTGTAATTGTAGATAAATATTACTAGTTGCAAATATTTCCAAGAACTATATCTACTAAGGTAGAGAGATGCAAGATGTGGTGTGGGCTGATTTCACAATAAACTAACACTAAACATTAGCAGTTTGTATTGAATTCTTGTTCATCTACATTTTTATTACAGTCCATTATTTAGAGTGCATTTGATCTCATTATGTTAAACGTTGAAACTAGCTTTTTATCCAAAAGCGGGTTACCAGTCTGTTAATGACATGATAATGTACTTCAGATGCACTAAGTTTTTTCGTTTAAATCATTTTATGTATGTATGCATACACTCCTTGATATGTTATGAACAGATCATTTTGATGGAGGGCTTGATGAGTGTGCGGATCAAATTGAATCCATTCCACCCTTCGAGTAGTAGGCAACAAAACTTGGTACTTCTTCCTGCATTGACTCCAAGAGTAACTAGGAGAGCGTTCATTAGTCCAATTGGGCTAATGAAATCATTCAATTCAGTTGCTGCTTCTGTTCAACCGCTGGAGGCCTCAGCAGTGGGCCGTTTTGACAACACATTACCTTCCAAAGGTGCAACACTACTTGAGTGTTTTAATAAATTTTTGTGCATTATGCTTATCATGTATCTATGATTCTTCCAAATAAAGGTACGAAAGGTGTTTTTTATTTAAATAATGTCAAAGAATTTGATTACTCTGACCAGAACTTTTGCAACCCTTGTCTTGGTCTGGGTGTTTTGGTATGAGTTGTGTGATGGTGACCGTCTAATACATGCTGCAGCTGATCACTTCTTTCTTTATTTTGTAAGAGATCCTTGACTTGTGGAGGAATGTCGATGCCGTATGCTTTGATGTGGATAGCACAGTTTGCTTGGACGAGGGGATTGATGAGCTGGCAGAATTCTGTGGAGCTGGAAAGGCTGTTTCAGAATGGACTTCTAGGTCTAACGCCATTCTTTTCCTATTGTTACACTTCTCTTCGATTTTCTGTTGATAAAATTGTTATCAACTTATGACCCCAACAATGGAGTTTGCTTTTTATTTCAATTTGTTTGCTCTGCCAGGGCAATGGGTGGTTCTGTTCCTTTTGAGGAAGCCTTGGCTGCAAGATTATCTCTTTTCAGCCCGTCACTGTCCCAGGTGCAGGATTTCCTTGAGAAGAGACCTCCAAAGTACAACAGTTTTTCTCATGATTCGTATTCTTTCGTAGTTGTTTCTCGGAACACTTTAAAAGTTTGCATCTGTTTTAAATTGACTGCTCTTTTACATGCATTTTGAGGAAGTAATTTTAGCGTAATATACATCTTATTCCTCAAATATTAAGGAGATTAGACATGATGGACATTCATGAAATGGAGGTTTACCCATTCAGATGCATTGTAAGAACTAAGAAGACACTAAAAAATATTCCTAAATCGAATTTTATTAGAATTATAGAAATTATCAGACAGAAATATTTTGAACAGTTGCAAGTTTTGAAAAAAAAATTCGTAACAGAGCAAATCAAGACTAGGTTGTATGGTTTGCATCCTACTGCTCATTCAATTTCTCGAATAAGTTGCAATGCTTCAATAAGGGTAGACTAGAATGAATTTCACTTTCATATTTTTCAGACAGAATAGTGAAGGAGGTAGTTCTGTAGTGATGTAAACATCTATTTTGTTTGAATTGTTCCAGTTTTCCACATTGACTTGTTATTATCTGAAAAATGGGTTTTTTCTTTTTCAAATGTAGCTCATGATTGGATATTTACTTTTCGTTTCTTAGACTTTCTCCTGGAATTGATGCATTGGTGAAGAAGCTGAAGGAGAAGAATAAGACTGTTTATTTGGTCTCAGGAGGTTTCCGTCAAATGATAAATGTAAGCTATTCTTTATGAATTAGTCATCTATATTCGACTATTTGTGTTTTTTGGCGCTCATGAAAGCCTCAATGGGATATGCGATGATGCATCGTGTGTTTTGTTGTAGCCCGTTGCATTAATCCTTGGAATACCTCTTGAGAACATATACGCCAATCAACTTCTATTTCGAAGCTCCGGTGAGTTCGTAGGATTTGATACTAACGAGCCAACTTCAAGAAGTGGAGGGAAAGCCACTGCTGTCCAACAGATTAGGAAGGTCAGTTTTACGGTTTCATAATATCCTGATTTCATAAGAACCAAATGGAAGCCTTGTAAAAAATTTCACCCCTTCTATTTTCAGGACCACGGGTACAAGTGTTTAGTCATGATTGGAGATGGTGCAACTGATCTTGAGGTGAGAAATGTTTCTCTTCGTTGTTACACTTCTCTATTCTCATATACCTCTGATTTTAGTTTTCTCTTGAGGAATGAAGCCATGGCCTTGTAGTTATGGTTGTAAACGAATTGAGTCGAGTCAAACAGTATGTTGTCCAAGCTTGTTTGAACTTATTATTGAGTTTCAGAATTTGTGTTTGAGCTTGTTTTGATTGATAATCAAACTAAGCTTGAATGAGCTTCAATCAAGCCGAACACAACTCGAATACCATGATGTTGTTCACAAATTTTATATTTTTTTACTAGTCAAGCTGAGTTTCAAAGCTTATTGAACACAAAAATATGTTCAAGCTTGGTTTTTTATGTTAATAAAACAAGTTCATGGGAGCTTTAACTATCGATCTCGAGCGGAGTATCAAATAGTGGGTTCATTTTCCAACCCTACGTGTATTTTGAGTTCTGGGTTAATAGCATTTTGGTCCCTTATCTTGGTCACTAGCTAACCCTATATTTCAGCTACCATCAAATTTAGTCCCATATATTTCAGCTTTAATAAAAGATGGTCCTTCCTTATGAACTCCGTTAAGTAGGAACCTCCGATGTGTAAGCCCGCGAGCATCGAAAATGTCCTATTTTTGGTCCCTTAGTTTTAACTTTTTTCCAATTTTGCTCCTTTAAGTTTGAGTCTTTCATGATTTTAATTCATTGAACATGTTCAACTCCATTAGCGATTAACAGAGAGTTGATAATAAGAACTGCTTTTCTCAAAACGTCAGAAGGTCAAGGACTCGGTGTGACAATACTAAACTAAAGGGGCAGCTATTGAGTTAGTGAGAAAAAATGAGCTGATATGTAACTCTTACTGTAATTTTTTTGTGTCGAAGAGTTTTTCCCGTACAATTCCACCCATCTTTGGATACCAACTAAAATGCATAACAAAGAGGCAAATAGATCTAATGCAATTGCATATAGTACAGAAACAGTTACACCGCGTTCTGTATCTCATGTTTCATGGCGTAAATGTTTTATGGACGCGAATTTTGGATGATCTTGTAATAAAGAGATTTAATACCATGTTTTGTTCTGTTATTACAATTATAGGCTCGTAAACCTGGAGGCGCCGACTTGTTCATATGCTATGGTGGAATCCAACTCCGAGACGCCGTTGCAGCTAAAGCAGATTGGCTGGTGTTCAACTTCAAAGACTTGATCAACTCATTGGAGTAGGTTGAACCATGCTTTTAAACGATGATTTATATTTTTTCATTTTTCTTTAATTTACGATTGTTTCGTTGCATAATTATCTGTCGTCGTTTGGCTAATGGATTTAATTTTAGTTGAGATGTTGTTTAGGATGCACCGATACTCCTGAAAATTACCGTGTGTTGTATCTGATTGATTGATATACTTTGCAGATGCCGGATGGAATACTTCGATTATCTGAGTTTATGAATACTTTCTTACCAAGGGTCTAGCTTTTGTACTCGAAGTTACGAGTCAGTTATAACCATTCATGTAGTAGGAATCGCATGAAAGCACAAATAATTGCGGTATGTTGAGTTATGGAGTCCCTAAACTTTCTAAGAATCAATTTCTAAATTCTAACACATTAAATCTGAATCATACTGGCAATAAGTTTTTTTATTTTTTTGCCATACGAGATAGCTTTTAAAAGATGCCCTTTCTTGTCCAAAAAAAATAAATGAAGATTTTGATAAGATCTAGAAACACAATGTTTAACATTTTCAATACAAAACTTGTTTTGATGTTAAGAAATCAGTCTTGAATGGATCATTTCCGAGTGAAGCGCAGTGAATTGGTTGAGAACATTGTATTTTATTTTTTTTAATAGATCGGTTACGAGATACATGTTATAAATATCAAATTGCGACAAGTTACAACCAATTAAGAACTATTACAATCAACTAAGTTAACAACTACTATAAATAGAGTAAAGTCCACACATTTTCGGTGTGAGTCGAATCCAAGACCTCTAATATCTTGGAACTTTACTTTGCCACTAGAGCTAGGCTTTATCGACTGTTTAAGTACATTGTTATATCATATAATTACATTATATAGTATAAGTGAACAAGTGATTGATTAATAATACGGTCTAAAAAAAATGTTCACTATTTCATTTTTTGTTTGTCACTTACTAATATAGTCATTTTTAGAAAGGAATGAATTTTCATTAATTCCTAACAAAAGTCAAAACTAGACATTATTTTTAAGTAGTAAGAAATTTACATAACTGTTTCTTAATAATTTCTTCATTTATTGTCGTTGCTTACTTGTTTTATTTTTCCAGTTGTTGAATAAAAATTAATTGAAGAAGAAATGTTGTAGCAACATCTAACCCAAAGAAATGAAGCGTTATATTGTACGGATTTTGTGCTTGTAAAATATACATGTAAATAAACTCACATGTTATGTCTGTCTGGAAAAATTCTAGCCCAGACCCGACTTGGCCGTATCCAAGTGAATTTCATAAGAAGAGTGTATTACACTTGTCATATAATTGGTAAGTTATTTTATAAAATACACATAAATTTGGCCGAGGCGGGAGCGGGTTAGAATTTCCTGTCTGTCTCTATATCTATATAGACTATATTCCTCTTTAGTGGAGTATCAAATAATGTCCCGATCAAGAAAAAGAGTATCAAATAATGTGATATCTATCGAGACCGTTCATTTCTTATAACTTATATTGATAATTGAAAAATATAAAATACAAGCATTGTATGATTAAATATTACTTTTTTTTACATTTATTGAGTATGTCCGAACTTGCTATTATTAATAAGTCTCGATTGGATGACAGTTTTTTTTTTTTTTTGGATTTTTCAGAGATATTTTTCATAAAAATGCATTTGTTCGACATCTTCTAGAAATATCTCATAGAAATGCTACACTCAATTTCTTTTATAAAAATCTCAAATTTTCTTGAAAAATAGATTTAAATGGCATTTCCCTCGGGTCTTCCTCTAGAGAGTCATATTTTTTACTGTTCATAATTAGACACAGCTCAATCAACAATTATAAGACATTTATCCGCTAATATCTTAACATAGTCATCAGAAAAATCAAATATCTTGATTCGAAATGAAGTAAGGTACAAAATAAAATTCACTTTGAATATTTTTGGATCTCTTAATTGATGAGTTTAACTTACATATGTCTAAATTTTCTTAGAAAACAAAAATTCATTCATACTAATTTCCCACAAAAAAAAAAAGAAGAAAAATTCTTACAAAAAGGACTTATCACATCTCACCTAATTTTTAAAAAAATTTCTATAAAAAAAAATTCATCCAAACACATTTCCTCCCCGCCTAATCAGTACATTTTTTCTATAAAAAAAAACTCACCCAAACACATTTCCTCCATCAATACTGTATAAATATCTTATTTTTTCTAAGGAGAATGAGAAACAGAAAATAACATCTCATCCAATCGGGACCTCAATTAATCTTTCTTTTGATCATGTTTTTCTCATTCAAAAGTATTTTTATATTTTTCAATTTTTGTGAGGAGAAAAAATCTCACTTAAGTAACTTATTACAGTTTCTATCTTAAAATTTTAAGAATTAATTCAAAATATATGTGGTCGGTTCACATAAAAATGGACTTTTTTTATTTCACTTTTGATGATGGTTTTGTTGAAAAGTCAGAATTTCGGAAGCAGATAATTTTGAATAGAGACGTGAAAAAGATTTTGGGCCATGATTTCTTACTCGTTTACAAATGATTAATAATGGTCCCAATTATATATTTTTGACTGTCACTTCATTGCCATTTTCAACTGTATTTCAAATTACGGCTCAAAACTTTGAATCTTTATAAGTGCTTGTGCGACTGAATTTATTTGACATCTGATGTAATCATCAATCTTCTGATTCCGAATCCAAATTCCTGCAGAAAGAGGACGGCGTTTCACACTTGGGATAATTTTGCATGGATAAATTTATAATTGATCGAGTGCAATAAAATTCTTAGAATACCCCCATTTTATATTGGATTCAATTATAAACCAATAATACTATAAAGGCAGAATGATAAAAATTATCCACCGGACTGATGTTGTGTGAAATATGAGCCAGAGAGTTGTAAACCCCGGCCTAAATGCTTCGAAAAACTAGAAGGTAGTGCTCGGGTCTAACGTACAACACGACATGGTAATTTTTTTAAAAATAAATGGTAATTAGTGAATCTTTTAAGTAATTAGGCAATCCTACATCAAATGATGTAATTTCTTAATATTTACAGGAGTGTCTAATGTGACATGGTCTCATGGAACTCAGACTTCATTATTAGCTATGTTGTAGCATTTTGCACTCTATTGTAAAAGTTTTCGCACTTGACCCCCAACTTTTTATTTTTCTTACAGAATGCCCCCTAACTCCGTTTTCAGTGGAATATTCCACTAATATTCGTGGAGTGTTCCTGGAATATCTGCCGGACACGGAGCATGTTCTGCAACAAATATCAAAAGTTGAGGAGTCGAATACGATACGTTTTACCCTTTGGATGTTAATAGTACTAAATATAAAAAGTACGAAAGATTTGGCATAACATTATGCAGGGCTCTCAACAAACTTGTTTATATCTTATCAAGTCCGAAATTTTTTGTTTGATTTTGATCTCATTATTAATCGAATCAGGTTGGAAGGATGGAAGAAACTTCACACACTCTAATGGAATAATAAACTACCACAAAAAAAAAGGAAAAAAAGAAGGGGAAAAAACCGTCAAATTTTGATTCTAAATATTTCAATCATATATAATCAGAATTCATCTGGATTTGATTCTCTACCAAGTTTGAATTGGAGCTTCATCTAGGCATGCTCCTGAAGACCATATTCAAAAGACCCTTTTTACTAGTCTAACCAAGGTCAAAATTAGAATCATTTGAATTTTTCTAGTTTCAAGTTTTTTGTGTTTGAATCAATTGTAAAAGCTCACAAGTAGAATAATTATTTTCACCCAATGATAACAATTACGTCCTAAAATTATTTCAATGAATTGTATTATTACAATTATTTTACCGTAAAAATACCATCTAAATATATGATATTATATCATATTAGTGCATTTAAACGACAATAATATATTGTGGTTAATTTTTAAGATACAATCATTACAAACGAAGTGAATGTTAAATATCATAAATAAGAAAAATATAGATATGAAATAAGTAATTAGTTTGTTGCTTGAATTATATTAAATTATTAAAGTACCTTATCTCGAATATTAAAATTTAATTATTTTAAATAAAAATGATAAATATATTTATTCAAATTCAAATAAAGAGGTATATATTGTTACTTGGCACAACGGAACTCAACGATCCTATCTACATGTGTGCATACATAACGTCCACTTGGATAGTATTTATTTCTGCTATGTTTATATAAATAATGCAGTATATTTGATGATATATTTTAATAATGATAATATAAATTTATCTAGCTATAACATATTGATGTAGATCAATGAAAGTGAAAAATAAAGTAATTCACTAGCAATAACTCAAATTCTTGTTAATATTGCAGGACGACATGGGTAGTGAGATTTATATAATGTTCCTTTATATCTATTTTTTGAATGATAGTAGTTAAATGTTATAATATATATATATATATATATATATATAAGATAGTGATTAGAACAATATAATACAGCTTGAATGTATTCCTGTCTATCTAGTAATCGGCTAGGATAATAGGATCGTAATATTGCTGCTCCATCGTACCCAGTAATTTTATTATAAACTTTTAATTTGATTAAGAAAGGAATATAATATTTGTTCGTGTCATGGTTTATCTCTTGGAATTAAGCTATCTTCCACGAACCAGACCTTTGGATTCCACCTCCACTATATATAGTGTTAGAATTATCTAGTCTCTTAAATGAAAGGACTTTGATAAACTATCATATATTGTTAAATTATTTTTGTACCAAATTATATGTTATAGTATTCTTGCATGATTAGTTAATTTGAATGTTTTTCTTAGAGCAATAACAATTTATCAAGTATGTTATTGATTAGAGTATGTTGGTGATTAGAAAAGTCCCGAGGGTTAAGAAGGTCTCTTCCGTGGTCAAACTGGATTTTTCTCCTATTAATTCAATGCTGAGTAATTAGTATATCCGCCACACGAACAAATGTAAAGGGAATGGGGAGATCATCTGCCATAGGACTTCTGGAAGTCAAGTCGGATTAAAATTTAGTGTTGAATGATTTCAATGATGAGAAATAAGCAGATCGTAAATATATATATATGTGTGTGTGTATCTTTCATCTTTCATGTTGGTTTGATGGGCGTTTATAGGTGTGTTGTCGAACTTATAGATTAGCGTTTGACCTTTTTGCCCATTTTATGCTACATTTATAGAGCCCCAATTAAATCGCTTAAATTTTTAATAAACATCTATATTCAGAGATGGGAGTATATATGGGACTGAATAAATAATAATTGTCATAATATGTAGCTAACAAAAGTACTTCTGATTCATCAAAACCCATCTTTTAAATATACTTAATATTGTTGAATATGTAAAGAAAAATATATATGATTTAGAAAATTAAAAATTTGAATATTATCTAAAAAATAAAATGATAATGTTAGTTTGATGGTTAAACAATTAGTTTGACTTATAAGGTACCAATAATTTTGGGTAGAGGGAATGCTTTTAATTAGCTATGTTCCATCTTGATCTATCAATAGCTTCTCCCCACTCCCCATGTCACCCTCCAAAATAAAGAAAATTTAATTTTCATAGGGAATTGATAAAGACACTTCACTTTGTGATAAATACACTTTATTTTTATTTGAATTTATCTCCACAGATGAAAATGCCCTTTAGCCTATTAAATGTACCATTTTATTTGTCAAGCTAGTTTTATAACATGAGACAATAATATTCTGATTAAGATATAGAAATAAGTGTGTATTAGTTCGAAAGTTCATAATTTGAAAATTTAAAGTGATGGATAAGTACCATAGATAAGAGGGGGCAACTCCCAGTGGAGTTGGTTGGGCAGCTAAGCTTTGTACCTTGGGGCACAGGTTCGATTCCCTTTGAGGGAATGCCTATTGGCCTCCTCTGTTGTGAGTCTGTCAGCTATATATGGGCAACCTAGGCTGTTTTATATATCTTGTGTTGTTTGCAGGGTATTACATAGGAGCGGGGTTTATCCAATGCGCACCCCAAGGATTGCAGCTGTAGGTTTACCTCGTCATCCAAAAAAAAAAAGTACCATAGATAAGAAAATATACATATGTGAATGTGTCAAAATTCATTTACTTATTTAAATTCAAATTAGAATAAACGTTACTTATCTTGGATAAAGATTGACAATCATGTTTAATTAAGTTTAACAAACATAAAAATAGCTATTAGTCTCGATGGTAAAATTGAGTTCACTAATGCTATTTAAGTGTAGCACCATATGACAATTTATTGATACCTTTTTGCTATTTCTTAGGCATTTAATGTTATATTAATTACCAATATTGACTATTGAACAAATGAATAACACATATATTTGAATGAGTTTGATATCAAATTATCTGATTTTGAATATATAAGGCAAGCTGATATATAGTCTTATTGCATTGATATAAAAAGTAGGTGTTCTTAACTTCTTATAAGTTTCATAACCTCATTACGTGTATAATATGCTTTAGCAAGAGGAAAATAAAGAAAAAGATGCTTCAGAAAAACGAATAAATTTTGTTTGGAATTATTTCTGCAAAGTTTTTGTACCAAAATGAATTATGCAAAGTTAGGATTATTTAGAAGAGATAATTAAGTTCATTTCTTAAATTGATATATAGGAGTTCTATATGATATATTGATGGGTATTATTGTCAACTTAATTAATTTAAAAAAAATGTGGAGTGCCATCATCAAAAAGTGGAGTGCCAATATAAATTTTTATTTTCATATTAAAAGTACACAAGCACACACATAAATATCCGAAAATTAGTGAAATAATAATAATAATAATAATAATAATAATAATAATAATAATAATAATAATAATGAACTAAAAGAGAGAAAGTAGTGAAAACATGAGAAGCATATTCTCCACATCATTATCCAAGGAATTAATTAGTTGGAACTTTTGTATATTCCCAAAAGACACCCTCATAGAACTTTCATGGATGCCCTTTCAACTTTTTTTTTTTGGAAAAGATAATTTCATTAAGTAAAGAGGTTACAAAGCAAGTGCCCAAGGTACTACCTTGTCACAAGCAACTAGCCAACATCGACTAGAACAAAAGACATTAAGCAATCCCTAAGGAAACAAGCCTATCTTTTCTAGCAATAAATGTTATATATATATATATATATATATATATATGTGTGTGTGTGTGTATTAATGCATTCTTTGTTTTCATTGTTGAGAATAATGAAGAAAATAACTTTTTTATTTTGTCCATTATTAAAAACTTTGAAGAAAATAACTTTTAGTATGTGCTGCACGAAGATCGTCTGAAATTTTCTCTCTCAACCGTCTCTCATGAAAAAGAGATTTCCATATGACCAGAGCGCTTTTTTGATCTCCTCATCATCCCCTTTTCAACGTTACGATGCCCCCAGTGATGGATCTAAAGTTGATAATAATCTTTTATGCTTTTTTTAATTTTTTTATTTAGTATGTGATGTGTTATTTCTTTCTCGTATAAGAGTTTTAGTCTCTTCCACAAGGGCTATAATATTCAGAATCTAATCATTGCATCTTATCAAGAATTCAGTTATTCTTTACTTAATGGCGTATTCTCGAATAGTTCTTTTGGTAATGAATATTATCATTTTTGTCATCTTAATCGCAAACTTTTGACTTGATGAAATGAAAATATTAGAATTTTTTTTATAAAAAATGCTGAAGGAATGGAATGAAATCTGATTTATTGGACGGCGAAGTGATCTAAGATTAAGTTCCGTATATGCAAGATTATTAGGTGACGCATTAAAAGGAAATTCCATCAAATCTAAACTTAAAAATGTTTAAAATGAGGACCCAAAAGGACGAACCGAAAGGTAATTGTTGTTCTTTGTACCCAGATGGAAACAAGAAAAGCTAGCAGCCTTTTAGACTAGGCTCTTTATCTGCATTTTAAATATCATATTTTAAAAAAATGTTGTTTTTATGTTGTATTTTACATTGCATTTATACATCGCGTGCATTATTAATGTCAAATATATGTGAAGTATTTTACATATTTAATGCATATACATAAAGTAATTTAACAATATCTTACAATAAAAAATTTGACGAAATATTGTTTCGTAATAAAAGGTTTAGGGTCGGTTTTATGTGCATCTTTAAGCAATGAGTTGTGAGTAATGAGAATTTTTTTAGCTCGGGTCCTAACAATAGTTTCGAACTATAACAAGAATTCAATGATTTTGGATTTATATTACGTAACTAGATATATAACAGGCATCTTATTATTTTAATTTATATTTTACGATTACCTTGTTTTTTGGTTGAAAATATAAGACATTAGTACATTCCGTCACCCATTATGTTAATTAAATGTGACATGTAATAGAATGTAATTATTATAAACATCAAGTTGGAATAGAAGATTCAAGGTGAATTAATAACATATATAAGTTACATAGCAAATGTAATTATACAATTTTATAAATCAATCACGTAATAAGTATATTGTCCACCAAATCCAACCATTAAAAATTTATTCAAACATTACAATGTAGAAATCCATATCTAAATTATTTTAAGCCAAATAACTAATAGGGATCAACTACTTTTTAAGAGTTCAAATCGTCTCTTCTTCCTATTACCATTTGGAGAGTAAAAAACACTATAATCGATGTAAACATTGTTTATGTTTATTTTTTTGATCTAAAACGTTGTTTATTAACCTACATTGTTTCTCATTTCAGAATTTATGTATTACATAAAATTCCTTTGACATCCCACGGAAAAATGATAAGCGACATAATATTAAAGATGATATCAAAGATTTTTAAAAACATTTAAGTGAAGACAATTTTTGTTTTGTCATAATAATGAATTTTAATGACAAAAATCATATCAAAAATATAAATATAATGATAATTATCTATCCTAACTGGGTCATCACTGCATATATGTTATTAATTATTAATAACTACGTACAGTTTCAGACGCATTGTTTTTGTTACTATTGTATATAGTAATATACGATTTTTGATACGACTAAATTTGTAAGAATCATGTGACAAGACAATTATTAATTTTCATCATGTAATAAGTGACAATTTTAATATTATATGCTCTTTCTTATTTCAGTTCAATAAACTATATATATACTTCAACATATTAGTTTTATTATCGTCTTCTAAGCTCAACCACCTCATTTTATTGAAAAAAAATACAAGAAAATCTTGCATATTATATGAGTTCCAAACATATAGTAAATGTAATAATTCACAAAATATATAAATAAGCTTAGTCAAATAAGGTACACATAGATTTCATAGGATGGCATGATATTCAATCTCAGTCGTTAATCAATAATTTTATAGCATCGTTTGACCATTAGGTACATGCACAAATTAATCGTGGGTATATATCCATTCTACAATTAGTTAATCTCACATTCTATCCGTAATTAAAAATGTTCAGTTGGTGTTTTTGATAGTCAATTTGGAACAACTTTATAAATAAAATAGCAAATAGTTTAACTAAGATACTTAATTATTTTAATTAACAATAAACAACATAACATGAATACTAACGTAATACCATCTGACCTTTCGTAATATGGAATTTGGCGATAATAACATAATAAATTAATTAAAAGAATTGTACAATTAAAATTTATATTAATCGATACAAATATTGAATTACACGGTGTTTTCGATCGACCTCATTCACAATAATTTGTAGTACATTGCTCCTACGAAAACATACTTGCAAATTAACTAGGATAAAGAAAAATGATTGACGCTTTCCAAATCTTTTGATGTGTGATACACGTATATATAATTGATTGAATTATGAATATTATGTAAAGAGATGAAAAATATAAGAAAACTATACTAACAAAAAAACTCATTATTTTTCCTTCATATCATACGCTCATAAGTATCTGCCCTTGAAGTCTGGCTCAATTGCTGAAACTGAGACCCCAACAGATTAGAGGTCTTGAGTTTCACTCCGACCAAAAGTGTGGATTTTTCTCTACTTTCGTTAGTTGATTGTAATTTATCGTAATTTAATATTCATTACATATAAATGTACTGTTCATTAAAAAAAAAAAGTATCCGATTTATGGGTTCCTCTTGTTTGACTGAAGCACATTTGAAGAATTTGATTAATATAACATAAGATATATATTTTCGAATAAATCGAGTACATAATACAGATCCCCGAATATCAAATATTAACAATTTACAACTAATATACTTATTACAATTAGCTAACAACAACTATATGAAAATAGAGGAAAGACACACACGTTGAAGGTGAGAATAGAGCCAAAGACTTCTATTATCTCGGGGTCTCAACTTCGCCACTAAACCTAAGCTCCATCTGCATATAACCTAAAATATTAAACAACTTTTTAAATTGAATAAATAGATAAATTGAAAGGTATTTAGCAATTAAAATATGAAGTTCGTGTGAGTGAGAGCCGCGTCAAATCGTTTTTTTGGCACAGGATCCAAAGCGAAACACGTAGTCTAGTCCAATATCATTTGAGACAGAGCTAAAAATAAAATAGAAAATAAATAAAATTAAAACGGTCTTTTTTTTAAATCACTAAATTAAAAGGGTCTTCCTTCGACTGTGACGCGCCCCGTGAATGCCACGTGCGTCCAAGTGTTTCTTTTTCTGGTCGGAAACACCTCTTGATTGGCTAAGTTTTTTGACTTGATGGGACCCACCAGTCAACATCTTCAAACTGAATCCACCTATATATGAAAATTGAAATCAACTTTTCTTGATGCTGATTGCTAACCCCATTTGACAATTGACATTTTTTCTTCCTTGAGATTTCAAATTTATATTTTATCTCATTTAAATTTAATATTCAATCTTATATTATGTTATTGGAAGAAATAGATCAAATTATTTGTCCCATTTTTATCTTGTATTTTTGAATAATAAAATTTAGTAAACGTCGAATTACACACACTTTGTGTGCATGTGCAATATGAAAAGCACAAGATGCAATACTAAATTAGAATCAAAAATCAAAAGTGTATCTCAAATACATATCGAGTGCATAAAACACCCCCTTAGATATGGAAAGTACGTTGATCATAAATAGTTGTGTTTCATATCAGCTATGCAGAACACGAGATAAAATCAAATTTGATAGAAGCTCGAAGTGTTTTCTGAAACGTCTCAAAATAAGTATTTATTTTTCAAAAAAACTCTTTTCAAAACAAACTACACATTCAATAAAATTAATTACGTGCATGATACTACTAATTTACGACCACTGTTTATGATAAAGTAACAAAATTCTCGTTTTTCCCAACTTTTTGTCTAGTAATTCAAATCTTATATATGCAACACATTTATGTAACATTATCCGTTACATTCACAAATGTATTATATATGTATGTATATAGAAGCAGTTTGGATCTTCTTCCAAATGATATTTCATTTTTTATACGTACATCGCCTGTATAATAACACTTTTCTGGATGACGAGGGAAACTGCAGCCACTACCTTTGGGGTGCGCACTGGGTAAAACTCCGCTCATGTATAATAGCCTGCGACTTTACATACATACATATATATATATATATATATACAAGAGAGATAAGTCAGTCTAAATTGTCCACACCTGACAGGCTCACAGTAGAGGAGGTCAATATGCATTCCCTCAAGGGGAATCGAACCCGTGCCCTAAGGTACAAGACTCAGCTTCCCGACCATCTCCACTGGGAGTTGCCCCCTTTCTTAAATAACACTAATTTTGTACCCATGATGATTATATATAAAACTATAATAAAGAAAAATACACAATCTTAGAATAAAGGATCAGCAGCCATACATACGTAAGGTAGAGAGAGAATGAAATATTGCCACCAGACCCCAAAATCAAACTTTTTTGGTAAAATCTATAGTAGTATTATAAGAGCACTTTGTTGTCCCACACGAATCTTGCCCTATGATGATACGAACCAAACTAATCTTATCATCCGAACCACCGTCCGCCCCCCCCCCCCCCCCCCCCCCGACCCCTACCCCTCTAAACATTTTACTACACATACTATAAATTCAGTTCTGAAGCAGCCAAAAACTAAAGTAGTGCAGTTTGAACAACCTCAAACACTGGCACTGATCACCTTAACTATCTATTCTCTACTTTTTCGATCATATCTTCAGACATATATACACACATATACATATATATATATATATGCTTATAAAGTTACTTAACAAATATGAAGCTTTCCGGCGCCGGAATCTTTAAGCCATGCAATATGTTCTCGGCGAACTCAAAACAATGCGCCACCACTTCGCCGCCACATAAATTCATCAGAAATAATCTGAGTGTTAAGATTGCTAATCCACAGGGCATGAATTCAACCCAATCATCTGTTATTTCAAAAGCCATGACACTCCGGGATAATTGGATGGAATTTCAAGGGATCGAGAATTGGGAAGGCTTGCTTGATCCTCTTGATGATGGCCTACGTGACGAGATTATACGGTACGGGGAGTTTGTCGAAGCCGCCTACCGTTGCTTCGACTTCGACACGTCGTCACCGGGGTACGCCACGTGTCTTCACCCTAAGGGATCGATGTTGACTCAGACCGGGTTTGGCCAGACTGGGTATAGGGTTACTAAGAGTTTACACGCCACGTGTGGGGTCCAGTTACCCCACTGGGCCGATAGGATGCCTAGTTGGGTGTCGGCTCGGTCTAGCTGGATTGGGTACGTGGCCGTTTGTAATGACAAAGATGAGATCTCAAGACTGGGACGACGTGACGTGGTGATAGCGTATCGTGGGACCGCCACGTGCATGGAGTGGCTCGAGAACCTACGAGCCACTCTGGCTTGCCTGCCTGGTGACATGGCACCGGACAACTGCGAGTCGATGGTCCAGAGTGGACTTTTGAGCTTGTACACGTCGAGCATTGGTCAGCGTCCGAGCCTACAAGACTCGATAAGAAATGAGATCAACAAAATCCTCCAAAAGTATGCCGACGAGCCGCTAAGCATAACCGTCACAGGCCACAGCCTAGGGGCAGCATTGGCGACGCTGACTGCCCACGATATTACAACAACGTTCAAACACGCGCCTCTAGTGACGGTCATGTCGTTTGGCGGACCGAGAGTCGGGAACAAAAACTTCAGACGCCAGCTAGAGAAAAGCGACACGAAGGTACTAAGAATCGTTAATTCAGATGATCCCATAACTAAGGTTCCGGGATTCGTCCTAGATGATCAGAACGTCACAAAAACGTCGCGAAAAGAAGATGTGCAAATAACAAGGGGTATGTCGAATTGGCTACAAAAGCGATTGGAGGACACACAATGGGTGTACTCTGAGATAGGGAAGGAGCTTAGGCTCAGCAGCAGGGATTGTCCCCATCTTAGCAAAGGAAACGTCGCCACGTGTCACGATCTCAAGACGTATCTCCACTTAGTAGACAATTTTGTGAGCTCAAATTGCCCTCTAAGAGCCACAGCCAAGAGGGTTCTTAGTAGAACACAACAGGAGAAGCAACAACTTCTGGTTTAGGTATTTTGCTATATATATCAATTGTATATATAGAGAGAGATTACTCCAAGTCCTCTCTTTAATTGATGATGAAGCTATTTTTTTATTTTTTTTGTATAGAATGAGAGATTAATTCTTAGTAGAATGTAAACTAATTGTGAATAATATGTTAATTAATTTCTTACATTCGCAAAATGTTATATGGAATAGGTTAGCCTATTAGTTAATAAGATTCATGATATATATGAAAAACGAGAATCGGGAAATTAAATGTGCATTTTTGATAGTGTTGTCCACAATACACGTACGGGGGCGAATGATGGGTGCTATTGTATGTCTTCTTGTTGCAGCACCATTAGCATGCAAGAGTTCCAAGGTCGTGTTTTCCATTCAACTAGTTTGTAGATGAGCGTATATGAGATTGTGCGCTAAAAGTTATAGCAATCAATTGTTGTTCGAGTTTAATTAATCTTTATAGTTTGACGGTAAACCATATGTTAAGACTATGCTTTACATGTTTTACTTTGCGTTTCACCACGAAAGTGAATCGAAGTTTTCAGTGATAATAAGATGTCAGATAAAATGTTAAAAGTGTCATTATAGTTGCATATATTAAGTGACAATTTTGATATTATAATTTGACATTATATACATTTTATATATATTCTAGTGATAACTTTAATTTCTAGCTAGTGGCAATCAAATATTTGTATATATTTTGTGATATTTAAAGTCCCAATTAATTCAAATTCAATCGAATTTTTTTTACCAAAAATCATGGGTGTACATTTGGGACTATGGTTATTGGACTTTTGATCATCTCCCCATATAAAGAAATAATTTCTTCAATCTCTGGTGGATTAAAACTGATAATGAACTACGTAAATCCTTGTATCCTTTTTTCAAATTTATTCTTCAATCGTACTTTATTTTAACAAATACATATTCAAGCTCCAAATTAAATAGGACTTGGACAATAGTTTCACCACAAATTAATGAATGTTATATTGATATGTATATATTACGTGCACATATATCAAACATAAAGTGAACCACAAAATAGTAGGACATAGTACACATGAAAGTTGATTTCAGTATAATCTCATTTAATCCCCCTTTTGTACATAATAGAAGCTCGTTTCGAGAGCAATGGCATAGTACCTATGTGTTGGCAAAAATGGACCCCAACAGTATGTACTGGCTATAGGTGGTACGCACCCACTTGTGAGAGCAACCTGCGTAGACTTAATTAGTAGTACGGTAGTACTATGGTACGACCCACTTCTAGTTAATTTACGATATATTAGGGCTAATTAAATTAATCGAAACCCGAACAAGATATACTGCTCAAGTTTGTTTGAATTGTTATCAATTGAATTTTAAATATGTGTTTGAATTTGGTTTGATAGTTACTTGTACAACCTCGACGAGTTCTACAAAGCGAACACGAGTGTATTCGAGTTTGAGTAGCTTTCCTTTTTGGTACATTTTTATTTTTTTACTAATAAAGTTGAGTTTCAAAATTTATCGAACAGATTTCCTGGGATTGGGTTTGGGCCTTTCCTCCGCAACTTAGCTGGAAGGCGAGGAAGGTCTCACAACTAGGGTTTTTGCACGTACAAGTCTTTATATAATTATTAGCTGATTGTAATAACTTTTAGTTAATTATAAATTGTTACCATTTGATATTCATTATAACATATATCAAAATAATTTATTCACTCAAGAAAAAGACAGTAAGATGATTTTCCACCACAATTATTGATGAATAGTCCTAAATTAAAAAGTCGAGTGATTTTTCTTGACAAAAAAGCCGAGTGATTTTATCACCCCACATTTTGTCATTAATATTAGTTAATTATTTTGACATTTGGGAGCATCCGACACATAGTGTCATTGATTTTCTTGAAGCCGAGTGATAGAGTCTCGCTCATCCCACGTTGTAGAATTAAAAATAATGAAGAAAGATTAGTTTGGAACCATAAAAATTAAAGTTGTTTGGCAAAATCATTGTAGAAGATGAACTTTTCTATGGTTCATATTGTTTTTCTGGAGTTTTCCTGAAGTTGAGTTAATTAGTTCTTGTTATTCATTACATATTCACCATTTTACTGAAATTCCAACATTATAAATTTTCGTGCGAGAATGAAAAATTTAATTGGATTAGAGGCAAAAAATTTGATTTTATCGGAGTGAAAATAATATTTTAATATAACAGTAACAATTCATAATTATATCGCATCAGTATAATGAGAAATTATTATATGCTACAACAATGAAACTATGTTGGAGTGAAAAATTATCATTTAATTAATTATGTATGTTTGGAAGATAAACGAGAAACTATTACTTAATTAGGGATTTTAGTTTGAATTCAAGTAATATCATATTTAATATTAATTAAGTCCTACTTTGACAAAATATGTTCATAGGTTTAATTAACACAACCACGATATGTACGAGAACAAAAACAAGCGATATATCTACTTAAAACTAGCTAAGACGAACATTTTTTTAATAGTTCAAATAATATAAAATGTGAAAAAGGAATTTTAAAACGTAAACAAACAAAGATTTCCCAAGAAACAAGAAGTGACCGAAAGTTTTTACCTTTCTTTCTCTTTATTTCTGGCAGCGTGCCCCTTGTCGGCACCAAAGAGCCGTTATTGGCATCGGCTCTTACCGGCTGCCGTTGCGCCGCCTCCATGCATGGAGGAGGTGGACGTCGATACACCACCACCACTGGTGGTGACCCCCAATCGCAACACTAAAAAGCTTAAACGCAATCTGTTAGGCGCTGATGAGGGAGAACACCGGAACCCAAATTCGGACACCAGGATGGCGCACCAAGCTCCGGAAGGAGGAGCTGTTCCGACAAATAATGAAGGGACAGAGACACACACAGCAATGGCAGACACCAGTCCGATGGAAAACACGGAGAAGGAGAAACAGCCGAACAATTCGTGGAAAACGGGTAACCTCCGCCAAGCATGGAACCAGCAAATGGTAACTCCGGGGTACTACACCGGGGAAGGGGAAGAAGACTTCTTCGATGGAGCAGACCTAAGTGAGGATGAATCGGTACCGAGTTACACAATTCCGGAAGAAGACCTACAGGAGATGGCAACGCCGTATCGTAGGGCCCTTGTGGTGAAGGTTCTCGGCCGGAAGGTGGGATACACGATTCTTAAACAGCGTATGAAAGCCATTTGGAAGCTCCCATACGACGTCAATCCAGTAGATATAGGCAATGAATTCTATCTCGTCAGGTTCAGAATTAAGGCGGAGTACGATAGGGTGCTTCGGGATGGCCCGTGGATGATTCGGGGACACTACTTAACGGTGCGTAAATGGAGCCCGACTTTTAACCCACAGAAGGAAAAGGTATCCAACACTATGGTTTGGATACGTTTCCCGGACTTGCCGATACACTACTTAATGATAAACACCTCAAAGGCATGGGCAGGTTGATTGGTAAGGTGCGGGGCATTGATAAGCATACGGAAGAGACTTTACGGGGACGTTATGCTCAAGTTTGCGTTGAACTCGATTTGGATAAACCAATCATTCCGGTTATTAAGGTAAACAAGAAATTAAGAGTGGTTGAGTATGAAGGGTTGTCTTTAATTTGTTTTGAATGTGGGTCAGTGGGACATCGGAAAGAGACTTGTGGTTCGCATAACCAAAAGGACAAGGTCGGAACAGCACCGAAGGAGGGAGAAACGTGTGCTATACCCACTACTGTTGGACCATGGAATATCGTGCCCCCTCGGATGAGACGACGCGGCCAGCGTAAGGAGACAAGTCGGAAGTCAGCCCAGGTACCCTCTTTTTTCCAGTTCGGCGCGGGGACTCATGCACATACAGCTAGACCGAATAGGGATAACAGGGAGACTAGGAATACGGGTGGACCGAAGGGTGATGCTTTAAATACGATGGCATCTACTCATGTGCATGGCAATAAACCAAACAATAATACCAAGACGGCAACGGGTGGGTCACGGTTTGCGGCGTTGTATGAGTTGGAAGAGCACAGGGATTCTGATGAAGTGGCACCAGTTAAGCCAGTGGAGGGGAGAAACCAAGCTGCGTGTACTAAGGTTTGGAGAAGAGTGGGTAGAGAAATACCTCCGGAGCACTCGTAGCAGTTAGTGGATAGGGAGAAGATAGCCCCGATCACAATTGGTGCTACATATACCATTCGTAATAACTTCATTTGTTCTACCATCGAGCGGGATCATGATATGACTGATGCAGGTGTTGATATATCTCAGCCGCCATCGGGGCATTTGGAGGGGTTGTGCAGGGTACAGCGGGCATGTTGGAAACTAACTCCCGTTTCGGGCATACAAGACCGCCGGATTATCCAGAGGATGGCATTATTAGTTCTGATACTGAGTCAGTGGAAGAAGTTGATATGTCACGATGTGCTGCTCTTAGTGGCGGTATGGGCTATGGAGACGTTGCAGTAACAGGATCTCGGCGAGATGGTGTTAGCAACGTGGACATGGCCACAGATAAGGGGGTTTGTTCAGCCCCCTCCCAGGTATAAGTTCTGTTCTTTTGAACTTCTCCCTCTGTGTTATTAAATGACATCGATTTTTTGGAATTGCAGGGGTGCAGCGAAGCCTGAATTTTTGAATTCGCTCAGAGAAGTTTTGACTCGGCATAAGCCGATGATATTGGTTCTTGTGGAGCCACGCATTCTGGGCCATAATGCACAGAAGATACTCATGTTTAGTAGGTTTGATAAAGTCGAGAAAGTAGAAGCAAGGGGCTTTGCCGGGGGTATATGGTTATTCTGGAATTCTCAGGGGGTTGATATCGAAATTGCTGAAGCTAATGAGCAGAGTATCACCTCCGTTATTCGCCGAGATGGGGATAGGACTTGGAAACACACTTTTTTGACCTTTCGGCCGTGCGTCGACAAGGAAAATCTAAAGTGAAGACCCTGGAACGGGAGGATGGGAGTGTGGAAACGGATCCGATTGAGCTTAAAAACATGGCAATCGAGTACTATAAGGCACTATATGATGTGGGCGAACCTGTGCGCACCTATACCAATACGCCGGGGTTCCCGACACTACAGGGGCAGCATACGGAGATACTACTTCGGCCGGTTACCAAAGAAGAAGTGAAACAGGCACTATGGGATATGAGTCCGTCTAAAGCACCGGGTCCGGATGGAATACAACCTATGTTCTATCAGCGATGTTGGGATATAATCGGGGAGGATATTTTTCAGCTGGTTTGGAAAGCCCTTCAGTCAGGTAGCCTTGATCCCACTCTTAATAAATCTTGCATTGTTTTAATTCCAAAAGATAAGAACCCAACACGTCTTTCGCAATTTCGTCCAATTAGCTAATCGCATTAAAGAGTTTATAGATGAGCTTATTCCACGGTCTCAAAGTAATTTTATACCGGGCAGGCAAACAATCGATAATGTGTTAATTACTCAGGAAATTTTGCATGATTTAAATCGATTAAAAGGAAAGAAAGGTTTTTTCATAGCCAAAATTGATTTTGAGAAGGCTTACGACCGTATTAATTGGAGCTTTCTCGAAAACGTGTTACGGGAAATTGGCTTCCCCGCGGCCTGGATCTCGCTTATTATGGATTGTACCACCCGAGCCAAACTATCCCTGCTTTGGAATGGTAAGGCAACAGAGTGGTTTGATCCTAAGCGAGGACTAAGACAAGGGGATCCCCTATCACCTTATCTCTTTGTTTTTTGTGTACAAAAGCTAGGTTGCCTAATTGATGTCGCTGTGCGGGAGAGAAAATGGAGACCGGTACCAACTTCTCGACATGGACCATGTATCTCCCACTTAAAGTTTGCCGATGATTTACTTCTTTTTGGGGAGGCTACAGTACAGTATACGAGTTCGGTAATGGATACGTTGAAATACTATTGTAATCTCTCGGCGCAGGCTGTAAACATCCACAAATCAAAGTTGTTCCTTTCGAAAAATATATCAATGGAACTCAAGCGTCGGATCAGTAATAACATGAGTCTTGGTGATAAGAGGTGTTTTTACGTGTTTTTAAGACCGTAATTCTTATGATTTGGATTCACTTATTGCTTAAATCATGTCACATTTGCATTTAATAGGTGTGTTAAGTGAATACAGGTAATAAATGAGAATACATGAAGAAAAGGGAAGAAAAACGATGTACAAAACAAGTTCAAGCATGTTTTTCAACACCTAGGCGGTTTATGCATCTCCTACCACATTCGAGCGATAATTCCGTACATTTCGAGACCGACTTAGACAAAGTTTCCTTCTACAAAGTTTTAGATGAATGTCTTAGCTTCAAATGGGAACTTGAAACATCCAAATCGGAGGTCTATAGAGATAATTGTGAAGGAAATACGATTGCTGCGCCGAACAGAGAAGTACATGTGCCAGGATACGCCCCAACGCCCTCCTAGTCATGCCTAGGCATGGATAGTCCGAATGTTACTCCTTTTTCAGCCTAAATTCCAGCATTATATGATGAGTAAGAATCACTTTTGGCCATAATTCATCACATGTGTTGAGGGGTTGTCATAAGTGTGTTTCTTGGTAGATTTACTTTATGGGCGCCAAATCAGAAATAACCTCCATGTTGAAACGTAATTTAGGTATACTTAGAAACCGAATTGGACAAAATGTCCTTCTGCAAAGTTGTAGATCTACGTTTTATCTGAACATGGGAACTTGAATCATCCAATTTGGAGATCTGTGGAGAAGTTTATGAGGAAAATACTAAGACTGCGCTGGAAAGCAAGAAAATGGCAGCATGCATGTGTTTTGTTGAAGTTTTCACATGGTTAGGCTTGGTGGAATTCTTAATGGCCGAAAGTTCAACATTTTTTAGCTGGTTGGAATCTTAAAAGTCAAACTTTAAGCATCACCTTAGGTGGAATTCTCATTGGGGAACTTTAATGGGAATTCTTAATGCATACTTTAGTGGAATTTTTGGCTATAAAAGGAGGGGGAACCCATACTCTTCATCATTCACTATCAATTTCAGATTCTTGGAGGAGAGGAGGAGGAGGAATCAGTCCTCAAGCTTCATTCATCACCATTCTTCATCATTCTAAGAGGAGAAAGCTAGGAATTGAAGCTCCAATCAAGGGGTCATCATCTATCACATTAGAGGGAGTTTTTATAGCCTTTTCATTTCATTCATGTCTATGAACATGTGTATTTATTCATTATTGTTTTTCATAATATCTATCATGAACTAAATTCATAAGACTAAGGCCATGTAAGGTCAAATTGTGATATATGCTTATAATAGATGATTGTTGTGGTTATACTTATATTGTTATGTGATGTGAATTGTGTTTTTGTCTATCTTGCATATACTTGATCACTATATGTTAGAATCTTATGCCTAGGTTAATATTTCGGGAGAAAAATGACTTAGGGTGCAAGAAATTCACATCATGACCCGTAACTAATGAGGAATTGCCCTAGACATAGGTAAAGATTCCCGGGTGAAGTTGTTCGATTCAAATCGAGTGAACTCTAGTACGTTAATGCATGTTTAGTGGTTAGATTTCCGGATAGGAATATTTGGGAAATCACGATCTAAGCATAGGAGTTTATACGCGAGACATCGGTTATTCTCTACCCTCGGAGCTCTCACCATAACAATATAAGCGTAATCCTTCAACGAGAATCTTTATAAGTATAATTGATCAATTTGAACCTAGCATGTGTCTTAGTCTCCCTTTCTATTTTGTTTTAAATCATTTGTTCAACCTTGTTCTTATCTTACGCATTTCACACTCATTTTACCTTTATTGTTTTGATCTTTGTTGTTATAAAATCTTAAACTAGAATTCAAGTCCTTGTGGTTCGACAATCCGGACTTCTCGTCCACTTTTATTACTACACACGACTAGTGCACTTGCTATTATAGCACGTTAGCTTTTAGCGTGTCACTTGGCTGTACCGAAAATTTGGGGAGGTACATTGGTGTTCCTCTACAAAACGGACGGTTACTTAGGCGAGATTATGGATTTTTGGTGGATTGAGTAAAAAAAAGATTACAGGGCTGGAAACGAAAACACTTATCGCTAGCTGGACGTGTGACCTTGATTAAATCGGTAACGGAAACTCTGGCATCATACCACATGCAAACAATGAGAATTCCACTAGGTATTTGTGATGCGATTGATAAAGCGAACCGGCAATTCTTGTGGGGGGCTCGGACTTAGAACATAAATTGCACCAGGTGAAATGGGATACGGTTTGTACACCCAAAAGCCGAGGAGGATTGGGGTTGAGAAAGACCCGAACCACGAACCTAGCCCTCCTCGGGAAATTGGGATGGCAGCTACTTCGAGATGATGATAGCTTGTGGATTCAATTGTTTAAACACAAATATGTTCTGAGGCACCGTGCTCGGGCGAGAAACGAGACCTCTCCCACTTGGCGGAGTATTCAGTCAACTTTTCCTCTACTTCAATTGGGTACTCGGTGGATCGTGGGAGATGGGACTCGGGTCAGATTTTGGGAAGATGTCTGGCTAGGGGAGGACCCGTTAGCTATTCACTGTCAACAAGAGATTCCATCTGAGGACTTGTCTCGGACTATTGCTCAGTATTGGATTTCGGGGGTTGGCTGGGATTGGGACGGTCTACAGGGGTTACCCAGCACGGTTAAGACTCAATTACAGGGTATAGATTTGGCAGCGGAATCAGGGCAGAAAGATATGCCACGGTGGAGATTCTCCCCGGATGGGAAGTATAGTTGTAAAAGTGCTTACAAAGCTCTAGAAGGTCACGTGCGAATGAAGAATTCCAAACAGTGGCTGAAACTCTGGAAAGTCACGGGGGCACACTGACGTCGAATGTTCCTTTGGTTACTCCGACATAACAAAGTAATTACTCAATCGGTGCTAAAGGCGCGGGGAATTGTGTCTTCGGATGGGTGACCTATTTGTGGGCTTGCCTCGGATACTCCCTTACATGTTATTCGGGATTGTCAGTGGGCCAGAAAATTTTGGTTACAACTTGTTCATCCTGATTGTCATAATGCTTTCTTTTCAAGTTCAGTAGAAGACTGGCTCGACTGGAATTTATCTCACAAGATGAACATGTATGACTGGTGCGAATAATGGGATATAGCCTTCACTGAGACTTTGTCTTTTATTTGGCAGGTTCGGAATGAGGTGACGCATGGAGTTCGAGCTACAGTTCCTATGGCGGAACTAGATGTGTTACACAAAAGAATTGACGGTGCCATTCATTCCCTTAACTTTGATCCGGACGTGATGCACCTACAGGTACACAAGGGCTGGAAAAAACCGAAATTTGGTTACACTAAACTGAATGTGGATGCGGCGGTCATTGAAACTGGCCAGACAGGGGTCTGGGGTACTCTTCGGGACGAGCATGGAACATGGTTAAGGGGGTTCAGTGGTCGCATTGACCCGTGTTCGTCATTGGAGGCTGAGATGCGTGCCATTCTATTGGGACTAGAGATGGCGTAGGCCACAGGGACAAAGAAATTAATCGTTGAATCAGACTGTCGGGCTGCACTTAATAGCATTATGGACGCCTCCATGGAGCATCACCATTTTGATGTGATCTCTCACATTCGTAGTGTGCAGGGTAGAAACTGGGATGTCTCGTTTCAAATGGTTTGGCGGGAAGCAAATCAAGTAGCTGATGCTCTAGCTAGAATGGGCATTCACACCCACATGCACCACACGAATGTACCACACTCACATACCTATCACCTACTAGACAATGATAGAGCAGGCATTACTTGCCCTCGTTTTGTGACTATTAACCCGTGTTTGTCAGGTTAGTTTATGAATTGTTGGGTATCCCCCCTTTCGGAATTAAAAAAAAACGTAAACAAACAACCCCTTAGTCCCCATACAAGCTCATCAACGCTAAGTGCATATATATTTAGATATTGCTATAAAGTGAAACAGAAGCAGTATTTTACCAGGGGAAAATTCTTGCCCGCTCCCTACTCGGCCAAACTCATGTGTATTTCTTAGATTAGTTTACCAATTATATAGTAAGTGTAATACACTCTTCTTATAAAATACATTTGGGTGCGATTAAGTCGGGTTTGGGCTAGAATTTTCCTATACTATGTACCTTTACATGGCATGAAATAAACTACTCAGTAATATTTCATTGGTGGTGTATAACAAACTCCACACTAATAAGCACCCCAAAAAAATCTCACCATTTTTAATTTGAAATGATAAGGTGGAAATGATGACATCATCCTATTTTATTGGAGGACTAAAAATACATGAAGTATTTGAGTTGGTAAATATTTGGGTGGCATGGAAGGAGCCACTTGGGTACATAGATTTCAATGTTATTTTATAGCAAATCTTTATATTATAAGTTTGGAATCACATTTATTAAGATAATGACATATTAAATATAAAAATTACAAAGTTCTAATTCTCTTAACAATGTGATTATTTCGGCTAGTTATTTGTAGGCTCATGGAAAACATATTGGCTCTTTTTTGTTAGTTATTGTTTGTTAGTCATAGTCTCATACATGTACCAAAGAAAAGTACACTATAATATTCCAATTAAAGCATAAAACTATTACTCTTTGACTTGAAAAAATGGTTCTCTTTTTTTTTTTTTATCAATAATTGACATTGTGATGAAAATGTGAAACAAGCGAGTGATTTTACGGTTGACCAAATCACCAAATATACGAAGTGGATTTGATCAAATCATAACTATTGAAATGACAGGAGTTGAGTGGTTAAAAACTAAGACTTTGTATTTTATATTTTTTAGTTAAAATTTTGAAACTTTTTTGAGAAATATGTGTTATGCGTATTCGTGTGAAAATAATGTTTAATGATGTGTTTGTATATGACTTTAGAAATGATTGGATAATATATAGGTCAAATCAAAATGAAATTGGTTGATGCTTGATGTATAAAATGATTGAGTTAATTATTTTGATAATGAATATGTGATTAAAAATAAAAAGTTAAGAACCAAAAAAACAATGAAAGAATAGTTGGAACATGTAATTCTTGATGAGAGATAGTGTGGAATTATGGATGTAATAATTGTTAGGTGGTTATATGTATGAATGAAAAGGTGAAATTGCAAAAAAAAAAAAAAAAAAAACTTTTCGGTGAAAATGATTTGTAATGTGAATTTTTATAATATTGTGATTTAAAAATCAAAAAATGGTATTTGAAAACCTAAACAAAGAAGTCTGAAGTATTTAACCCACAATGATCCAATCAAAAAAAGTGAATTGACTTTAATGTACCTAATTCACTGTAAGATTAAAAGGTAAAGAAAAATATTTTTTTTTTAGATAGTAAAAGAATGGTGTCAAACCCGCGTGAGTTTTTTGGTCAGTATTTTTTTAAGAGAAAAATTGTAATAATTATTATTGATTTGATGACATTTATTTATTTGATATATATATGTGTGGATGAGTTATTTTTTTATAAGAAAATCTCTAAGAAGTGATGATATATGGATGACATTCTTCATAGACATATTTAAGTTTATTTATTGATTTAGACAATAAAGTATGACAAAGAATATTTCATTTTGCACATTATGTTATTTCAAATCAAGATATGTGATTAATTTGACACCCAATATTGAAATATTGCTGAATAAAACACTTTTAGTGGTATGATGAAATGTCTAATAATAACTAGTAAATTTTCAAAAAAAAGTATCTTATGGAGATGGACGCAATTTCTGTTTAAGTCTAATTCCATCAAAAAAATTGGTGATTTCGGGTATTCTTTAAAAAATATAAAAAAATGATAGACATATTCTTCAATACACATTTTTCAGATATGGATATGCCATTAATTTGCCCAAACATTTTGGCTCTGTTTGGATGTGTTTTCATTTTATTTTTGACTGTTATTTTCTAAAAACGTATGGGAAAATAAATTTTTTAATTTTTGTGTAAAAATGACGTTATGTTTGGTTGTGTTTCTGAATATGATTGAAATTGATGACTTAATAATGTGTTAAATACACATTTTTGCCCAAACATTTTTGATTTTCATATATACAAAAAAATCTGACCTTTTTTTAGCAATTTATTATTGGCTCATCATTGATTTTTTTTTTTTTAATAAAAACTCATCATTGATATTCATGCATCATAATTTAGTAATTTTATAATTTACATACTATGAAAGTAGATCAATAGGCTTTTTTGATAGAAAACGTATCAAAGCCACAAAGTAGGGCCCACTCTGAAGATAAATTGATTGTCGCATATTAGCGAGTTAGATTTGTCTGTGTTCATTACATCAACACATGTTTAATACTTATTAGTTATCAGCCCACTCGCCGACCCAGATACACATTAAAAAAAAAAAAAAAACTTATATCAACAAGTAAATAGAATTCGGAGAAAGAAAAAATTGTGCGAAAAAAAAGGAGATAAGTTCTACATGCAAATATTAATTATTCGTGTATGCACTTGTCACGTGTATGCACTTGTCACGTGTATACACATGTAATAGAAAGTGACACGGTTATGTAACAAATAATTTGAAATGATGTTAAACGTGATTTGAGGTGGCGTATATAATACTCGTACAAATAATATGAGAAAATAGAATTAACTAACATATTATGTTTTCAATACATGGAAAATTTAAAGATAAAAAGTTTAGAATTAATTTTTCCGAAATCTTTATACGAACATAAGTTTTTAAATAATCAGCTCTTTGATTATTACATTATTTCGCATCTTCAAAAAAACTAAACTTTTCCGAAATCTTTATACGAACATAAGTTTTTAAATAATCAGCTCTTTGATTATTACATTATTTCGCATCTTCAAAAAATTATGACTAACTCTATCATTTTCCCAATGAAAAATAATTTAATGTTTTTGAAATTGGAAATGTGTTTAGTGTCACACGGGAATGTTATAGAGAATTTGAACTAAGAAGCAATAACGGCTCATGCCTATCTGGTGTTCAAAGAGCGGATGTGTTTTTTCCACTAGAATTTCGATGGGTGCAGTATTGTCAATCCGTTTCCATGTCTATAACCTATAGGCTATAGCCAATGCCCCTTTGTTATTTGTATGTCAAAATAATACAGTTTGATAATGGAAAGTTATGGCCTTATGGGTTCAAAACCCACTTTCTAATTAACCAGTCATCTCATAGTGGAAGATTTTCACGTATCTTCGGAAAAATATATATTAGATCGAGTTCAATAGTCATAATGACTATCTTTTTTGTACGTTCCACACATATTTGGGTAAAAAATAAAAAGATACAGAATACACACTCAAACCATTAAATTCAATCTACGAGTTACTCCCTATTATAGTGGGACAAGTCTGTAAGAGACATTCTTATGACTCTAAATGATACCAGGTCATAAATCACTTGACAATCAAAATTATCCATTTGATAAGATCTTACACACACCCCAATGAGTAAAACAAAGTCACTCGGTCTCAATGACGAGTTAGCCCTCTAAACTACTATGGCCCACTTTTCCGCTGTCACTGGTTCATTAAAAGAGAATATTGGCTAAGCCCACCCCAGCAAACTGTCAAATTGCAATAATAATTGATATAGTAAAATGTGTTATAAGGCCCGATCTTAATTGGATAAAGAACTTAGGCCCAACAGAAACCTAAAAACCAAAGTCACTAGACTATATCTGCGCTAAGTAACAGTGTCGGGTCGGGTCGTTCCATGACCCGACCCCACTAAAACGAGTCATCTACCGTCCACTAGTGCCGCCTGTTAGCATCCTATGAATGCCCAACTACCATTGGTACATGATGTGCACTATAAATACCCCTTCATAACATTTATTGGGGATTGGAATTTCTAGAATATTCTCTCAAGAATTAGCCTCGTATGTTCATTAATAACGAGTCTATAGACTGAGAAGTACGTTCCCCTATACTTACAAATTTGGAGACTAGATTTGTTCACCGAGTACGACCCTGTATACATTAACCAATATAGAACTACGTTGGCTTGATCTTAATTAGGTACGTAGGTATCTTAATTATCATTGAGTGCAGCCATAATTCTTCATCATCATACTCGTGGAGTGAGTCGTGTCATTCCAGACTGAGAAACTTGGGTCCCCGAATTTGGGTTAAATCAGTTGGCGTACAATCCTCTGGTCTTTACATGTAGATGGATCGTCGATGACGAGACGAGGAGGAGTTGGAATATGGTTTCGTGCTCCTGAAGGAAACGACTTGGAGTTTGCAATAAAACTAAACTTTGATGTCACGAATAACGAGGCAGAGTATGAAGCGTTGATTGCGGGTTTGAAAATGGCAAGGACTCTAGATATCACAAACATGAAAGTATTCACCGACTCACAATTAGTAGCACGACAAGTTTAGGGAACCTATGAAGCAAAAGAAAAAACTATGGTGAAATACTTGCAAAAAACAAAACAACTGATGATGGAGTTTGAGAAGATTGAATTATGTCAGATACCAAGAGATGAAAATCAAAGAGTGGATGCACTATCCAAATTTGCGAATCAGATTGTTGGATCGACGAGTCGTTCTGTGTCGCTACTTATTTCTGAACATTCGGAACTCGAATCTCAAGCTCTGATCACGGCTCTTGAGGAAGAGACGAGTTGGAAAAAACCAATTGTAGAATATTTATTACAGGGAATCCTACCAGAGGATAAACTCAAAGCTCGTAGATTATGTGGTAGAGCCGCTCGTTTCACTATCCTGAATGACAAGTTACAAGTACACATAAACAAAGGAAAACAACATTCTTTATATATATATATATAAATAATCTATTGTTCATACTTTACATTTTGGGCCCATTAATTATTTTGATGTGTCATAGTCAAATTAACTTATTGTTTTAATAGTTAATGTTGAGAGAAATACATGAAGGAAGTTGTGGAAATCACTCGGCCGGACGATCGTTAGCTCAGAAAATCACACGATAAGGATACTTCTGGCCAACACTCGTGAAGGACGCACAAGAGTTTGTGAAATGATGCAAACAATGCCAAATGCACTCTAATGAAATACATCAGCCAGGAAAACCCATGGAAGTGATAAAAATCGCATACCCATTTGATCAGTGGGGCATTGACATACTCGGTTGATACTTATCTTAAACTCGTCTAGTAAACTCGTATAATAAGACGAGTAGAGTTATGACTTATTAAGTATTCGTATTCATTTGCAGGTCCATTCCCACTAGTTAAGAATCAAAAGAAATCTATTATAGTGGCGGTGGAGCACTTCACAAAATGGATTGAAGCTGAAGCGGTGGCTCGTATTACGGAAGAGGTTATCATTGACTTCGTTTGGAAAAATATCATTTGTAGGTTAATAAACCTACGAAAATAAATAGAAATATATGTGTTATAGTAATAAATATTATAATTACAAAATTTGATTGGAAAAATATCATTTGCAGATTTGGTATACCTCGGATTTTGATTTCTGATAATGGAACTCAGTTCAACGGGAAATCTATTACATCGTGGTGTAAAGAACTGAAAATTCAACAAAACTTTACATCTGTGGGACATCCCCAAGCAAATGGCTTGACTGAGGTCGCTAATAGGATACTACTGCAACACTTGAAGACTAGACTCGATGGTCTGAGGTCTGCGTGGGCAGACGAGCTTCCGGGAGTCCTTTGGGCATATCATACGACTCCACGATCATCTACTGGAGAAACCCCCTTTTGTCTCGTTTATGGATCCGAGGCGGTTATCACAGCGGAGATTGGTATGATGACTCATAGGGTATTGAATTACAACTCGGAAGAAAATCAGCTTAATCGAAACTTTGAGTTAGATGTTATAGAAGAGGTGAGAGAACGAGCGTATGCAAGCATATTGAGACAGAAAAATACCATGGCGAGAGCATACAATAAAAGAGTAAAAGTGAGATCCTTTCAAGTGGGAGATTTAGTGCTAAAAAGGGTGGAAATCTCAAGGCATGTAAAAAAATTGGAAGCCAATTGGGATGGGCCGTATAAGATTACAAAGATAACAAAGGGAATGACGTATAGATTGCAAGATCTTCAAGGAAAAGAGTTACCTCGTCCGTGGCACATTGATAACTTGAGAAGATTTTATATGTGAGAAAGACATTGTTACTCACTCGTACAACGAGTTTATTGTTGCTTATTTTTGAATGAGTCTGTCGTTGTTAAACGAGCTCAATGATCATTTGAATTTGGAATCCATGATTTATACTCGTAAAACGAGTTTAGAAATATATTGTTACTCACTCGTAAAACGAGTTTATTACCGCTTATTTTTTAAGGTGGATGAATAACTTGAAAAAGTCGTATGAAGTAATAAAAACATTAAGTATGAGAACATTGAATTGCATTTCTAAAAAGAACGAGCCAACTCTTACTCTAAAATATATTACTAAGTTCAACTCTTGTTGTACGAACTAAAACTCAAAAGAAATCATTGTTCAGAAGTAAAAATGGACATTCGAAAGACATAGACAAAAGCCACACTTGGCATTAAAAACGACTTCAGCCTTCAGGGTTTTCGCCACCTTGGTTAAAAGATTGAGCTGGATTAACCGGAGGTTTGTACCAAGGAGCCAGTTGAGCAAATTCTGAAAATTCAATGGGCACAAACTCCTCATCTTCCGCTGAAAAAGAATCTCGGAGGAGCTTGCGTTTATAGCAATCTTCGAGGCAATGAATATCAAAATCAGGCTTGAATGCATTAAGGAGATTTCCATAGTCGATGCATTTGAAGAAGTCGTCCTTCTCATCCTTAAGAGCCCTGGACAGGAGTATGCGTCTGCTTTTTCTTTTAACAGCTCATCAAAACGAGCTTCACCGTCCAAAATTTTGACTTCCAGACGAGCGAGTTCAATTTCTAGGGCCCTCACAGCTTCTTCATGCTTGACCCTCTCAGCAGTTAAAAGACAACTTGATTCCATCAACTCGTTCTTCATTGTGGTGTACGAGCTTTTTTCGGTAGCAGTGTCGGCTATGTACTTGGCGAATCTTGCCTTCTCCATCCTTAAGTCGTCTTTTAGCCCTGCACAGCTTAAAGCCAAGTTGTACAAACATGCCAAAGCCTGCAAGAGTTGTGTACGAATATTATTATTTGATATACAAAGGGACAATAACAATAGGGAGAGCAAGCAAACGAGTATTACCTTCATCAGATGAGAAACACCCATTCTTTCAACGGCAATGTAAGACTGCTCAATCAGTATAGCCTTGTCACGAGGGAGATGCATGTTGCGATACATCTCCAATGCCACATTCGTCCCTTGGGGACCAGCTAATATGAAACTTTGAGGATAAATCCTCCAATCAGGAACTATGGGATCATGTTCCGGATCCTGTGGGCATCGATCCGATATGTTGTACTCCTTGTAATCTCTCGGATTGAGGGCTTCCAACTTCTGGACAAGTTCCGCGGAAGATGGTCGAGTACCAGGGAGAGCCTGATCTTTCGAGGAAGACGTTTCCCTTCGGGCCAAAGGTGTTCTGCTGGATTCTGCCAAAGGTGGGCGTTCAGAAAAAATCACAGGATCAGGATCCTGACCAGTAACACCCCTATCTACACTATCATCGAGAAGGACCTCGACTCGTGCTTCTGGACGAGTCTCAGAGATTTGACGAAAATCGGGAGTGGCGATTCTTGATGAGGGTCGATCGCGTCCTGAACCACGAGAGGTTTCCTGGATTGGCTTTATGGGTGGGGTGTTGGTCCTTCGTTGACCTGGAGAACCCTCAGCAGCGGGTATCTCTTCTTCATCACGGAGGGCGGCGAGACGAGCTGCACGAGTAGCCATTTCTGCAAAAGAAGACGGATTTTACATTTAATAAACATGATAAATTAAAACAGTAAAAGAAACGAGGCTTACCTAAGTTGGGAACTCCAGGAATAGGTGCGGAGCTCAGACCGCAAGAAACGAGTATGGCCTCTGTCATTAATTTTTCAGGAACAAAAGGAACAGAAACTAACCCTTCTAAGAACCCTCGTTCCCAAGTCGGATTCCCTACTTCTAACTCTCATTCACGTACGCACCATCGCCTAGGAACGAGCCAATTTTCACCGTCCAAACGAATCACGGGTATTAGCTTGAAGGATAGCATCTTGATGGGGTGAAAAGTAAAAGAAACCACACTGGGGCACCTTTTTACAACGATTAAGAAAAAACATTCTGTGGAAATTGGCTGCACTTGCATCTTTCCCGTGAGCAGTCATTAAAATTATAAAAAGTATTATATGTTTATAAGAATTAGGTAAAAGTTGAGTGGGACAAAGTCCGTAATTTAATAAAATATCATTAATACTTGCATGGAGGGGAAATCTAATGTCGGAAATCAGGTAAGCAAGATGAAATGTACGGAAACCTACTGGTGGTACGAAATGTACAGAAACCTACTGGGAACTGAATTTCATAATTTGGAGGAATAAAAAATCTGACTCTCAACTCGTTTTCCCTAGTTGGCCTTACAGTTGAAACTTGGTTAAGCCAAGTAATATGTGTGTTCACATCAGCTGGACCCTCTAGATCTACGACTTCCCTACCCTCGTTCCTATGTGACGACTCGGGAACATCACTGGGTGGAACAAACCCCTCAACTAAACGATCAATAGCATCTGAACCAGACCCCTCACTAGAAGAACTTGAGATCTCGTTATTATTAACAGAGGCAGAAGATCTAATACGAGCCATAGTAAGAAAAGATTAAGAGAAGAGTACGTACGAGAATGGTGACGAAAAATTTGAACCCAACTCGGTCGTTGTTGAAGAACTCTACTTCTCTCTAAACAATTCTCTCTCTACAGAAAATTCTCTCTCTAAGAAAGTAAAAGTGAAAGTGAAAAATAAAAAAATGTGAGGACTATTTATAGGGAGATAAGAGGAAGAGATGTGAACGGTCCGGATTAATTACATCCGACGATTGAATTGAATGGACGCTTGGAATGGCTAGTAACAGATGTCATTAATAGTTGCGACTTTTGAGGACTAAGGACGTGACGACTGGGCTTTAATTGAAGCAACACGTCTCTCGAGATGAGGAGACATAACTTGAGGAGCTTTAAATGCCCAAATAACACGCCTATTGTTAATGATATCCATTAAAAATATATATATATATATATATATATATATATATGTATCAGTAATAAAACCATCATTCATGATAAAAACAACAAATGAAAGAAAAGAAATGATTGAATTAAAACACCCTACTGGTGGCTAATGAAGATACGAGTACGACTCAACCACGTAAACGAGATAGAGACCTAATTACTACTTCATCAGCATGAATTCAAATCGTTACACGTCTAATTCTTCAAACTGATGAAGTGGGGACTTAATGATATAGTAAAATGTGTTATAAGGCCCGATCTTAATTGGATAAAGAACCTAGGCCCAACAGAGGCCCAAAAACCGAAGTCACTAGATTAGGTCCACGCTAAGTAACAGTGTCGGGTCAGGTCGTTCCATGACCCGACCCCACTAAAACGAGTCATCCACCGTCTACTAGTGTCTCCTGTTAGTATTCTATGAATGCCCAACTACCATTGGTACAAGGTGTGCACTATAAATATCCCTTCATAACATTTATTGGGGGTTGAAATCTTTAGAATATTCTCTCAAAAATTAACCTCGTATGTTCATTAATAACGAGTCTATAGACTGAGAAGTACGTTCCCCTATACTTACAAATTTGGAGACTAGATTCGTTCACCGAGTAAGACCCTGTATACATTAACCAATATAGAACTACGTTGGCTTAATCCTAATTAGGTACGTAGGTAGCTTAATTATCATTGAGTGCAGCCATAATTCTTCATCATCATACTCGTGGAGTGAGTCGTGTCATTACAGATTGAGAAACTTGGGTCCCCGAATTTGGGTTAAATCAATAACCATTCATCATATATCAATCTGCATGATCATTAGCAATCTACACTAAAATTGATCGAAACGAAAATGGCAATATATTGTGCCCTATATATACCCTCTTCTAATTTTTCTTTCCTCGGTGCAATACATAATATAGCTCATAATGTAAAATTGATCGAAACGTAAATGGCAATATATTGTGCCATATTATATATGCCCTCTTCTAATTTTTCTTCCCTCGGTGCAATACATAATATAGCTCATGATGTAACATTATACACTCATCTACCAATCAAATGGGTTTGTGATCCAACTCAATACAAATAGGATCAAAAGGAAAATACAAAGGGATACCAAAAAAGGAAAAAGACATAAAATTTAAAAGGGAGGGATTTCTTTTTCCGCAAAGAACAATATACCCCGATAAGGGCCCATGGATTTTTGTGCTATAAGGGGTACATGCCAAGTTTCATTGCCAAATAGCTAGCAAAAAGGAAAGTATCTAACAGTTTCAGTCAAATTACACACAGAAAGTCTCTCTTACTGGGTTGTTGCTGTGGAGGGGCCCGTCACGCCCTCCTCGTTGGGGAAACCAAAATTCTTAAAGAGACCCTGAGACATCAAAGTAATATATCTAGTAAGTGACACACGCAAGCAAACGGGTTATTCTATAGGTTCCTGCTAGTGCACCGTTGACCATCCGATTATAGGGGTGGTTTTCACCACCAAACCATAGTGATCCACTAGCAATGATTACCGAGGGTGTTGCACCTGGCACACTATAGAATTACGCCAAATGAACAATTTAAGAAATTATATCTAACAGACAGGGGCATACCGATGCGTCGTTTATCGCACAAGCGACACAGTAATGCTCCTGAAAGTAGGCAATTTCAGAATTATCAACAAAGTTGCAAAATGATATCCAAAAAGATTAGTCACACATAAAAAGGTGGTGGTCGACGGACATTGCTTCAGATCTATGAATTGCAAGCAGTTCGTGATTACAAGGAAATTGAAAGTATCTCAGCCAGGCATCCTGGGTTGGTGAAGTTACATCTGAATATTCAGTGAGAAGCTCTTTTATTGCCGAAAATTCAAATGATTGTAAAGTTTAGGTCCCTTTGCACCATTACGTAATCTAGGATTAGCTTATTAAACCAACGTAAACACCTTATTCCATCTTGAATTTGACTAGCCAAGTACAAATACGTAAATATAGATCACAGTTCAGAAACAGCCAAGTCATACAAAATACATATTATTCAGCTGTACGTTTCTTAAGACTTTTTAAATCTCAAAGGTAGACTTAACGAGAGCAATTGGGCATTTCAGAAATTGGAAGTGACTGTGACAGACACATTACCAAATTGTAGAACATCTAGAACAGAAATGTAAACAAAACCTAATGTCACTAATGTAAACAAAACCTAATGTCACAAATGAAAAATCCTTATCAGTTCGAAGTCTCTTGCTACTTTACCATTCTAATCTATAGGTAAAATTACACTTTTGGTCCCATAGGATATCGCGGTTTACAATTTTGGTCCTATTTGATACAAAGTTGTAAATTTGGTCCTATTTGATACAAAGTTGTAGATTTAGTCCCATTGGACTCAAAAAGTTGCACTTTTGGTCTCAATCGTTAAAAAAGAGACAGAAAAAGAGACAGAAAAAAGAGAGTGGAGTGCACGCGCCGCTGTCTCCAAAAAATACAAAAAAAGAAATCAACGACACGTGCAAACCACTCTTTTCTCCGTCAAAAAATTGATGGCTGAAACCAAAAGTCTAACTTTCTTAGTCCTCTGGGACTAAAGTTGCAACTTTACATCCAATGGGGCTAAAATTGCAAAATGCGATGTCAAATGGGCCCAAATGTGAAATTTTCCCCTAATCTACACAATCTTAAATGTATTAAACACATGTAACATATGAAGAGCAGTAAACATTACAAGCATTATTCTTATAAAAACTTTACGGGATAAAATTGCACCATAGCATTATATGAAAAAACGACATTATTTTCTCAAATTGGAAGAAGGGTGATATACATTTTTTATTTGTCATAGGTGAAAAGCGATAAGATACTTGCCTGCATCATGTACCACTCTTCAAACTCATCGAACAACTCCAGCCTCTCAATCCTAAAAGATTGAAGATAAGAATGACTTTAAAAAATTGCAGCAGACATTCAGCCTCATAAAAAACATAAGGACGAAAAGGAGGAAAAGTGCGGTCGGATCCAGAAAACAACCGACCTATTAAGACACACAAGGCACTTTCTAACCTTGACAAAAAGAGAAAGGCCTTGAATCTCTCACATGCAAAAATCAACTTATAAGACAATCATACTTCCCTTGGTTAATCTAAACTATTAAGACAATCAGACTCGGAGGGTTATTCCTTCGTACATTAGGCCAAAGCTCAAGCGAGGTGGATGAAAATATCAAGATTCTCGAATTAATGAAGCAGACATGGTGCACTTATAAGATCGGAATCGTAAAACCTCAAAAAGAATATACACCTTCCTTTTATAAATACATCACAATGCATATTTTCTGGCAGACACTATTGCTGTGCTTACTAAGGCACAATTAGCAGCTTAATTCTAGCATAGTTTCTATCTCATTGAAACATCAATTACATTTTAAATTTAGACATCATAAAAGATATGAATCACAACTATTTAAAGAAAGAAAAAGTTAACATTTCAATCTAGCATAAGCTCTTCATCATCAGGTACTTCCGCTGTACAATTACAATGCATAAAAGTAACAACAGCAGCATCTGCAATAACTTTTGCAAATTCTTTTGGACATAGAAAAATTGTAAATACCTGCGTTTTTCTTGGGCTTCAATAAATGTGCTATAAACTTTTAGCATGTCCCAGGCAACAGCTCTCTAAAGAACCTCAACCAACACCAGCATAAGATATTAGGAAAAGAAAGCAGACAAGTTCTACTATGAAAGAAGAAACAACACAGACAGAATAGCAAAAAATAGAGATATATAAAGAACCAAGCACTTGCACCATTTGCAAGGCTACAGAAAACAAGAACTGAACCCAGCCATAAAAGCTTATGCACGAGTATCACAAACATATCTGACTGCTCACTTCTACATAAATAAGTCTAAAGATGCTAAACTAACAACACAAAAGAGCAATGACCATTTAAACTTCAGTATAACCATTTTTCAGAAATAAGACTAAAACCTAAATTTGTACAAAGACCTATCTCTCCCAACATCCTCCTCCCTAAGCAGGAAGATAAAAGATCCAATCCCTCCTGCCTCTCGGCCTCCTTGGCCCCTTGGCAGGTTCATATTAGCAGCTTCAAACTCTATGTCGAACAACTACATTTGTTAATGAATAATAACTCCACCTTAACCTTGATTGATAGTAAACTACCTTATAGACTTGTTCCTTTAACTTGATTATAAGATTTTTTTTTTATATATATATTATAAGCATTCTAAAAGCTCAACTCTGACATGTTTTGAGGCTTAAGTTAAACAATCTAAAATCGTTGGAGGAAGAAAAAAAAGGCCACAATGACAAGGTAGCTGTATGCCTTCATGTTACATGTCTATGAAAGTAAAGCTTCATAGTGACAGTGACCCCAACAAAATACTTAGCAACTTAGTGAAAGCTATAGATCCATATAATATGGAACTCGATATTCCAAACGTTCCAGATCATTATCGAAACTAATAAGCTTTGTTTCCATCGTACATTGCACTTAGAGACTCTTTTAACAAAGTAGAACCAAACAGAATGATATATAAATTGTCTCAGATTTAATAGGTATCATGCAAAACAATATATATATATGTGTGTGTGTGTGTGTGTGTGTGTGTGTGTGTGCGTCTTTTTTCTCCACTTGGTTGTGTGCAGGCGGGGAGGGGTGGCAGTTGCTTGACATCATAAATAACTCAGGTCCCGTGATGTTCACATTGAAATGAGAGAATACCTGCCATCCCTGATCAAGAAAAAGTCTTTCCTTTGCATGTAAAGTCGGTGTAGCATAAATGCCCAATAGTGCACATCCTCGACTCTGAGATGAAAACAAGATAAACTCTCATCTTAAACTTTTTAAACATAATATTTTGTACCCTAGTCATTTCAATTTCCTTTCTAATAGGGCATACAAGATCATCCTATCTCTAACATAACTAGATTGCAATTTTCATCATAATAATAAATAAACCATGATGGAAGATGCTTTGAAAAATTATAATCCATTTTAGAACTCTCAATATAATGTTGCCAAGAAAATAGAATCATAAGCGAATTATTCAAGAAAAATGTTACATAAAGAACAAAGAACCGAGAGAACAATCGGAATAAAGACTGTTTATCAAGCACACATCAAATGAAGATTGAAATTTCAGAGTCTCGAGTTATTCAAGAAAAAGGCTACATAGAAAACAAGGAATCGAGAGAATAATCGGATTAAAGACTGTTTATCAAGCAAACATCAAATGAAGATTGAAATTTCAGTCTCGAGTGATAAGCACGATGGACCTTGAGTAGAAAATGGAAAAGCCTTTTCTCATACTCTGAGCCATCATTTTGATTTAGAGGATAGAATAATCTATTAATCAGCTTACTAACAGAATAAATCATAAAGTTGCTGATCATTAGCTGTGAAGTCTTCATGCTTCGCAGAATTGATAGATCAATCATTCACATTAAACATTTAAACTCCAATCAAATCTTTTGACTATTTCAGAAGAAGTTTCTGGCACAGCTGTCTGACTCTTGAAATTCTAGTGGACGATAAATCAGCTACTCAAAACTCTAAAAAGTATTCTTCTAATCAAGATTTCTCCATCTTGAATTAAAATCCCATCACAATTCTCTTCACATTCTCTCTTACAGAGATTCTCTCTACTAAGCTCCGGTAATAGCATCCTGCTTCTTCATTCCCAATGCGAATATGATTCTTATTTTTCCTATATCATATATGAAGGGAATTGTCTGTAAACCTTTTCTTTACAGTGGCGTAACTGAAAAGACCTGGTTGGCAACTTGGGAGTTGGATTGCATGATTTATTGAAAAACTGAATTTCGTGATTAAAACATTAAATCTTCACTGTTTCCATTCGGATCCTTCATATAATCTTACACTTTTTAAAAACAGAATACATATGGAAAAATTAACTGTACAAAGAAATAAAGCTCCACCCAAACAATGGAGATGGAAGCATAAGCTGTTCTGGTAACTAGTATAACAAGATAATGCAATAATACCTCCAGATTTCTGATCATCTGTTGCCCAAAAGCATCGTCAGGACGAATCTGTTGAGCAGCAAAACCATATTGTCAGGCCCTCGCAGGATAATTAAATTGAATAATCAAATAAAGCAGGAACATTAGTCATAAAAGACATCAAAACAGCGCGATTCAGAAAGAAAAAAAATTAATAAAATCAAGCCATATTCAAAGATTAGAAAGTTGGAAAATCCCATAACCTGCTCATATAAGAAAAATATAGATGTCGAAAATGTTCTTGAAGTCCATCCGACTATAGCACGGCTTGACTCCGGATCTAAGTATATAAGAACGCATTCTGCAATTATAAATGTCGGCAAGCTGATAACAGCATTCGAACAATCAAACAGGGAAGATGAGGAGAAAAACAACATAGGGAATACGAGGAAAGTAAACCAAATAAAGGAAAAGGCTTGTAGGTCAATCTGGGTAGTGATAAATATATGTAGCATAGAACTAAATACTCAAAACCCAATCCGGTCTGTCACAAAATTAACAAGAAACTTGTAACCATGTTATCACTTTTGTGCAGGACATATGCAGCAGGCAGATTTTTCCACGGCAGCAGGTAAATGAATATGAATGAGAAATAAGGAAGGAAAATATGGAAACAAATAACTAGCCAGCATTAGTCTTTAAACATAAGCTTGAAACATATGACAAATGAGCAAGCTCCTTACGAATTAAGAATGCGCATCTTACAGTCCAACCAAACCAATATTAAGCTCCAATAAAATTTCAAGCTATGACTTTCTAGTATACATAAAAGAATTCCATCAAAGACTTCTCATAAGAAGTTTAGAAAAGAAAATGAAAAAAATTATATAGGACTTGAATGGTACATAAAGGAACACTAATGGGCTGTCAAAGGCAAAGAAAATTCTCCCAGTTGTTTCATGCGGCATTTGGTATAATGCAGTAAATGAAATAATATTATTTGAAGCAAATTCACATACCTTGGATCTAGATTTGCCAGAGATATTATATCATCAAGCTTTTGTATATCACGCAGGTCAACAGGGAGGAGTTTGTAGTGATCGCCAAGAACTTCCCCTTTCTCTGAACAATTCAGAGGGTTAGTTCTTAAACTAACTTAACCGTCATACTGTGTAGAAAGCAACTATTTTCCCAAGATCAAGTTCTATGGAGTAGAAATGAGAGTAGGATATAGGCTACAAATATAACAAGAAACCAAACATTTAAATCCACGGGTAACTTCTCAGGAGAACAACTTTTAGAGTTGGCAAACCATCCAAATTCATGATCTGCCATTAGGCTTACGACTGAATAGATCCTAGAAATAGAAAATAAAATGTATACGCAACACGAGAAAGAAAAATAGTTTGTGATTCACTTATTAGAAAGGGCGGCTGGTATTTCTATTTCAAGCAAAAGTAGGAGGTTTCCCCCACCATAAAAGAGAACACAAATAGAAAGGGCAAAAGAGAAAAGAAATCATATTTTGCACTGCATAAGTCACATTTGTAAAAGATAATGTGAATCCTCGTTATCATCCTTTTTCCTTTGAGAAACTACTTGCAAAGTTATTGGATTTAGAAAAAAATAATTTTTAAGATACAAATTCAAGGTTATAGATGAATAAATAATGTTAAGGGAAAAAAAATCAAGATCAGAATCTTGGCATCAGCAGCCCAATTATTCTTACCCTGGGAGATTGATGCAGCTTCACCAACTTTGTCCCTCAACTGAGCAGAGTTTTCAATAAGAGCAGCTTTCTTACTCGTCACCTAATGAATGGCAACATCAAGATATGAGATGACAGCGTGCTCCAGATAAAACTAGAACTCAGAAAAATATCAATCAGTTAGGTTTATCAATCGCAGAAATAATGACACAAGAAGGATGGTAAAGATAGATAACTTTCAGAAAGACAAAAGTGGTCAGACTTGATTAAACCTTAAGCTGCATGTATGTGTGTGTGTTTCTTTAAATATAGACAAGGGAATTGGGAGAGGAGATTATAAGTACAAAAATTTGTACCTCTTTAAAATCTAATTCCACATACATGTAAGGCGCTTTCCCTTCATCCTGTAAAAAAGAAAATAGACACTTCATTTGAAAACTCATAACTTGCATTTGATTTAGTTTTTAAGAGTGGCAACAAGAAGAAGAAAAGGGCTCACAATACCATACACGCATGTGATGTTGCCTGGTGAATCGAGAATCATTTTAAAAATTAAACAAAAATGAACAGTGAAAGTAAAATATATAATATGATAGATGGATCTATCAATAACTCTCTACTAGCAATGAAATAAATAATATCTCACATGAAAACTCAAGCACCTGCAACTGAAAAAATGTAGTATCAAACCCAGCCCCAAGTGACAATATTTGCTTCTTGGTATTGCTTTTCTCATCTATGTCCAACTTACAGTCGAGAAACTCATAGAGAAGCTTCCGGAATGCCGCATATCGAGCAAAATACCCTTTATATATATGCAAACAAAACATTAGGAAAATGAAATAAACCCATCCATATCAGAAGAAATTCGAAATGCTAGTGGAAGTTTAACGTCCAAATCATACCGCGATTAATTATTGGAGATCTCCTTACAGGCCTTTTAACGAACAAATGAACGTAGTCATCCTTCATGTATCCCTTCTTAACGCAAGACCTTTTTAAAGAAAAGTGGATTGAAATAGTAAGAATTATTACAATGATACTAGTGGTCTTGTTTTGACAACAGATTTATGTCAAAATAAAGTTCTATCTGTTACATATAGCTTGGGCGAGATTGACATTCCTAACCACCATGAAAACACATGGGATTTAACTTTTGCTATCATTTAGGACGTTGAGACTGAAATTCCATGTAATGCCGCACAAATACACTCGATTTGTATGCCTTGTTCTTTTCAAATTATATTCATTTATCAGCCGGTCACTGACTACGCTTCCTCCTCCAAAAGGGCTCTTTTCAAATTATATTCATTTATCAGCCAGTCACTGACTACGCTTCCTCCTCCAAAAGGACTCTCTTTTCAAGAAAAGAGCATTCTTTCCTTTCACATGAAATATGTATATTTCAGAACAATACGCCCACATGTTTTTTTTACTTCGTTTATTAGAAGTATGACTTGTTGTCCGGTGTTGTAATTGCAATTCAGGAGAAAATTGGTTTCTGGGATTTGAAACGGACACTTAGCTAAATCAAAAAGGAAAACAAGGCACTTCAATGTTAACAATGGTGTAAATAACAGAAAATAGCAATGAATAGTATACTTGAAGGTCGTGTCTTTTACTTGTATTACCTTGTGAAAATCACAAAAACATACCTATCGTTAGCAAACTGATTAAAATCAGTATATAATTCAAAGACAATGGAAACTAACCCCTACAAATCAAAATTTCAACTGCCAAAAACAACTAACTTCTTCGGCTCATTCACAAGTGACAGCTGGAGTAGCGTACATGACGCAAGGTCTCAGTGTTTTAACAACTGGCCTTAGTGGTCTTCAGCATTTCGCTTTTTCTAAGAAATTCTATCCCTGACCGGTTTTGGACGAACCCAAACCATTCACATGGCAAGCGCTCCAGGGAGAGTGAGCGACCAATCACAAAGCAAGTGTAGTAACGCTTTCCATATGATTAATTGAGTTCGGCCAACTGCCCAACTCCAATTAATTTTAGCATGAATTTTTGTGGCGGTTGCTAAGAACGCAGAATTAACCAAAACAAAACTAATCCGAATTTTGGAAAACACTTCATTTATATCAAACAACTTCAACCAAAATTATAAACGGAACAAATTGAGAAAAACAAAATTAGCCCTTAGGAAAATCAGTATCAATGCACTGAACTTCAGTGTTATCAACAAAACAAAAAAGGAAAACCTAAAATCATACACAATAGCTTTGGCTTCCAATTCTGTTATCACTGCTCTTCATCTAGGTTTCCCCGTATAACAAGCGTATAATTACTAAAATCTTAATTTACATAAGAATTGAATTGAATGAAGTTGTATTTATATATATATATATACATATATACATATAAGAGAAGGAGAGTAGAGCGTACAGCTTGCTAGCGGATGCGTCGTCGTTGGTGGCTTGAACCGCCGCTCTGTTGCTCCGCCAATCGCCCCCCGGTTTCGCCATCGATTTCAATTTTCAACACCACTGGAAATATAATTAGACCGGGGGGCTATGAAAAGGAACAGCTAACGATTGGAAACGTTAGTATATTTACACTTCAGTCCTTCAGTTTTATGCTTTATTGTGTTTGGACCCCCACGCTTTCGTGCTTCACCAAATTTTTACCAATTATGTAAGCCATATGATGTGTCAAATAGGACATTCTTTTTATTTTTGTGAATAAATGAGTATAGTGTTTTTAATTATTTAAATAAGTGAAAAATTAATAATCAAAGTGAATTATTTAAATATAGTTCAAAGTTGGAAACTTCGTATAAAAAGTTAGATGTATCTTGCCATATTGAAAGTAGAAACTATCGAGGTGTAAAGGAACTTTACATATTCGTAATATTTGACTAAAGTGGGCATGCGATGCCTAATCCAAACAAAGTTTGAGGTGCGAAATGTGAGATTATGGTCAGAGGAGAATATATACAATATAAGATAAACTTTTAATTGTTTTTTTTACCATTAAACTTGAATACTCTATAAAGTACTTTTGAGTATTTTGGTACTTTTTTTTTTTAAAGTAGACTGAACAAAACTTTTTGTTGTCCACTAGATTTAGACATTTGTAGTGATATTATATCGAGAACTAAGTCTTTGTATCTCGATAGATGATTATCATATACTCATATTCTATAAATTCCAACATTAGCGGTTGTTTTGTCGGCCCTTATAAATCCTCTTTATGTACAATGTTTTACCCTCGCGGAGTTGCATTTATGGACCCGGTAATTGCTAACATGAATGCTTATTGCTCGAAAAGATTAAATTGTCGTTATCAATATTTTTGAATTTATCAAAAAAAAAATTCAACTCAAATGAAATTCTACGAAGTCTATTAAGTATCACCCTTTACCGATATACATTGTCGTGAGTAGATGTATTGTAATCAAGAGATATAGAATAAAGTTATGGATATTTTTCCTATATCTGCCACTCGATTATGTTTATTAGGCGTGTAACATAAAATATACCCAAAAGAAAAATGGTATATACCATTGTTTCTATACCATTGATTTTTCATTTTCCCTTGATTTAGAAAGTATAGATGTATTAAATTTCGTCAGAATTAATTAATCGCACGTGATTTTCTACCAAAATTAGGTGAGTTGAAAAATCGATGGTATATAAAAAATGGTATATATTATTACTCTAACCGAAATAACACTCATTGGATCTCAACATACTTATTTCCAAACAAAAATAAAACACAATATTAAAACATTTCAGAAAATTATTTCCGAAAAGGATACCCAGAGCCGGAATACGCAGCGGAGTCCGACCGGGTCAGGACAGTCCAACCGCCCGATTCAAACGAGGTTTATAATTCTTGGGCCGGCTCGAGTACACCACTCCTATATATATATATATATATATATATATACACACAAACACACACAGAGCAGAACATAAAATCAATTCTTGATTTCTTTCTACCCAAGAAGGGGATTGTGAAAATCAAAAATCCACAAAAAAATCACCGAAAAAACCTAGGTTTTCAATGCGTTGTGATCGATAGTAGTTATACGCACCTATACGTATAGAATTGCCTTTCATACGCTTCAATTCTCTGCAATTTCAATTTCTTGGCGGATCAATAATACCTGAGCTATGGAGATTGAGCAAAAGCAAGAGGAGCATATAGCGTATTTCGTGAAGCAGGCGTCGAATGTCAATGGCGCGGCACTCGGCGACGTCGTCGTCGGGGCTACTTCTCACCCCTCACTGTTTGCTTTCTCCGAGATTCTATCTGTTCCTAATGTCCTCGAGGTATACTATGCTTGTTCGTGTTGTATTAACGTTCTTTTTTATTTTAATTTTGATATTGAGGAGTTAATTTTGCTTTGTTAGTTAGGTTTTGGAAAGTTTAATATGCAATGCTTTTGGCATGCCAGTTTGTTACTTATTTATTGTTTTGGAAAATATTTTTGATAGTATTTGTAGCATTATGCTTCGTATTTTCTTTGCCAATGGTGCCTGAAGTGACTATGTCATCATACTGGGAAAATATCTCATATGAGTTAAAACAGAAGAGAGAATTATAAACAAGGTTTCCATCAAGTAGAGAAAATATCTCATGTTCGATTGGATCGAATTAAAGTGCCTTTTGAAGTTTTAACTAATCCCCGTTTAGAAATTGGAAAACTGGAGGGATACACAAATTTTTGCGGTTGGGTGGAAATGAGAGATGGAGGGAATGGGGAAATGCTGGGTTGAGCTAATGCTTTCTCATGTGCAATTTTCATCCCCTTCTAATTTGGAAGAGTTGAAGAATGACTAAATGTAAATCCATGTGTATTTCCTTCCCCTTGGTCTTTTGCATGGTACCAATCACAAAGAAAGAATTTATTTTTCTTCCTTTTCTAGCTGTCTTGATACCAAAGAAAAAAAGTAGATAGTTATCTCCACGCCTCCCCCAAGGAAAGAACTAGTACGATTCCCTTTATCTTTCCCTCGTGATCCCCTATCCCTCAAGATACTAAACATACTGAGAAACACACCTTCTGAAAACAATATTACGTGAATGCATGCTATAAAGTTCACGGGTTGGGGATATTAGCTTGTGTTCATATCTTCTAGTGACAGCGCTCAGAAAATTGAGGAATTTCATTCTAGCAGTTTTTAGTTTCACTGGGATCAGAAGTAATTTGTAGTTAAATGGAAATTAAATGACTCTAAAATGGTTACCATGGATAGCGTTTATAAAAATGGTATGTGCTATAAGTATATTTCTAATGCTTAATGTACGGAAAGTGTTTGAGAATTATTTATAGTATTGGTAAGTGATCTCTCCGAGATGCTCCACAGAGATTAGTGATTTCAGGACTTCCTGATCGCTTCATGCACTTTAACATACCTGCTGCCCTTTATGTCTATTTAAACATGTCTTATCTTTGTGATGTCTACGACCCATATACTTTACGATGGTCCCTGAAATTTAACATTACTTGACTTGTTACTGGTTTCTGACCTTAGCATGTAATATAAGTGGTAATGTACTTGAATGTGGCTTTTGTATGCTGAAAATAAAAAATGTGAATCTTGTGCCACTTCATAATGTAGGCAAAATATATTGAAAGAAAACTAGTGAAACAAGGAAGTATAAATATGAGAGATTGACTGGTATATAAAAAAAATATACTTCTTACTGTCGTTGAGCTCTACAATTATGAATGAAATAGATTAAATACCAAAACGGATCCAAAAGAATCTTTTGGACTCTTTTGTGCTCACTATGTTCAACTTGGTAATCATTTAAACTCATTTCTTGTTGCTATAATCTTTTTAGGATTTTTTCTATTTTCTTTATATTCTTAATGTATGTATTTGTGTGCAGCTTGGAGGAACTGAGAATAGTATCTTTCTTGATTTGCTTCGCATTTTTGCACATGGTACATGGAGTGAATATAAGAGTAAGAATCAATCCTTCCAATAATCACTTTGCCCTTATTTTCCATATTGCTTCAAAAATACCTGATCTATTTATTATATTTTTTTTCCCGTGGAAGTTCTTGTTAGTAAAGTGTCTGTTAACTTGGCAGCTCAATTGCCATGTCTTTCCTCTTTAATCAACTATTGCCAAGAACTGTTTATTTTATTATGCTTACATCTTGATTGATTGCTTTATTGGGGTTTGGCAATCTTGTTACAGTTTCCTTGTGTTGGCTTCAGCAAGGTAGTGTCGTAGACGTGTTCATTTATTTGTTGAGTTTCTCAATCTTATTTTGATGTATATCTGAGGATCTCAGCACATAGATTTATTGTGGGCAAATATATTCCATCTCTATTTTTGGTAAGTTACTAAACAATGCTTGTACTTTGATTTAGAAAAAAGAGAGTAGTAAACTGAGAACTCGCAAAAAGATTAGTCCGACTGTTGCAAGTATTTGGTTGAGTGGTGCATATAAGATATAGTGTTATAAACTATTCCATAAGTTGGTGCAAGTATTTTGAGCTGAGTTTTTCTTCCAGGATGAGTTTTACATTTTATGTTGTGATGCAGGTACTGCTGACCGCCTTCCACAATTGGTGCCTGATCAAGCCCTCAAGTTGAAGCAGCTGACTGTGCTTACTCTGGCTGAGACAAACAAGGTAGTTTGCCATGTTATTCTCTGTGTGCGTATTTTGTACTTTAAAACTAATAGAAATCTGTTTGTCCATTTTGACTCATCACTTACTTTTTTTGCTATAAAATTAGTTGCAATATTATGCACTCCATGCATTTAATAAAATCACATTGCTTTTTGTATGCCATATGTTTTTCTGGTTATATTTGGTAGGTATAAGTCGGTTAGACATTTTTGCATATAAAAAGCAATGTGGTTTTATTAAATGCATGGAGTGCAAAGAATATTTTTAGAAACAGAATTGATAGCAACAAAATTGAAAGAAAATCAAAAACTCGAAAGTCCAACAAGAATAAATCTTGCTCCAAGCCTAAGCTCGACTCTTTATTGATTCATAAATTGAATAATGAAAAAAAGGAAATAAATAATTAACTAAATCAAGTTTGCTTCCTTTTTTCTTCCTTCTTAAAATCCGTTTCACAAAAATTCCACCCCCTTTAAAAAACAGCCTTGTCCCCTAGGCTGAATTCGGGAAATTGTTGCATATGTTCGTTCTAAGAAGTGCTATAAACTAAGAACTCATGGTGCCTGCTTTGGGTGTGAACCGCAGTCTTAGGAATGTCGGAAAATTCAGTCCGGGCTAACCACCCCAACCGGTTTAGTGCCAACAAAAGTAGGGAGTGCATTGGTGGGGTGGTTTGAGGAATTCGGTAGATGGTGGCCATATTAGTTTCTAATGGTTGGAGGTTAGGGGCGGTGGTGTGACCGAGATGTTTTGGCTCGGGTTGGCAGATTGTGGGGTAAAACTTGCAAAAGATGGTGTAATGTCAGCGGTTCTGTTTTCGGTTGATGAAGCCGATGTGGCGGCGGCAATTACATGTGGTGTATGGGCAGCTGGCGGTCGGGAATTTTCATTGGTGGTCGCGGTTGGTGCAGTTTGAATGTTGGATTTTGAGGGTGGTGATCGCCGCCTGCATGTTGGCAAGACAGTCCATGTTATCCGTATGAATCATGAGGTATTCCAAGCGTGAAACCAACGCCGTTATTAGAGGTTCCTCGAAATTGGAACTAATGATCCGGCAGGTCAGACCAATTTGTTAGAAACAAAATTGATAGAAACAGATTTGAAAGAAAATACTTTTGATAACTCGAAAGTTCTACAAGAATAAATCTTGCTCCAAGCCTAAGCTCGATTCTTTATTGATTCATAAACTGAATAATGAAAATAACCCTAAAGACCCATATTATACTACTACTAGAACTGCAAGTTGCTGACTCCTAATAGAAAGGAAATAACTTAATCAACAAGTAATTAAACAAACAAGGAAACTAATTAAACAAGACTCAAAATGAGGAAATAAATAATCAACTAAATCAAATTTGCTTCTTTTTTCCTTCCTTCTAAAAATCCGTTTCACAACAAATACATTTGAATATTTTTAAGACTAAAGTCACTAAACTACTCATAATTGGTGGGATTCAAGAATTATATTGATCTGTTATGGTAATATTGGTGCATTTTCTTTGGTTCCGCTTCTTGGTTATTAGTTATTGAAGCCTTGCAATTCTATTTCATGTGGGAAAAAGGTTGTCTCCGTATATTATTTCCTATTCACTCCCCTATTGCACTATTTTCTTTCAAGTTCTTTTGAGGATAAGTGAAATTCTTTCGTAGCATCTATGACTCTGCCTGTTGTATAATTAGGTTTTGTTTGGTTAATTTTTTGTTTTCTTGTCAATTTGTTTTTCATTATATTGCTTGACAACCATATTATTGGGTAGTTTATTGGAGGCTAATCTTCAACTTTCATGCTTTTGGGTTTTAAGCATTTTTTGTGTGGCTTTTGTCCAGGTACTTCCCTATGATACGTTGATGCAGGAGTTGGATGTTGCAAACGTTCGCGAGCTGGAAGATTTTCTCATCAACGACTGCATGTATGTGGTAAGTTTCTGCCTTTCTTTTCAGACCAATTGCTCAGCACTTACTGTCACTTTCCTTGTCAGAGGAATTTGCTTAGACAACATATTTAGGCTGCTCCACAGTGCTTTTGTTTGCTTTACGCTTTTTTCGTTCTTTTTTTCTTCTCGAATTTATCTAAACTTCCTATATGTAACTAGACTATGCGATTGAGAGAAAAGCTGAGTGGGCACTTCAAAAAGAAGAGCTTGTGTTGATAATGTGCTGATTTTCTTGCTGCTATTGTGGACAGGGGATTGTCCGAGGAAAGTTGGATCAATTGCGAAGATGCTTTGAGGTCCTACTTTAATATTAGGAGTTGTTTTAATCTACTGATAGCTTAAGTGTTTACTTGACTGGTAACTTGGTAGCTCATCCAAGTTTCTCAATGCGTATAGGTGCAATTTGCAGCAGGGAGGGACCTCAGACCTGGACAGTTGGGTAGTATGATTCAAACGCTAGGGAATTGGTAACTATCTCTGCATGAGAGAGTCGAATCTTGCTGTTTATTTTTCTTTGTACCAATGCATTAACGTTCACATGCCGTAGGTTGTTTCCTGTTTGGATTTTTCATGTATCTAGGGCTTAATGAGTTGATCTTTCTCTAACATATTTGCTTTTCGTTTTTGTCTGTGTTCTACAACCACCTCTTCTCACCCCCCATGCACCCAAAAAACAAAAAGATAAATCAACAAAATTTAACTCAAATGTGTGGATCTAGATTCCATAGTTTATTCGAGGACTGGAGGATGATTTAGATAAGTACTCTTGTGGTCTTATGTAGTATGAGTGGTATAGCATATGAAAAAGTATGATTCCAGAGCATTAGTGGGTATAGACAATTAGACATAACAGAAGCTATAACTGGTTGTTGTCTGATCTCAATATGTTACAAAGTTGATGCATGCCTTTGTATTTAATACAGTTGTATTGTTTGCTCATTTTTTCTTTCCCTTTTCATTTTCTCCTTATCTGTTTTCCATACGTATAGCATCTGTGGTGTATTGAATCTTGTTTTGATAATCAGGTTGTCCACGTCAGAAAATATTCTTGTTACGATTCAAGAGAAGATCAAATGGGCTGATACTACGAGTGAGACAAACAAGAAGCACAAAAAGGAAGTAGAAGAAAGGGTGGAAGAAGTGAAGAAGACATTATCTCTAAAGGTCAGTTATAGTGAACTGTTTTCTTCACAGAAGACACTATTTCTCTTTTTTTTCCCAAATTTGGTGGTGTTGTCATTTTGTGGGTTCCGAGGCCTATCAGTCTCTAAACTAGACACGCTGATATACTTCTAGGCAATGGGCAACTATCTTGAAAGCCGACCTGAATTTATGAAATAATGCTGGGAATGGGTGGTTTGTATCTCTCTGGTACTAACTTGAATGCTAGTATGCTACCATACGTGGAACTTCTCAATAAGGTTCCAAGACCTTGGTGTGGTTTTAAATGTAAAGACCATATTAGCCCCATATTAAAATGTCAACATAGTTTCTATCCAGTTTCCTCTTTCTTCTCCTTTCTCGACAATGTTTTCTCCTCTTTCTTCCCCTTTGTGTTTCTTTCATTGTATCGTATTATTTCATATCTTTGAATTTTTTCTCCCTTGAGGCTGGCATATATTCAAATAATATGATGAAATAATTTAAAATATACTATCATAGACAACATATTAAATATGGTGAAATATTTAAAAGTTTAATATCATACAGAATAAATTAGAAAGTTCTTATTGAATTTTAAATTGTACGCATTAAACACATGCATGGAGTTTGCCATAGTTGCTAATATTATTTAAATTGAACCCACCGCTTTCTGTCCCTTCTCAGCCATGTAGATACATTGATAGACCAATTACTTGGTACTTTTCAACTGTACTACTTCATATTTTTTTATAGCTGTTTAGTTTACTAAGTTGACAGCCTTCTCTGGTATTTGGCTCTGGCCTATCTTTGTATTTGATTTTATTATTGAATCTTTCATTTCTATTATAAGAACAAGTATTTATAGAATCTCTAGATGTGTTGGTCGGTGTTGTCTTACTTACATTGTGGCAGAAGTTACCAACCATAAGCAGGCCGACATTGATCCCCGAGGGCATGAGGAGATCTTTCCTGAACATGGTGGAGTGATAAACTATGATGATCGTAGTCGGCTAAAGAGGTAGCATTTTGAGACCCCTACTTTAACTTAATTTAAGTTTCTGCTATGAATGTCATGGATCAAGGTGACGTGGTTGTCACGGTTTGCTGTTTCTCTTAACCCTTCTCAAGTAGAGAAGCAGATATCCACACCTTTTTAGGTAATCAGTCATATTTCCAGCCATCTCTTCATTATACGACATTTTGTTGCACTACTGCAATCGGTCTAGTCGATGCCGCCCGATTGGCATGTGTACTAGTTTATAAACCATTGGGTGAAAAATGATGTCATCATCATAAGCACATGCAATGATTTTCAATCCCAGTTGGGCACATGCTGTGTTGGGTGGTCTGAACAAAATCAGACGACGCATAGAGCCATTAATTCAAACAACTATAAATATTTAATGGAGCATCTCTTTCGATATATAGGAATCAAAATGCTATTATTTAATCATGTATGCTACTAACTTGGGTACTATAATGGGGTTGTAGTCATAGAGCTGTAAACGTGTAAACGAGTTGAGCTGGCTAACAAGTTAGTCGAGTCAAACAAGTTGTTGTTCATGCTCGTTTGAATTATTATCGAGCTTTAAAATTTGTGTCTGAGTTTGAGTTTGATTTTGATTGTTAACTGAGTTGAGCTCAAATGACCTTTAATTGAACTGAAGACGAGTAGAGCTGGCGTAGCTTGATTCTTTTCCACATATTTAATCTTTCTTTACTAATCGAGCCGAGTTTCAAAACTTATCGAACAAAAAAAGTTGTGCAAACTAGTATGTCAATAAACTGTGCCTAGACAAACTTTTAGTCGTCGATTTCAAGTCGAGTTATCGAGTAGCTTGATTCGTCCACATATGGTGGTGTCAACGTTTTGCCGTATGACGTTATCATATTCTCATGCATGCAATGACTCACGACCCCATAATTATCAAATTTCCCGTTGTCGTGATCGCTTATTGTTTCACTTGAATATAAATGCAGGAGACGAAATCCCATATGATGAGTAGATAAAATAAAGAGGAGATGGTAGAATGATTTGGTTAAGGCAACCTGCAATTTTTTGGATTCATGGGATTACAACACAACAAGATCAGTGCACTGCACTAACTCAACACGATTACTATATATCTTCTTTCTGAAACTGATGATGAGAACCAAATTGAGTGCTGTGATGCGGCTAAAATTAATATTAGTGATGGTGAGACTGATACCTACATATTATTTCACTTATGGGTGATGAATGTATTTATCATTTATTTACATCAATAACTAATTATTTATTTGGTTATTCTGACTGTATTTTCCTATGTTCACGATATACTATTCATGTTTTTTTTACTATTATAGTCGGACGATTATGTGGTAATTATTCCAGCTTATAGTGGCATTTCTTGGCAAGCTGCCTTTGCCCCTTGTGATGCATCTTAGTTTCTGCGTTTTTTAAACGTTGGATAGGGTTATTAACAGATGATCACTGGACCAGAAATGAAATAACGTGATTTAGTTGAGAGGAAACAAGAAGTAGATAAAAGTGTTAGTTAAAAGATGTATGTACATATATATAATTGAAAAATACCTTCGTTTTTATGTGTTTTGAACATAATGAATAATACTCGTACTTTTGAATTGAATCGTTTAGTACATTAAGTACTATAAACATTAATAAATTATCAAAATAATAATTATTATCAACCAATGGTTCATATACAAAATTCTTTTTATAAATTAAAAGTGAACACAAACAATAATATCTTGCAAGTTTATATAGAGTTAAGCCGTATTTTTACTCTCGGATAATTAATTTGTATTTGTATTACACTCGTACATCTTGAAATCCATTTATTTTTTGTTATACTTTTTAGCCTACTTTTTCACCATAACTTTCAATAAAATTTCATAATATATTTTTATGTATTAAATGATGAATTTTACCGCTGCGTATTTAACCAACTAGAGATAAAACAATGATTTTATTTTTTAAATAAGACAATGGTTTTTATTTTTTTAAATAAGACAATGGTTTTTATTCTTACAACTTTATTCTTTTGAGTACATATTTCACTGAAAACATGACACTATCATTATCATCTATGATGCACGGATATTTCTAAAATTGGATCCGTGCAGTATCGTACTTGTATCGGATACCACCCGAATACGTATCGGATACCCATTTTACGTATCCAAAAGTTAAATAATAAAGAAAATTTCAGATACCGTATCCGATACTTCTGGATGTCGTATCTCAAACAAAATTTGAAGTATCTGACACGCCTTAAATATCAAATATAGTATTTGAATATTACATAATACTTTATAGGTTAAACAGGAAAATAATAATGACTTTGACCGTACATTAAAAGGTTAAACAAACAATAAGAAAATTTACAGAAACAAATAACCATTTTGGTTTCACTTCTTAATATATTTTTTCTTCTCTTACTCCACTTAAATTCTATCATTTATACTTTATTACCAAAGATTTTGTATAAGAAGGTAAATGTTGGTATTAATAAAATGACATTCTTACACCGCCGCAAATGTTAAAATCTTACTGTTACTTTCGAATTTTTTGAACTTATAAACAATGAACCTGTGTCAGTATTGCATTTTGATTTATGTTAATGAACATACTGACTCAAGTTTATTTTTAATTATTATATATATATATTTGTATCCCCGACGTATCGTATCTTATAATTTTGAATTTTGACATATTTTATATCCGTATCGTATCATACCCATATTCTCGTATCCATCTCCGTGCATCATATATTATGATTAATAAGCTAACAAATAAACCGCAGCTTCATTCTTCTCCATTTCCCCCATCTTAGTTGATCCTGTCACCAAAACATAAGAAAAGTGAAGATCACAATCAACAAAAATAACATTCTTATCAATTCTGTTAGGTATTTGTCCACAATAATAAATAAACAATAAAATGATAGGTGGCCATCAAAATTGAAATTCAAAACTAAAATTGGTAGGTGACCATCAAAGTTGAATTTCTTCAACCAACTTGTTTTGAACGGTGAGAATTTCAACCAATGGGAGGAGTTTTGGTAGGTGGAAATTGTGCTATAAATAGCAGCCTTCCATTGCTCATTTGATCCATCCCAAAACCGAGAGAAAAACATGGAGAGCAAAGTGTGTGTAGTGTAGTATATACTAGGAAAAGTGTAGTGTATACTAGGGAAAACAATTTGTGGTAGATACAAATTGTACTACACGGGAAACACTTGTGGGGTTTTTCTTTCGGGGCAATACAAAGGGGGGTTGAGAGTAGTGTTCTATATAACTTTGAGAGTGGCTGTACAAGAGTGATTTTCTTGAGTTTGTCTATAAACTCAAGTGTGTATTTTTTGTACCGGTAAATTTCTCTCATAGTGGAAGAACGGAAACTCTCGTGGACGTAGGCGGATTTTGCCGAACCACGTAAATCTTGTGTGCATTATAGTTATATTCTTCGGGTATTATTTTGTCATTAACTTGTTGGTGGGACTTGCTAAATCTTAATAAGTTAAATCTCGGGCCCAAAACTTCCGCTGCGCCCAACAAGTGGTATCAGAGCCATTTGGTTAAGGGTTGATAAATCGAGATTTATTTATTAAGATGGAGGGCACGTTGAGGCCAAATACGTTTTCGGTGCAACAATTTGATGGCAAAGGGAATTTCACTCTTTGGCAAAGAAGGGTGAAAGACCTCCTAATTCAACATGGCTTGGCATTGGTGTTGAAGGGAGAGGAGGCGAAATCGAAGAATATGGAAAGTGCACGGTGGAAAGATTTGGAATTGCACTGTGTTAGCACAATTCGACTTTGTATTGCAGACAACATTATTAATAATGTTGTGGATGATGATTCTGAAGATTCGGCACCAAAGTTGTGGGTAAAGTTGGAGAATTTGTATCTCGGGAAATCTTTGTCTACAAAATTGCATCTAAAGCGGCAACTGTATAGGCTCAAGATGCTGGAGGGTGATATTCTGATGGATCACATGAACCAGTTTAACGGATTGGTGGACCAACTTCGAAAAGTTGGTGTTAAAGTCGAGGAAGAAGATAAAGCCCTTTTACTTCTTACCTCACTCCCGGATTCATATGATGTCTAGTGACGACGTTGCTATACGGGAAAGATACACTAGACTTGGAGTATGTGAGTGCGTCACTTTTGTCTCACGAAAAACAAAGGAAGGCAAACCAGGAGGTGGGACATGAGTCTGTGCTGGTTACTCGGGGAATGAATCGGTACGGGAGGTCATCTGGTGGTGAATCTGCGAGCAGCAGGTCAGATTCAAAGGCTAGGGGGAAGGGCAGGAGGTGCTACCATTGCCAGGAGGAAGGCCATTATAAAAGGAATTATCCTAATAGAGGGAGGGACAATGTTAATAATGGTGGTGGTGGTGATGCTATAGTGGCATACGATGGAGATGTCTTCACAGTCTCTACTCGTATGGATACTTCGTCTCGGGATGGATGGATTTTAGATTCTGGATGTGTAATGCATGTATGCTCCAGAAAGGATTATTTTGATTTGCTCCAAGAAAAGAGGGCAGGTACTTTGTCCTTGGGTGATGGTTCTACTTGTAGAATCATGGGTACGGGAGTGGTGAAAATCAAAATGTTTGATGGAGTAGATCGTACTTTGGGTGGTGTGGCATATGTCCAAAAGATGCGAAGGAATCTAATTTCCATGAGCCAATTGGACTCCGAGGGCTGTGAGTATTCAGCTGGAGGTGGAGTCCTGAAAGTCACACTTGGCAGAAAGGTCCTAATGAAAGGAGAGAAGTATGAAAACTTGTATCGTCTGGTGACCTCAAAGGATAACTGGGAGTGGAGCGCGCCGATAAACTTCCAGGGTACAGACGGGTGTGAAGGAAATCCTGCTGGGCGAGAGGATGGGTCGAGGTCGTCCCTCTCGGCAGTCAATTAGTGGTGTTGACTGGGCTCCATGTGTGCATTGACCGGTTTTGAATCAGGTGGAGTTAGGACCTTACTGATTCGGCATGTGCAGCGGACTGATTGAAGGCCAATGGAATTCCGTAATTTGGTTTGCGGGGAATTATTATTGTGGAGGTGGAGATTGTTAGGTATTTGTCCACAATAATAAATAAACAATAAAATGGTAGGTGGCCATCAAAGTTGAAATTCAAAAGTAAAATTGGTAGGTGGCTATCAAAGTTGAATTTCTTCAACCAACTTGTTTTGAACGGTGAGAATTTCAACCAATGGGAGGAGTTTTGGTAGGTGGAAATTGTGCTATAAATAGCAGCCTTCCATTGCTCATTTGATCCATCCCAAAACCGAGAGAAAAACATAGAGAGCAAAGTGTGTGTAGTGTAGTATATACTAGGAAAAGTGTAGTGTATACTAGGGAAAGCAATTTGTGGTAGATACAAATTGTACTACACAGGAAACACTTGTGGGGTTTTTCTTTCGGGGCAATACAAAGGGGGGTTGAGAGTAGCGTTCTATATAACTTTGAGAGTGGTTGTACAAGAGTGATTTTCTTGAGTTTGTCTATAAACTCAAGTGTGTATTTTTTGTACCGGTAAATTTCTCTCATAGTGGAAGAACGGAAACTCTCGTGGACGTAGGTGGATTTTGCCGAACCACGTAAATCTTGTGTGCATTATAGTTATATTCTTCGGGTATTATTTTGTCATTAACTTGTTGGTGGGACTTGCTGAATCTTAATAAGTTAAATCTCGGGCCCAAAACTTCCGCTGCGCCCAACAAATTCTTTGTTCCATATTAGTATTTCATCTTATATTTCACATTGTACATATGGATCAAATATATATGACCGAAATGAATATATTGGAATATTAATTATACGCACTTCGTGTACATTTTAGATATTGAATCTAAGATATGGTAGGTTGAAAAACACTTTGAATTCTCTATTTTAAGTTGATTTTTTTATATGTTCCATGTATTTAATTTGTGTGGCATAATTATGGTATACACTTTGTTGGTGGAGCAATTTGTATACTATGTTGCAGGATTATATTTCATCTCGTATTACGCTTCATTTATGCCAAACATGTTTGTAGAAACTTTGTAAAACCTGAAATTGACATGAGATGTATATATTTACCATACATAAATTAAGTATAATAGCCAAATATTTCTATCTATGGTTGGCAAGGAGAAATGAGACTAGTACAATCATTGTTGAGCTTTATAGCTCAATAATGGAATTGGAGGGAATGCACAGTGCATTTCCCGCCAAAGGACCAAACTGACAAATTTTATAAAGTCAAGTTACCAAATTGACAAATTTTGTAACGTTAAGGGACTAAAGTGCAACTCAAAAGTTGGATTGACAATTTTACTCTTAAAGTTGATCATATAAATGACCAACTCTGCGGCCAAAAATGACCGAAAATTGAGGTAAGAGATCACATGATACTAATTTTTAAGTTTCTAGACTCAATCGACACGATAAAAGTTAAGGGACTAAAGTGATTCTAAATAAAAAGTTGAAAGACGAAAAGTGACATTACCTCTTAAATTAATGATAGATTTGAATATTGCTTCGTATTTTCATATTTGCAGTAACAAAATTTGACATGCATTCAAATATCCTCATACTCCAAAGCATGCACATGTCCAAAAAACTGGAGACAAGATCATCATTAATTTTCTTTCTGTACAATGAGAATTCTTTTTTCACTCTCCTTAATTTACAAAATATTGATTGAATAAATCCATTAAAGTAAACTAATTATGATAATTTCATTCCAAATGAAGGAGCGGTGAACAAAAAGTGATATGAAAACATTGATATATAACATTTTCCTATTATATTGATAAAATATATATAGAACAATGTTATACATCATCATTGATTTTCTTTCAATACCGTTTCTCACCTCTTCTAAATTTTATAGCAATCAGTTGTAATTATCATTTAAACTTCATGGTTTATCAACTTTAAATATTTTAAAATATAACTGAATGTCCCGAAAAAGACTAGTGAAATACTGAAATAGATTAATAAATAATAAATACATATTATATTCATATACAAATATTTTACCTATAATTTCTTTGCATTTTCATTCTAAAGTCATTCTCATATGTTCTTGCTCATGTCAGTGCAACATTCACTATATATATATATATATATGTGATCTAGGTCGTATTTTGTTAGAGCTACAACACAGATTAGTTAAGGCTTGGGTAGGACCCGATCCGGATATCAATAGATTATAGACCGCACTCTTGAGATAGAGCTGCCTACGTACCTACTAATAGGATGAAGTCTAACGTAGTTCAATTAGAGGAGTCCTAGCATGAATCTCGTAATTTATAAGTGGGTCTGCCGAGTATCTAGGTCGAAGCTTGGAGCTACAATGAATCTACTAGAGAACTTAATGAATAGTGATTGTGTATCCCCATATGGTCATGCATGAGAATATTTTATATGTGACACTGTGTACTGATACAAGGGTGACAGTTGTATTTGTTTAGATTAAGACACGTGTAATTGATCAAACGGCTTCTTGTGATCCGGGTCGTATTTCGGGTCGTAAGTGACACGGATAGAGGATGCGGATCCTGTTCCAATATAGACTTTGTCTTGGTTCCAGGCCTTTGTTCCAAATTTGGGCCTTTATTAGTATATTAAATTAGTATGTCCAAAATTGGGCATATCATCTAGTCCCCCACTTCGTTACTTCTTAGTGAGGGATAGAATATTTCTCCAGTTCAAAGTGAGAGCTAACGAAGTATATTGCTTGAGAATTGTTTGTGAAGATTTGTTCTGGGTCGAAATAAACTATTCTTTATATATTTAATATGTATTTATTCATGTTTATCCAGATAATATTTTTATGTCAGTGCATTTATTACCAAATATGGCCGAGTACCATACGGCGCGTCTTTTGAGACTGAACCGTAGTTATGAGTTGTCCATCAAACGTCATCTTCTGGTACACATAACGTCTCCTAATCTCAGCCATTGATTCAAATGGCACTTTTTATTATGATCGTTATATCTCGGTTCCATCCCCTATAAATACGCAGTAACTCTGTTAGTTTTAAAATTTTACTTTCACGCGTCCGTGTAAATTTCCTTCCAAAGAGAATATTATATTTCGTGAAGTTCGTGAGTCAGGTCGATAGGCCCTCCTGCATTTAGGTTCATACTTTTCTTCGACCTTGATTAATTTATTTATTCTTTTTGCTTTTGTATCCATGGCTCAGGAAAATTTCTCCATTCCTCCTGTCAATAAAAATGAGATATCCGATAGTGGCGATAGTTTGAATAATGTTTTTAAGGACATGGATGCCTTTGTTACGAAAAATAATCACGATGTAAAATGCTTAGGTTATCCCAAATTATCTTTAAGCTTGTCCTCCAATATTTCTAGTACCCGTGACCGACATGTTCATAATGTAGGTCAGAGTGTCTTTGTGGATAAAACTATGGAAGAGCATGATGATGGGAGTAGTGGTATGGGTAATAACACCGATAATAATCATAATAACGAAGTTGATGATCTTCCTGTAGATAGTGAAGGTGATTCTGAGGTTGATGCTAATCTCTTCGTTTTTAGTTTGAGAAGGTCTCAAAATGCATCCTGGCTGTCATAGAGATCAAAAGTAAAAGCAAGTCAAATTGCTCATCTTAGGTCTACTTACCACATACCTTCGAACTATAAGATTATCATTCCAGATGCCGAAGATAGGTTGCATCGTCCACTAAAACATTATAGGTGCTTTCATATAGCCCATTTAATGGCAGGTTTAAGATTTTCACTTCATGACATACATGTCGAGATTTTAAATAGGTTGCGATTGAGCCCGACGCAATTATTACCAAATTCATGTAAGTTAATAAATTACTCCATTGTCTTGATGTGTGGGTTCGACGTAGATGTTAGCTTTGCTCATTTCTGGAATTTATTTCGTATATATCGTGGGTCTAAGAATGATGGGGAGGGTCTTTTTTATATTTCACCTCGGAGACATCGTAGATGTTTAAGCGTTACTACATCCTCATATGGAGATTGGAAACCTTACTTCTTCTATATAGCCAAACCTAATAACAAGGCTTGGGGGGTACCAAGAAAATGGAACTTGCGGGTTCGTGAACCATAGGATTATGACGATGTAACATGGGGTCCGTTTTTTATAAGTGATAAACTTCATACATGGTTTAAGACCGAGGAGATATTGACTGAATCTATTTTGGTTCATTGCGGACTAAGTCAAGCTCGGATCCATCCTGATGATTATGTTAAGTCTCTTGGTACGTTTTCATCGTTTAATTACTTTTCCTAATTTATTTTCTTTGTGTTATGTGTTAATCATAGTTATGGATGATTCCTATGAAGTTGAGATGCTCGAGGAGGCTTGTACTGCCATGGTGAAGAACAAGAGTAAAGGCAACGCTCGAGCTACCACACCTAGCATTGGGGCTCGTAGGATCGACGAGATGTTGCCTCCATTGATGGTCTCGTCGGAAAATATTAGCAAAAGTAGTAAAGATACTCCGTTAGAAAACGCGACTCTAGATGATATGGCTGAACCAATTCTTATAGACAGCACCGAGGGTTCTGGGACTCGAGCCAAAGAGTCTAAAACTTCAGCTAGAGTGAGACCTCGAATTGTTCTTATAGCTAAGAAAAAAGGCATGCTACAGAGGAGTTATATCGTGGTGCTTCGTCAGATGTCCCCGTTTTGATTCCCGATGAGAGTTTCGAGTTATTGGATAAGATGGAGGCCTTATCTTTGCAGGAAAGGTTTAAAGTTTTTGGTGGTATGGTTCGTCCACCCTTAGACATAAGTCATAATCTACTAAAATCTGATTGGAGGGTGTACATTGACTCTGGTATCACTAATGAGCCGAAGTATTCGGTGGCCTTAGAATTGTTTAGCAATATTCTTCTGACCCGTGATAAGGTCGGGTTGATGTCTAGACATCATACCGAGGTGGAAGATGAGGGAACTTACCATCTGATAAAGGTTAGTGAATTGTGCTATATACATCATAATATGTTATACTCGTTTACGACTCCAATATAATAATGAAGTACTTTTTTGCATTATTTTCGTTAGGCTGGGCTTCATATGCATCATCTATCACTCGGTGTATCTTTTTGGAAGAGTGAAGCGGGTAAGATTAATACTAGGGTGGAAGAATATAAAAATATGTTTGGGAAAGTACGTGACCAAAGGGATTTAGCTCGTAAGGAGCACGACACTGGGAAGAAAAAGATGGATGAGATGGGTTGTACAGTAGCTGATTTGGAAAAACAATTGGTCGAGGAAAAGGAAAAAGCAAGTTAGTCTTTTAATGCAGGTCATGAAGAATCCGTTGTATCTGATGAGTTTAAACAAGCCATGGTGGAGAAACGATTTGGTGGTGCCAGAGACTTCGCTTCCTCGAAGATTTTGTTGGTCAAATTTGCAGATGATATGTTTGATGGATTCAACAAGGCTTTTGATTATCTGATTCGAGAGAAACACTTAGCCGCAGATTTTGATCGTGATTCTTTTGAAGACTTCGCTCTTCAACCAGCACTTCGTCCATCGGTCTCGAGGTTGTCAACACATTGACCGTTTATCGATTATCCTGAATTTGATTCACTCGGGAAGACTTACTTCGAAGATGATCGTTTTTTTTTTTTTTTGTCAAGTGTCAAGAACAATTTTATTTTTTGTTAAATGTGGTCTCATTGCATCTGAGACTTTTTATTTTTCTTTTAAGACAGTTTAATCCGCATTGTATGTGATGCATATATTGAAACTGGTTGTTTTTGATGGAATATCGTAGCTTATTGATGTAATCTCGTATTTTGAGTTAAAATTGTCAATTCTATGGCATCGAATCATACTATCTATTTTTATTTTAAGTATTGTTGGTATCTTAGGCATTGAATCATACCTAAACTCTTATAATCATCCTAAAATCTTGTAGAAGCAAAATTTATAGGATAATTAATATCATATTCCCACTATAGTCATAGGTGATATCGTATAGTTCGTATTTCATTTATTCGATATCTGATGTTCCTATTCGCGATTTATCGAATAGATAAAAAGGTGTAAATCTGACAGTTCGTACAACATGTATGGAAAATGTGTCTGACATCGTGCAATTCGTAATTTCTTCCTGAATAATCAAAGTGTAAGATCTTATTTAATAGGGGTATAACTACTTGGATCGTACACTTTTGTCAAAAGAAGATATACATCGTAATATAGGGCACGATGTTTAAGCATAAAATTTCCTTAGGTTGTGTATGTTCCAAGGATGAGGTAATTCCTTCATATCCATATCTTGAATGCGGTAAGTTCCACACTTCGTGATTTCAATGACCTTAAAAGGTCCTTCCCAATTTGCATCGAGCTTCCCTACATGCTTAGAAACTTCTACTTTCTTCAGAACTAGATCTCCGACTTGAAAATTTCTTGGCCTGAGATTCTTGTTATAGGCACGGGTCATAGCATTGTTTTGCATAAGTATTTTTGCATATGTATTCTCTCATTTTCTTGTCAATGACGTCCAGTTCGAAATATCGATCTTCTATGTTCAGTTCGAGATTGTTCGACTTGTCATACGATGCAACGCGGTATGACACAAGCCCTATTTCAGTTGGGATAACTGCTTCTGAACCATGGACTAGGCAGAATGGAGATTCTCTAGTTGAGCTTCTTGGTGTACTTCGATAGGACCATAGGACGCCTGGAAGTTTGTTGGCCCAATTCCCCTTCTTTCCTTCGATCCTAGCCTTTAATCCTTGGAGGAGGATTTCGTTGCATACCTCATTTTGCCCATTTGCTTGTGGATTTCCCATACCAGTGAAGTGTTGTTGAATTTTCATTTTTGTACACCAGTTTGTCACCATTTTTCCATTGAATTGAGTGCCATTGTCCAATATTAGGACACGAGGAACTCTGAATCTACAGACAATGTTCTTCCAGAGGTATTTCATGACCTCCCCCTCGGTGATCTTTGCCACCGCTTCAGCTTCGAACCACTTTGTAAAGTGTTCCACGTCAACAATGATGAATTTTCTTTGGCCGTGGCTGGAGGGAAGGGTCCCAATATGTCAATTCCCCATTGATTGAAAGGATAAGCGATCTTGATTGGTTCCATTGGAATATGTTGATGAGACAAATTTGAGTGCAGTTGACATTCTTTGCATCTCCTGACGAAGTACGAGGCATTATGCACTAGGGTAGGCTAAAAATATCATTGCCTCAAGATCTTTTGAGCTAAAGCTCTACCACTAGAGTGATTTCCACAACTTCTTTCATGGATTTCTTGCATCACATATTCAGCCTGAGATGAAGTTAAACACTGAAGAAGTGGTCCTGTTGAGGATCGTTCGTACAATTCATTATCAACGATTGTGAACCTTGAAGCTTGATACATCAATTTCGTGCCACATTTCGATCTTCCGGCACTTTTCCTATTTCCAAATATTGTTTTATCTTATCTTTTTAAGAACTTTCTTCATCTAATATCATCACACTGATCAATCCATCTTCCGCTATCTCGGATCTCCAAAGTGAAAAGTATAACTTGTCTATTTTTCACTCTTGTGATTAAGTTAGCAAACTTAGAGAGGGCATCAGCTCTATCATTCTCGTCGCGAGGTACCTGATTCAAGGTTAATTTATCGATGCTTAGTTTACATCACTAGTATATTGAATTGATATTTATAGATTTCTATATTATTCTATGTGATGCTGTGTATTATGCTTTTAACCTGATTCAAGGTTTATTTATCGAAATTAGCCAAGAGGCTTTTCATTCGTTGCAAGTACTTACACATCATTTTTTCCTTCGCCTCGTAAGCTTCGCTAACTTGGTTCGCTACGAGTTACGAGTCGGTGAAAGTATTGAGATTCTTCACATTCAAGTTTTTTGCCATGTTTAGTCTTGCAATCAAAGCTTCGTACTCAGCCTCGTTGTTTGTCACATCAAAATCGAGTTTGATGGTGAATTTATGGTCATTTTCGTGTGGTTCTTGAAGCCAGATTCCAGCTCCTCCTCATTGGGTCATCGATGAACCATCTACATATAATAACCATTGATTAGATATCAAAGTGTTTACATCGTTTTCAGACGACGATGACATTTTGACTAAAAAAATCAGCCATTATTTGTGCCTTGATAGAGGTACGAGGTCGATATTCAATCGAATACTCACCCAATTATACGGCCCATTTCACAAGCCTCCCCGGCGCATCGGGTTTCACCAAGATTTCTTTCGGCGGTTGGTTCGTAAGAACTACGATGTGATGTGATTGAAAATAGGGGCGTAATTTTTTGGCTGCAGTGATCAATGCGAGTGCCCATTTTTCAATCACCAGGTAATTTTTCTCTGAACCTTGTAGCATTTTACTAATGTAGTAAATTGGACGATGTTTAGATTCTACCTCTCGAGCTAATACAACACTAATCACCTCGTTCGAAATAGCTAGATATAGTAGATCTTTTTCTAAGACGGGTTTTGTCATGAGAGGTGGCGAAGTCAAATAGTTTTTTTTTTTTTATCTTTCTCACATTCTTCACTCCATTTGAAATTCTTGATCTTTCGAAGTCTTTTGAAGAAATGTAAACCTTTATACGCACTTCACAGAATGTGGTGGTCCCAAGTGGCATACGAAAGGGTTTAGAAGGGGAGGTTGAATAGACCCTGAAGTCTTTTTCGACTTCACAAAGTTTTCGTATCACTTTAGAAATTTGAACGCTTGGAAAAACTGAGCGCTTGGGTCAGACGCTTCAGAATAGTTAACTTAGACTTAGTGATTTCAGCAGTTTAACAAAGTAGGGCAACGCTTAGATCGCTTAATCAGGGTTAGTACAGCGGAAATAATGTTTAGCGCTCTTTTAGTTGAATTAATCGCTTTGCAATTTTACTTGTCTTTTTCAGAATAATATGAAGTGAATAATATAAGACAATAAAATAAATGACACAATAATTTGTAAGGTTCACTGGGTGATGTAATCCCAGCTACGTCCTTCTTCTCCTTTTTCACTTGGAGGAAATTACTATGATGATTATCAAAGGATCACACAGAAACTTCTACAAAATAGTAATGGATGAAAATGATCTTGGGCTCCTTGATCACACAGACTTCAACACCAATGAAGATCGTCTTCTTCAAGCTTCTCTCACTCAGAAATGCTGCATGAAAGTTTTCAACAACTTTTCTCACTCAAATGAAATGTTGAGGTTTATCACTAGGGTTTTGTTTGTTTTAAAGAAGATCAAACAACTTGGAATATCTCAGTTGGAGTTTGGATTTCTTCTTTGGAAGATGTTTGAGATATTTGTGACTATTTGGAATGTAGATGGAAAGCTTGAAAGGTTTTGGCTATGAAATTTCTAAGCTTTTTCCAGAAAGAATGTACGTAGGATTTTTGGCAATAATTTCTCGTATATTCTTGATGTTGTTCTGTGTTTTTGTTTTTCTGGAGTAAGGTATTTATAGGCAATTTCTTGGGATCTGTCCGTTGGACACATGTAGGAGCGTGCCTTTCACGTAGCGCGTGTTTGTACCTAAAATATGACATTCCTGAAAATTCGCTGGAACCGATTGGACGGGAGCAGCTAAAACTTTGAAAGTTCTGACAGTCTGGTCAAAGGGAGGCTTGTCCACAAGTCACAGTAGCTTATCACATTTAATGCTTTTATCAGGCATTTAATGCAATTTGAATTTATTTCCCGTTGGAAATAAATGCCCGTTGAATGATTGCATTTAAGTCCTTTATGACTTGAGGATTTATTTCAGGTGAATCTTCTATAAGTCGCTTGAGTATTTGAACGCTTGATTCATGAATCTTGAACTGCGGTCTCTTAGCGTTTGACAGGCGCTAAGAAGGAATCTTCATCTTCGGTTGACTTCAGACGCTGGTCTTCAACTTCTTCTCAAATAGACTCACCTAGAATTCTATTATTGATTCAGTCGCTAAGACTTAGTCTAAAATCTATGAGGATAAAAATTACAAGCCTAAACAAAATTACAAACTCTTTAAACGCTTTATACAATGATCTATGAAAGCATAAACTTACATTTTATTTGGGGTCTAACATTGAATCCTATCTTGTCATCATCAAAACATCTAACATGAAATTTCCTAACAGAATGAATCTGTTTAAGCTGGTATGCGGTCTGTTAGCCTTTGAACATCTTTTACGGTTCGAGGTGAAGACATGTCCAAGTTTGCTTGAATCTTTCTCAAATTTGCCTCGATACCTCGTTGGGTAACCGTAAACCCCAAGAACTTTCCTCCCCTTACCCCGAAAGTGCACTTGTGGGGATTAAGCTTCATGCCATATTTGTTCATAATCTCAAATGATTGTTTCAAGTGATCCAGGTGATTAAGCTCCTTTGTACTCTTCACAAGCATATCATCGGCGTATATTTCTATGGTTTTCCCAATTTCATTTTTGAACATCATATTCATTGGTGGTCCCAAGTGGCATACGAAAGGGTCTAGAAGGGGGGGGGGGGTTGAATAGACCCTAAAGTCTTTTTCGACTTCAAAAATTTCGTATCACTTTAAAGGTTTAAACGCTTTGGATAGCTTAGCGCTTGGGTCAGACGCTTCAGAAAAGTTAACTTAGACTTAGTGATTTTATCAGTTTACCAAAGTAGGGCAACGCTTAGATCGCTTAATCAAGGTTAGCACAACGGAAATGAGTTTTTAGTGTTCTTTTAGTTAATTTAATCGCTTTGCACTTTAACTTGTCTCTTTCAAAGATAAATGATGTAATAATAATAAGACAAATAAGGTAAATGACACAAGATATATAAGGTTCACTGGGTGGTGTAATCCCAGCTACGTCCTTCTTCGCCTTTTTCACTTGGAGGAATTTACTAGAATGATTTTCGAAAAGTCACACAGAATCTTCTACACGATAGTAAAGAGTGAAAATGATCTTGGGCTCCTTGATCACACAGACTTCAGCACCAATGAAGATCGTCTTCTTCAAGCTTCTCTCACTCAGAAATACTGCCTGAAAGGGTTCAACAACTTTTCTCACTCAGATGAAAGGTTGAGGTTTGTCACTAGGATTTTGTTTGTTTTTGAAAAGATCAAACAACTTGGAATATCTCAGTTGGAATTTGAATTTCTTCTTTGGAAGATGTTTGAGATATTTGTGACTGTCTGGAATGTAGATAAAAAGCTTGAAAGATTTGGCTATGGAGCTTCTAAGCTTTTTCTCAGCAAGTTTTTCTTGTGTCTGTACGTAATTGTCTCTTGTAAAAATTGTATATATATCTCTTTTTAGAGTTTGCTGGGGTAAGGTATTTATAGGCAATTTCTTGGGATCTGTCCGTTGGACACATGTAGGAGCGTGCCTCTCACGGGGCGCGTGAGTATACCTTTTCTCTGACATTCCTGAAAGTTCGCTGAAGTCGATTGGACGGGAGCAGCTGAAATTCTGAATCTTCTGACAGTCTGGTCAAAAGGTGGCTTGTCCACAAGTCACATTAGCTTATCACAATTAATGCTCTTATCAGGCATTTAATGCATTTTGAATTTAATTCCCGTTAGAAATAAATGCCCGTTGAATGATTGCATTTAAGTCTTTCATGACTTGAGGATTTATTTCAGGTGATTATGATATAAGTCGCTTGAGGGATTTCGAGCACTTGATCCATAAATCCTGAAATGAGATCTTTTAGCGTTTGACAGACACTAAGAAGAAAATCTTTATCTCCGGTTGACTTCAGACGCTGGTCTTCAACTTCTTCTCTAATAGACTCACCTAAAATTCTACTAGCGATTCAGTCACTAAGACTTAGTCTAAATTCTACAAAGATGAAAATTACAAGCGTATAATAAAATACAACTTTCAAACGCTTATACATCAATCTATGAAAAACAAAAACTTACATTGTATTTTTTTGGGGCCTAACATTAAGTCCTATCTTGTCATCATCAAAACATCTATCATGAAATTTCCTAACAATTTCCCCCTTTTTGATGATGTCAAGACTCTTATAACTCTTTTATAATTTAAGAGTTACTTAGAAGAAAAGGCCCAAAGGAATATAAGTTAGCGTTTGAAAAGTTAGTAAAGTTAGTTAAAGTTAGATTAGCTTCAACAAGATGTTTCAGCGTTAAAACATTCATTCATTGAAAGAATTTAAAGCATACATGTTTTACACTAAAGGAAAACCATAAATAAAAAGGATAAAACATAAAAGGAAACCAATCACTTTTTCTGTCGCTTCGCTCTTTCTTTGCCTTATAGAACTTCTAACGCTAAGTCCAACAAGAGACGATCAATATCGATCATTGTCGTATGTTGAATGATAAGAGGTGTTTTTACGTGTTTTTAAGACCGTAATTCTTATGATTTGGATTCACTTATTGCTTAAATCATGTCACATTTGCATTTAATAGGTGTGTTAAGTGAATACAGGTAATAAATGAGAATACATGAAGAAAAGGGAAGAAAAACGATGTACAAAACAAGTTCAAGCATGTTTTTCAACACCTAGGCGGTTTATGCATCTCCTACCACATTCGAGCGATAATTCCGTACATTTCAAGACCGACTTAGACAAAGTTTCCTTCTACAAAGTTTTAGATGAATGTCTTAGCTTCAAATGGGAACTTGAAACATCCGAATCGGAGGTCTATAGAGATAATTGTGAAGGAAATACGATTGCTGCGCCAAACAGAGAAGTACATGTGCCAGGATACGCCCCAGCGCCCTCCTAGTCATGCCTAGGCATGGATAGTCCGAATGTTACTCCTTTTTCAGCCTAAATTCCAGCATTATATGATGGGTAAGAATCACTTTTGGCCATAATTCAGCACATGTGTTGAGGGGTTGTCATAAGTGTGTTTCTTGGTAGATTTACTTTATGGGCGCCAAATCAGAAACAACCTCCATGTTGAAACGTAATTTGGGTATACTTAGAGACCGAATTGGACAAAATGTCCTTCTGGAAAGTTGTAGATCTATGTTTTATCTGAACATGGGGACTTGAATCATCCAATTTGGAGATCTGTGGAGAAGTGTATGAGGAAAATACTAAGACTGCGCTGGAAAGCAAGAAAATGGCAGCATGCATGTGTTTTGTTGAAGTTTTCACATGGTTATGCTTGGTGGAATTCTTAATGGCCGAAAGTTCAACATTTTTTTAGCTGGTTAGAATCTTAAAAGCCAAACTTTAAGCATCACCTTAGGTGAAATTCTCATTGGGGAACTTTAATGGAAATTCTTAATGCATACTTTAGTGGAATTTTTGGCTATAAAAGGAGGGGGAACCCATACTCTTCATCATTCACTATCAATTTCAGATTCTTAGAGGAGAGGGGGACAGCCCCTAATCTAATTTCTCCACCATTCATCACCATTCTTCATCACTCTTGGAGGGGAAAACTAGAGGAAGTAAAAGAGCTTGGGGATTGAAGGCTCAACTTCAAGATCCATCATCATTCACCATTTAGGGAGTTTTTAAGAGATTTTCATTTCATTTATGTCTATGAATATTCCTCTTATGTCTTTTATGATTTCAATTATGAACTAAATTCGTAAGACTAGGGCCATGTAAGGCCAAATTGTGATATATGCTTACAATAGATGATTGTTGAGGTTGTTCTTATATGTTATGTGATGTGAATGTGTTTTTGTCTATCTTGCATATACTTGGAGAATCTTATGCCTAGGTTAATATTTCGGGAGAAAATTGACTTAGGGTGCAAGAAATTCACATCATGACCCGCAACTAATGAGGAATTGCCCTAGACAGGTAAAGATTCCCGGGTGAAGTCGTTCGATTCAAATCGAGTGAACTCTAGTACATTAATGCATGTTTAGTGGTTAGATTTCCGGATAGGATATTTGGGAAATCACGATCTAAGTATAGGAGTTTATACGCGAGACATCGGTTATTCTCTACCTTAGGAGTTTTCACCATAACAATATAAGAGTAATTCTGCCTTTATAAGTATATTTGATCAATTTGGACCTAGCATGTGCCTTAGTATCCCTTTATAATTGGTTTTAAATCACTTGTGCAACCTTGTTCTTATGTTACACGTTTCACACTCATTTTACCTTTATTGTATTGATCTTTGTTGTTATAAAATCGTAAACTAGAATTCAAGTCCTTGTGGTTCGACAATCCGGACTTCTCGTCCACTTTTATTACTACACACGACTAGTGCACTTGCTATTATAGCACGTTAGCTTTTAGCGTGTCATTGAACTTCATCATAATCATGCCTACGAAGTTTGGCGCTTTCATTTAGTTCTAACAACCTTTTCGTCCAGTCCCTTGGTGGAATACCAAGTTCACGAATTAAGTCATGATAGATATCTCTTTGTCGATCATTTGACGGTCTCCAATTGATAGGTTGTTGTAGCGGTCCGGCATAGGCAAGAAATCCCATACTTTCTAAGAACTCGGGGTCCAATTCTGGAAACACGTACTTTCCGAGATAATACCTTGGCTTTCTTTTCTTGGATAGCATTTTCTTAATGCTTACTAATTCTTCGAACAATGAACGCCACTGTTTATTATCTGTCTTGGAAATCGCTTTGGACTTTTCTTTATCTTCCCCCTTCATGACATTATCAAGGGAGGTCTTGAGTTCAGCGACATATCGGCGCAAGAGTCTAACTTCTTCGACGAGAAGAGCAACTTGTTGAGCGGCACTTTGAGCGGCGGCATCGGATGAAGCGTGTCTTTCAGTATCGGCCAAGGCGCTCTGAGCTAAGTGACGGTTGAATTCAGATGAGAGCTCAGCGATAAGGGGTGATATGCTTTGCATGATAGCAATAGTGCTTTTATTTGCAGCGTTTCCAATATCACGACTCCGCGTATCCGACACTATGCGGATATGTCTATCAGCAGCCTCAAAGATCTTGGAGCAGGAACCCTCAATGTTGGTAAGCGAGTTCCGGACTGCCTGTCTGAAGTCTCTGGCTTCTGAATCGCTCTCAAAATCTGAATCAGAAGAAGGACGCTCTGGGGACGGGAGAAGTCCGTAAGATTTTGAAATGGCAGCCTTACCTTTGGATTTATCTCTGATAAAAGGTTCTTCAGGCGCTTGAGCAATTTCAGCGTGCACTTCTTCAATCGCTCGATCCATGATAGGATCTGCAATCGCTGGGGGCTCGACCACTAGGGCGCTAGAGGGATCTGGAAGTTGAGCGTCATCCTCAGTAGGAACACTTTCTTCTTCTATAATTTGGATGAAGGGAGAAGGTTTTCTAAGACCAATGACCCAGAGGGGGCCAAGGGCTTCCATCACATGCCTTGGACTGATCAGGCTAGATTGCGGGATAAAGAATATAGCGTCTTCACGCTCTTCGGTACTTAGTGCAAGTTGCACACCTTCCGATAAAGCAATCCCTGAAGTATAACAGTTGAAGAAGTCCAAAATCAAAGGCATGAGCGCTTGAGCTGCTTCTTGGTCCACTGGCCTAATTAGCGAGATTATCTTGGCCACTTGAATATTTGATTCACTAAAGAGCACAGGGTGAAGAGTATATCCTCAGAAATTGTAACACCCGAAAACGTGATTGGAACTGATGTCCAGCGCTTGGGCATTTTCAAACACCGCTCTCATTGCTCTGTGGAACTCAGCGAACTCAGCATGTTCATTTGAAACATCCACACGAATCTGACTCTGGCCTGGAAGAAGAGGTCCTTTACTTGATGAAGCGTCTTCATTTAGGTCAGGAAAGACTCGTTGAACAAACCCTGCACGAGGATGCAAAACGTAGCGTCCACCTTGGCTGTATAAGGCAAGTTGCTGGCGAATGTAGCTTTCGATTGGTTGTCTATATCGTGGCAAAGCGCTAACATTCCCTGCAATAATCTCACTCTGTTGAAGCAAAAAGGTTGCATAACCTCGGCGTCTGTACTCTATTCCGAATTCGAACAAAAATGGACATCTGATCAGTTCTTCAATGGTGTAAAAGTGAAGAACAAATTCTTCAGCCCACCTGGCTGTATTCATCATCCAACGCTTTCCAAGTTTGTCCGCTTTCTTTTGCTCTATGTTAGCAGCAAGGAACTTCTCAAAACGTTCCTTCTCTTCATCATAGTCGTCAGCCCATAATCTGGCTAGATATTCACGAGCCTCATCTTCTATCCACGAGTTGATCGGATTTGGGCGCTCCGCAACAAGCGGTCCTTTACCTTTCCATAACTTAAGTGGATTAGGAGAGAGAGCGTTCTGGGGAGACTTGACAACGGAGGGAAGGGTCGAATATCCTATCTTGTTGAGATCTTCTTCATCTGGATCTTTGTTCCAATCACCCATGTGGGGGTTGTTGAAAGCAATCTTGTTTTGGCGCTGAGGATAAAAGGACTCGTCCGAGCGACCGTTTGAATTGAAACGCTGAAGATCAAAATCAGCTCTGTTGAAAATTGGACGACGAATATACTCAAAGCGTGATTGAAGACGCTCCAAGTTATATAGTCCTAGATTGGTAATACGCTCGAAGATTTCAAACTTGAGAGAGTTGGACATATCGGGCCGATGGAGAGTTGTTTGAAATTGTATTTCCAACTCGGCAAGCGTTTGAGTGTCTCGTTCTCTGGCGGCATAATAAAATTAAACATCTGGAGTATATCCGCGCTGGAAGAAATCGATGACACGAGGAGGAGGTCCCGTTGGCGTAGGAATAATGGCAATCCTTCTGTTAGGATGGGGGCCACTTCTATCGACCGCTCAGCGTTTAAAGTAGCTTCACTGGCTGAAGAGGTTTTAGCGTCAGGAAGGGCTTGAGATGCTTCCTTAGCGATATCCACAACAGTTGCCATATCTACATCTACTTCAATTGGAATCTCGGATGAAAGAGGGGCATCAGCGATTGGTGCCTCTGGAGGTACATCTTGAGCTGATACATGTAAGCGATTGAGAAAAGCAAGCAAAATTTCCACTAAGTAGAAAGTTAGAAAAGACTAAATCGCTTACCCTGAGGAATATCATCGACTATTTCAGTCGCTTGATCTGTTTCTTGGATAGGTTCCTCAGGCTCTGGAACAACTTCTTCTGGATCTAAGTCGAGAAAAGAAGTTATAGGATCAGCACGAATGGAAATATCTAATTCTTCAAGGATGTTGAGAACATATTGAATATCTGCTTCACATTGTGCTGAAAGAGTTTTTATCCTAGCGTTAGAGACTTAGAAACTAACGAGGAATGGATATACTAATTTGCTTAGCAAATACTTACCCTGAACACTAGAAATCCTCTCAGATTGAGTAGCGGCTTGAGGATCTGAGCTGATTTCTGGAACAGCGTCAGAGGGAGGAACGCTCACTGACTCTCTAAGCGCTGGTTTTGCTGAAGCGCTAGAGGAGGCTGCGGGAGTAGAAAGAGGAGTACGTCTTCGTGCAAGCGGTACTTCTTCTTCTACTACTTCCTCTTCCTCGGGAACGGAAAAGATAAACGCTGGAGGAGGCGATGGAGATTTAGGAGAGGGAGAAGGAGAAGGGATCTTTTGCTTCTTTTTGGGCTCCGGCTTCTTCTTCTTGGGTTCAGGCTTCTGTTTCTTTGCTGGCTTGGATGGCTCAGCGACTTTGACAGCTATCTTTCTCTTAGGTCGCTTGACCACTACCTCTTCTTCGGATGAAGAGGATGATGATGAAGAGGAAGACGGTTGATCTTCATCATCACTACGAACAACTCCTAAAGCACGAAGTCGCTCATGCTCTTCTTTTGGAACAGCTGCACCACCTATCTTCCTTGGCTTTTGCAGCTCACGGATCATTTTCTTTTTGTAGAATTTTATTGCTGGAATCTTTTTGCCAGAAGAGTTTGTATAACCGCAAGCGCTAAGAATACGACTTAGCACAATCCCATAAGGCTTGGGATTCACCGACTTGGCCATCACTGCCTTGAAGCGATTAAAAACGTAGAGAGACCAATTTACCTTTAATTTGGTCAGAATGGCCACCATCATCTTGTACTGTATGTTTGTAACTTTATCGAATGTCCCTTTCCTGCATTCGATCATCTTTGAGCATATATGCGCGAGAATAACATATTCTCCCTTCATGTCGTTCTTCTTGAAGTTCGGCTTGTATGCAGTAACAACATCTTCTTTCTTGACCAATTCCCAGACTTTTGTAGCATCTCCGAGATTGACATGTTCCACCTCCGAGCCATCATTGGGTAGAACCAACAATGAAGAAATCAAGGAAGGGGTAAGAACAAAAGTCTCTTTAGCGAAGGGGAAGACGCAGGATATGGAATTTCCGTCTTCAGAAATCTGGGCATTGTTGAAAAAGTGGAGAGATTCATCTTCAAAGTAGTTGAAAATAGTAGTGATCATATCTCTCAAACCAGATTCTTGAACGAGTGGAAGAATCGTTCGAAGAGGAAAGTTCTGGTTATCAAACAGATAGTCCCAGTTAACCAGAAATTTGGCGTTAACAGTGACTGGTTTTTTAGCACGGGAAGTTTTTCCGGTAGCAGACTTGGATGATTTGGAAGATTTTGAAACTTTGGGTGCCATTGCTGAAAGTTTGAAAGCTTTTTGAGAGAGAGAAGTATTTGCCTTGAGAAAGATGAAGATGTTTACAGTAGAGAGTATTTGTGAGAGTGATAAAATCTGACTGTAAAGACCTTGAAGAGTTTAAATAGAGGCAAAAATTAACTTTTCAATGGCTACGATGTTGACACGTGGACAGTCAAAGAGTTTGAATTTTGAAAGGAGTCAAATCTGATACGTTTTAGGAAAATACGGATGCAAAAAGTGCGGTAAAATAGTTTATCAGTTACCAAAAAGAGCGAAATTTTGGGATCCGCAGTTACCAAATTAATTGAAAAACATTTGAAAAGATTTGAAATTTTCAGCGTGAAATACACGCGCCTGATAGTACACTGACACGTAATCAGACTCGTGCAGACCTGAACTGTCTCAGTTTTAGATAAATGTCAATAACCGTCAGTTTGATTTGATAGACACGTGTGGGTAGTTATCAAATCTAATCTTTTATACTTATCCACATGATATCCTTTTATCGATGAAAACTATGCATGATTTTAAAATAATTTTCTTAGCGTTATCGTGGGAATTTCTTTAACGCTTAAGACTTTTGGAGAACAAAATTTAATTTTGTAAAGTTTGTGATAAAGTCAATCGCTTGAATTTATAAATGACAATTTTATTTAGAGATTGACTTCGTCATGCATAAAGATAAGCACTAGTGATTAATGCATATAATTATTTTTTTTAAATCATTTTTTATCACAGTCGCTTATAAATTGTTATAAGTACAATTTTAAAGTTCCCCTTAAAATTGATGACTTATTTCAGATTTTGTCAAAACGCTTTTAGACATAAACATAAGGTGGATTCCCCCTAAGTTATATGCCTATTTAAATATAATGCTTTATGATTTAAGCGTTTAAATCAATCATACCTAATTCACTTCTCAAAGTGAGAAAGCGTTGTTCGTTGAGCGCTTTGGTGAAGATATCTGCCAATTGTTTGTCAGTTCCAATGAAGTGCATGGAGATATCTTTCTTTTGAACATGGTCACGCAAGAAATGGTATCTAATGTCAATGTGTTTAGTTCTAGAATGAAGGACAGGATTTTGGGTCATAGCTAAAGCGCTTTGGTTATCACAATGGATTGGGGTAGGACCTAGGATAATTCCATAGTCTCTAAGTTGTTGCCTCATCCAAAGAATTTGCGCACAACAGCTCCCAGCGGCTACATATTTTGCCTCAGCGGTAGAAGTCGCTATGGATTGTTGTTTCTTACTATGTCACGAAACTAGTCTATCACCTAGAAATTGACATGTACCACTAGTACTTTTCCTATCTATTTTGCATCCTGCAAAATCTGCGTCTGAATAACCAATTAGTTCAAAAGGAGAGTCCCGTGGATACCATAAGCCCACATTTTGTGTGCCTTTTAGGTATTTAAGGATTCTCTTGGCAGCATTTAAGTGTGATTCTCTAGGATCAGCTTTAAAGCGTGCACACATGCATACCGAAAACATAATATCCGGTCTACTAGCGGTAAGATAAAGAAGTGATCCAATGATACCTCTATAGTTAGTGATATCAATTTTCTTCCCACTTTCATCTTTATCTAACTTAAGCGTTTGACTCATTGGAATTATTGAAGATGATGCATTTTCCATACCAAATTTCTTAATCATATCTTTTGTATATTTAACTTGGTTTATAAATATTCCATTAGGGAGTTGTTTAACTTGTAATCCTAAGAAGAAAGTTAATTCACCCATCATGCTCATTTCAAATTGATCTTGCATCATTTTCGAAAATTTCTTACACAATCGCTTATTTGTAGAACCAAATATAATATCATCAACATAAATTTGGACTAAGAGAATATCTTCATTATGGGTAATTTTAAATAACGTTGTGTCAACGCTGCCTTTTGAAAAGCCTTTACCTATAAGGAAGATAGAGAGAGTGTCATACCATGCTCTTGGTGCTTGTTTAAGGCCATAGAGTGCCTTATCCATCTTATAGACCATACTTTTGCCATGGTTGTTGATGAATCCTGGAGGTTGCTCCACATAGACTTCTTCTTGTAGTTTACCATTCAAGAAAGCACTCTTCACGTCCATTTGGTACACCGTGAATTTGTTGAATGCGGCAAACGCTAGGAACATACGAATCGCTTCAAAACGGGCTACTGGGGTATGTCTCATCAAAATCAATACCCTCTTCTTGACAATAACCCTGAGCGACTAATCTCGCTTTGTTTCTTATAACAATGCCATATTCGTCCATCTTGTTCCTAAAAACCCCATCTAGTCCCAATAACTCCTTGATGAGTTGGCCTTAGTACTAGCGTCCAAACCTTGCTTCTCTCAAATTGGTTAAGCTCTTCTTACATTGCTTCAACCCAACTTGAATCACTGAGCGCTTCATCCACTTTCTTTGGTTCCATTTGAGATAAGAAACTTGCGAACATGGCCTCACTAATTGTAGCTGACCTAGTTCTAACAGGTGCTTCCATATCTCCAATTACTAGCTCTGGTGGATGGTCTCTAAGCCATTTACGGTCTGGTTGGAAAGGGTTGAGAGACTCTTGGTCATCAATCGCTTGATCCCTATTTGTCTCTGGCGTAGTCACTTCATCATTCACAGTTCCAACTTGCTCTTGATGATTATTCTCTTCATGATCATCAGCGATTCTAACTTTATCATCATTTGTAACCTCACGAGCAACCTTAGGAATAGGCACAAAGATCTCATTATCAGCGTCATCATCACTATCATCATTGAGATTAATTTGTAACGCTTGTTGGGCAAGATCTTCAATTCCTACATCATCAGGATTAACCTTACTCGGTTTTTGGTTAGCATCATCAAACACAACATGAATGGATTCTTCAACCTTCGATTTGATCTTATTTAGGATGCGAAAACTCTTTCCATTCTTGGCATAGCCTAGAAAGATTCCCTCATCCGCTTTAGGATCAAAAGTCTTTAGGCTGTGGGATCCATTATTATGAATGAAACATTTTGAACCAAATACATGAAAATATGAGACGTTAGGCTTACGTCCCTTCCACAACTCATATGGAGTCTTCTCATGTTGCTTGTTGATCATACACCGGTTTTGAGTGTAGCAAGTTGTGTTGATGGCTTCGGCCCAAAACCTTTGAGGCAGCTTAGACTCTGCAAGCATTGTCCTAGTGGCTTCTTTAAGCGTTCTGTTCCGTCGCTCAGCAACTCCATTTTGTTGAGGTGTTCTAGGATCAGAATACTCATGAAGTATTCCAAAATCTGTACAAAACTTCTCAACAAATTGGTTAGTAAATTCAGTTCCTCTATCGCTTCTAATTCTCGTCACTTTTAGATCTTTTGAATTTTGCAATTGACGGATTAGCGCTGTGAGCTTGACACTAGTTTCATCTTTGGTCGCTAGAAATTCTACCCATGTATAGCGAGAGAAATCATCAATGATTACTAGTGAGTATTTTTTTACCCCTAACACTCATGATTTGAATTGGACCAAACAAATCTAAATGCACTAGTTCAAGAATTCTAGAAGTAGATAGACATGGTTTCTTCTTAAAAGATGATTTAACTTGTTTACCCATTTGACATGCATCACATAAGCGATTCTTTTGAAAGGAACCCTTAGGTAATCCCTCTACAAGATTTAGCGATATTAACTGAGAGATTGCCTTAAAGTTGAGGTGATTCATTTTTCTATGCCATAACCAACCCAATTCATTTTGACTTTTAGCAACAAAGCATGTGTGGTTGTTATCAAATGTAGAATCCCAATCCACCAAATACACATTATTTGTTCTTTTTCCTCTTAATTTAGTAGACTTGGTCTTAGCGTCGCGTCGTTGACATAGCAGAAGTCACTTGAAAATTTAACATCAAAGCCTTTATCACAAAATTGACTAATGCTCAACAAATTATGCTTAAGACCCTCAACATACTATACATCACTGATCATGATGTTCCCCCTATGCATGATACCTATACCTTTGGTTTTACCTTTGGAGTTATCACCGAATATAACTTGAGGACCGTTGGTTGTACGATAGTTGATCAAGAGATCCTTTGAGTCAGTCATGTGCCTTGACGACCCACTATCGATGTACCAAACTGAAGTATCGGTGTTGGCTCTAGGTACCTGCATTTAAAGGGCAGTTCTAATTCTTCTTAGGTACCCATGTTGTTTTGGGTCCTTCAACGTTAGTAGCTTTGGTTTGAATTAAAACTTTCAGAACCCATATTTGCCTTATCTTCATTACGGGAAGATTGGCCTTCTTGGGTTTCGGTTTGTGTTGTGTGTGCTTTTTAGGTGTATAGTAATATCCTCGATTATAATAGTAATCATAATCGTAATCATAGTCATAATCATAATTATCATAGTATTGATAATATGATCTTGACTGTCTTGGATATTGACGCTGGTATTTCCTTGGCGCTGGCTTGGGTTGCACTTTTGGTGCTGAACGCTTAGCGCTAGATTCACAGTGTTCAGGCTTACCTTTAGCCTTTTAAGCGTTTGGATGAACCCCTTTTTGTGAATCATTTGCTTTAGCCTTACTCTTGTCTGAGTCAGCTTTGGCTTTCTCATTGGGCCTCGTACCATTGTCGCTAGGTTCATTTAGCGTTTGACTTTGTGAACTTTTCTCAACAAAGAGAACACCATTTTCTTTGTTGTTTGCCGTAACATTAGATTTATTTGATTGTTTACCGAATTTATTGTATCCTAAACCAGTCTTTTCACCATATAATCTAGTTACCTCAGTCACATTATCCAACTTTTTAGAAGTTTTTGATAATGATGAGATGAGCTGCTCTGATTTGGCAAGTCTAGCGATCAAATCAGCTTCTCTCTTGACTATTATATCAAGATCGCTTTTCAATTGAATAATCTCACTCTCAAGTGATTGGTTCTTCTCAATGCATTGTTGTTGAACTTTCAACATTGCTTTGAGCATTACTTTATCTCTTGTGAGTGATGAGATAATAGCGAGATCATTTTGATATATTTTGGCGACCTCTTGACAATCTTTATAATATTCATTAACTTTGTCAAGTAATTCATCATAAGAAAGAGGATGAGATAATTCATTGGTTACCTCTGGTAGCGATTTGTCAGACGCTTCATCTTCTCTTGCCATGAGACAGATCAACGCTGAGTCGCTTGTAGGCTCATCATCACTGTTTTCATCTGATGATTCCAAGTCCTCTTCAGGTGCGGGAAATGGTTTAGATTCCGCAAACCTTGTTGGCGAAGGTTGCTCCTGAGTTGGTTTCTATCCACATAGTCTTGCCTTGTGGGCTTAGACACATTTGGATAAGGGCAATTTACCTGGTAGTGCCCTAGTTTCCTACAATTATAACACAAATTAGTTTTCATTTTTTGTTCAGTGGATAATCGCTTTGATCCAACTGGCGCTGAGAGATTCTGTGTAGGCGATGGAGGCGCTTGATATGGAACTGGCGCAACTGGTTGAGGTGCTGAGTACACTGGCGCTTGATACTGAGGCGCTGGTGCTGGGGGAGGAGTTTGAAATGAAGTTTGTCCAATAGGATTTCTCTTTTCATATCTTAGAAATTTCTTGAATTTCTTGACTAATAAGGCCATTTCCTTTTCTTCATTTGATTCCACTGGTTTAACCTCACTAACCACTTTACCCTTATTTTTTGTGGTAGCGATTAAAGCTCCTGATTCAGTCGCTGAAGTTGTTGTGTCGCTGACTTCACCTAACTCGAATTCGAATGCCTTTAACTCTGAAAACACATGTTCTGGAGTAAGAGTCTCCAAAGTTTGTGATTCTCTCATAGCAACTGTCTTGATCAAGTATTTACTTGGAAGACTTCTGAAAATCTTATTGACTATTTCCTTGTTGGTCAATTCTTTATCTAATGACGCTAACTCGGTAATGAGCAAGGTGAATCTTGCGTCCAATTGTTCTAGCGTCTCACTGGGCTGCATCTTGAAATGCTCGAATCTTTGCATGGCCATGGAGAGCTTGTTCTCCTTCATTTGTGCTGAACCTTCGCACACAATGGCCAACTTATCCCATATTTCTTTGGAGGTTTTACATTGCTTGATCTTGTTAAACAATGCATCGTTATCTCCTAACGCTGAGTAAAGTGCACTTCGTCCAACATTATCTAGATTTGCTCTTTTTCTATCCTATGGCGTCCATTCTATCTTAGGTTTCTCGACATAACCATCTAGAGTAGCCTCGGTCTCTCCAGGGGCTCGAGTTACAACTTTCGTAATCTGAATGGGGCCATCTGTAATCACATCACACATTTCATTATCGCACGAACAAAAATATGCGAATGCTCTAAGTTTCCAAGAATCATAGTTAGCTTCTACCAACTTAGGCATTTTGTTAAAAGCCATAATGAGATGTTTTAAAGAGAGATTTTAAAAATGATTAAATTTTTTTTTTAAAAAAATGGATCTGAACAAGCAATTACGCCATTCTATCTTAGGTTTCTACTTTAACCGCTCTGATACCACTTAGTGGTCCCAAGTGGCATACGAAAGGGTCTAGAAGGGGGGGGGGGGGTTGAATAGACCCTGAAGTCTTTTTCGACTTTAAAAATTTCGTATCACTTTAAAGGTTTGAACGCTTTGGATAGCTGCGCGCTTGGGTCAGACGCTTCAGAAAAGTTAACTTAGACTTAGTGATTTTAGCAGTTTACCAAAGTAGGGCAACGCTTAGATCGCTTAATCAGGATTAACACAGCGGAAATGAGTTTTTAGCGTTCTTTTAGTTAATTGAATCACTTTGCACTTTAACTTGTCTCTTTCAAAGATAACTGATGTAATAATAATAATAATAATAATAATAATAATAATAATAATAATAATAATAATAATAATAATAATAATAAGACAAATAAGGTAAATGACACAAGATATATAAGGTTCACTGGGTGGTGAAATCCCAGCTACGTCCTTTTTTTCCTTTTTCACTTGGAGGAATTTACTAGAATGATTTTCGAAGAGTCACACAGAATCTTCTATACGATAGTAAAGGGTGAAAATGATATTGGGCTCCTTGATCACACAGACTTCAGCACCAATGAAGATCGTCTTCTTCAAGCTTCTCTCACTCAGAAATACTACCTGAAAGGGTTCAACGACTTTTCTCACTCAGATGAAAGGTTGAGGTTTGTCACTAGGGTTTTGTTTGTTTTTGAAAAGATCAAACAACTTGGAATATCTCAGTTGGAATTTGAATTTCTTCTTTGGAAGATGTTTGAGATATTTGTGACTGTCTGGAATGTAGAAAAAAAGCTTGAAAGATTTGGCTATGGAGTTTCTAACCTTTTTCTCAGCAAGTTTTTCTTGTGTCTGTACGTAATTATCTCTTGTAAAAATTGTATATATATATATATATATCTCTTTTTAGAGTTTGCTGGGGTAAGGTATTTATAGGCAATTTCTTGGGATCTGTCCGTTGGACACATGTAGGAGCATGCCTCTCACGGGGCGCGTGAGTATACCTTTTCTCTGACATTCCTGAAAGTTCGCTGAAGCCGATTGGACGGGAGCAGCTGAAATTCTGAATCTTCAGACAGTCTGGTCAAAAGGTGGCTTGTCCACAAGTCACATTAGCTTATCACAATTAATGCTCTTATCAGGCATTTAATGCATTTTGAATTTAATTCCCGTTGGAAATAAATGCCCGTTGAATGATTGCATTTAAGTCCTTCATGACTTGAGGATTTATTTCAGGTGATTCTGATATAAGTCGCTTGAGGGATTTCGAGCGCTTGATCCATAAATCCTGAAATGAGATCTTTTAGAGTTTTACAGACGCTAAGAAGAAAATCTTTATCTCCGGTTGACTTCAGACGCTGGTCTTCAACTTCTTCTCTAATAGACTCACCTAGAATTCTACTAGCGATTCAATCACTAAGACTTAGTCTAAATTCTACAAAGATAAAAATTATTAGCCTATAATAAATTACAACTTTCAAATGCTTATACATCAATCTATGAAAAACGAAAACTTACATTGTATTTTTTTTTGGGGTCTAACATTAAATCCTATCTTGTCATCATCAAAACATCTAACATGAAATTTCCTAACATTCATGAACCTTTGATAAGTGGCACCAGAGTTCCGAAGGCTGAAAGGCACGACTTTATAACAATATACACCTTTTGTGGTTATGATCGAGGTTTTCTTACTATCTTCTTCCGCCATCATTATCCGGTTGAAGCCTTGGTATGCATCCATCATGCTTAGAAGCGTATATCTAGCTGTTGAGTCTATCAATAGATCTATCTAAGGTAATGGATACTGATCTCTGGGGCATGCTTTGCTCAAATTCGTGAAGTCGGTGCACATACGCCATTTGCCTTGAGCTTTCGGGACCAATACCACGTTCGCCAACCATTTAGTGAAATGGATCTCGTTGATATAGCCAAATCGAGAAGCTTATTCACTTCAGCATCTATTATGGCATTATGATCTGGCCCAAAATTCCTTTTCTTTTGTTTCACTAGTTTTACATCTGGATCAAAATTTAATCGATGGACAATGACTTCGGGGCTTATGCCTTTAAAGTCTAATGTTGTCCAAGGAAAAACCTCTTTGTTCTCCCTCAAGAAGTTTATCATCGTGACTTCGAGGTTCGGATCCATTTGTGACCCGATTCGTGTAGTTTTCTCCGGATCACTAGGTGCAAGCTCGATTACTTTGTGGTCCGATGGTTCGATCGTTTCCTCCATTTTTTGCTTTTTACTCGGCTCCGGATCGTAGTTTCGAATTTCGATGGTAGTGTTAGGTTAATATCCTCAAATGTACTAGAGGATTAGAAAATATTAGGACATTGTTAATTTGTAATTGTTTCGCATTCAATCAATAAAAGGTAATTAGTTGTTTACTATTATATTAACATTTATATATTGTAATCATCTATAAGTTCATGAACACAATAGTTAACTCTCTAAGGCACTAGAGGAGCTTGATACTTGTGTACTAAAATAGTCTGCAAGTCAATGATTTTCAATTGGGCATTGGAAATCATGAAGACTTGTATGATATGAGTTTTGACGAGAAAGGTGTCCGTCAATCACTTGGAAGTAGTAAAGAACTCACATCATAGGTGCACTGATGGAGATAGTGGCACTCAGACATGACTCACATCGATTCTGTCTCATGGGTTTTCACGCTTTGACAGTCAATGACAGAATTGATTAAGTTGTAATAGGTGTGTCTGAACTTTAGACTTGAGGAATCGAGTTGAATATATACTTATGACATTAGGTTTGTCGTTAGAGTAGTTAGACCCAATTCACCCTTTGGTGGGGTCAACCTCGAACTGCAACCTAATGGGCAAGTAGTATTCTTAACTGATATCCAAGATGAGATTCGTTCCCTCGAAGGTGAACGAGGAATTATCCTATGCATTTATAAGTAAGTTAGATCTTAAAGTCTTTGGCCAAAACATTAACTGATCTGAACTTATTATAAATATAACATAGTGTCAAGTTAGTGAATTTGACCAAAAACCATGACTTTCACTTGATCGGGATAAGGAAACGAAGAGTTTATATTCACACGGTATATCTACAATAGGAAAGGTCAAAATGATCCAATCATTTCATCTTATTTGGGTTTACAATATGGACCACTTGACTGGCTAGGTGGGACCTATATTCAATGGAATCCTCCCATTGCCAAATATAGATGAGCCTAAAGAGTCACGCTTAAAAAGAAAAAATCGATAGAAAATATGAAATATTTCTTGTGGTAATATTTTAAGTATTGGATACTTAAAATTAATTAAATAGAATTAAATATTTGAAGAAATAAGTTAGTTTAGTTATAATTTAATTAATATGTTATATCTTGAAGAAATAAAATTAATTAAATATCCTATCTATTATTTAATTAGATTAATTAATTGGACTGAATTAGTTAATTAAATAATGGATTGGATTGAGCTCAAATTGGTACACCAAGAGGCACACTAAGACCAATATGGGGGCGGCCACTAGGCATCCATAATGGGCTAAATTAAGCCCAAAGTATTAACTTAAGTGATATAAATATATCACATTAGTTAATGCCTAGGTCATAAGTTACAATTAACACTTGAGCCACAAGACAAAAATTTCTCTCTCTCCCCCTAGCCCTAGACGTTGGTCATAGTGTCAAGCAAGGAAGAGATTTTTTTTCTAATCAAGCTTTTTCCGGCGAGACAATTTAGAGGCAACACTTTTGGACTGCTCGGATTATCAAGATTTCAGCCGTAGTTATTCGCGAAGAAGTTGATGGATTTGAGTTTTTGAGATTCTCCAACCACTTCGCTACAACGGGTAAAGTATTATTTACTCTATCATGCATAAAACTGAAAAAATCCGGGATTGATCCTGGAATAGGGAATCCAAATAAAATTTTAAAATTTTATTTCCGCTGCGTTTGGTTATTTTTTCTCAACAGTGGTATCAGAGCCAAATCGCGGGGTTTGGCGTATGTAATTTATGTGTAAACATGTGATAAAAGATGCATGATTTACAGTTTTTATCGATGCATGATTAGATATGTGGATTTTGCATTTTTTGTTCTTGAGGATTTTGTTTATTTTCGTTTGTTAGAAATTAATAAAAGTTGAATTTTATGTAATTTATGTGATGGAAATTAAAAATTGCAAATTTCAGCTCCGACCCCTCGCCGTGCTGGCGACGGGCGCCGTCGGCCGTTCCGCCAGCCTGTGCGCGTACAGCAGCCTATAGCGAGTCCATCATGCTGGATTGGGCTCGCTGTGTGAGCCCAATTGCGTAGCAGCTGGGCTGTCGTGCAATTAGGTCGCACGGCGAACCCACACGTGTGTTTTATAGCACACAGGTTGCATCGACCCGACCCGGTCGACCCATGGGTGACCTAGGTCATTTATTAAATATATATATTATTTAATTTTTGATTAAAATTAAATTTTAATGCAAAAATAAATAATATTATTTATTTAATAAAAGTATTTTAATTTCGTCTAATCTAATGTTAATTAAAGTTAGACTTTGAATTAAATTGGATTCTTTCTATTGTGAAATTAATTTTAATATTCTTAGAGATTAATTTTTATTAAAATTGAATTTTAATATAAAATTAATTGGAGTTCATTAAAATCGAATTTTCGAATAGAACTAAATAAATAATTTCCTCGAGAATATGAAAAACAATAATTGAATTTGGAATTTAATTAGAAATTAGCATATATGGTTTTTGTATGTTATGTGATATATATCATGTTTGACATGTTATGTGATGGGAGACATGCTTCATGGACTTAGGCTCGTTTATATTTGTATTTTTTTCGATGGGTTGTAAAGGCCTTTTTGAGCCTATTTTTATTTTCTTTCTAGATTATTTTTGTATAGGTGGCTTATATTGAAATGTAATAGTTAGAAATAGAATAGGCCCAAAAGAGAAATTCAGGTTGAGCCAAGGAGATACAAGAAGGAGCTGTGGAAGCTTTAGTGTAGTTTCTTTTTAGTTTCGATTGAGACATTGGCTTGTCTCAATCTACGAATAAAAGTCCATGAATCGTGTATTGTTAGCTTTCTAGGATTGCTATCTTTTTATTTTAATCCATGTTTGTATGTTTAGTATAAAATGGATTAATGTGCAAAGTGAGACCTAATAAATAATTTAAATTCTCCCACTTTGAAAATATTAAGTTAGTAAAGGGTACTCGGTATCATGTCCTCCACTGAACTTAGGAGAAATTAAAATGATATTTAATATATAATATTGTCCCTAAGCAATGGGGTTATATATTGAAATATATTTTAAATTTTTCCTACGTGCATGAATGCCATTAGTCGAAACAAATTTCACCACACATACCAACAAAAGGTTGCAAGGTGAAATTCAATTGTTAGACTAACAGATAGTCAGTGGGTTGAACTTAAATTATTCATAAATCAATAAGATCGTTAAAAGGTTGAGATTTGATGCATAATGGACAAAGGAAATGAATCATCCATTTGATGGATTGATGTTGGACATCACTTTAATAATTTAATTAGGCCACATACCAGCATAAGGCTGTAACCTATTGATCTTGCTAAAGAAATCAATTACCACTACGAAGCCTTCCAATGATGACTTCCGAATTCCACAGTAGGAGTGTGGATTTTCAAAAAATGCAGTGGGAGCCAAGTTTATTTTGGAAGTCCTTAACTTAAACTTGGAACAACAATTACATTAGAATCTAATAAGTCTCTTTATTTTTCTGCAGTTATTTGCTTATTATCTCTCTCACTTTGACTATCACCCCATTGTCTATACTACTTGAAAAGAACACTTTGACTGGTCCAAACTATGTGGACTGGTTCTGAAACTTGAGGATAGCCCTCAATATGGAGTCACTGGGATATGTATTGGATGTTGATATCCCAGCCGCGCCCACAAGGACGCGTGCTAGAGAGGAGGAAGTCGCGGCTCATGAGAAATGGGTCAAAGACGATGTACGAGTTTGTGGGTACATGCGGGGCTCAATGACGAATGAGTTGTAGAGATCTCACGACAAAATGGTTTTGGCGAGGGCTATTTTGGCGTAGCTGGTGGAGCTCTATGGTGAGCACAATCGTACTGCTCGATATGAGATAACGAAAGAGCTCTTTGGAGCTAAGATGAAAGAAAGTGAAAAAGTTGGGGATCAAGTCCTAAAATTGATTTCAAAAATTGAGAGGTTAGGGGCCCTCGACTTCAACATGGACTCACAACTACAAACTGACCTCATCTTGCAGTCACTTCTAAACTTCTTTTCCCAATTTATAGTGAACTTCTACTGTAATGAGATAGAAAGCAATTTAGTTGGGTTGATGCTGCACAATCTCAAATGGAGCCTAAGGGAAAAGAAGCAGCATTAGTCATCACTTCTAAGCCTAAAAACTAAGAAGAAGAAGACTAAGAATGTTACTAGCACTCCGGGTCCACAAGGTAAGGTAGATAAAGGAAAGGAAAAGGCTCTAAAAGTGATAAAGAGCAAAGGGCCTAAAGAAATGGATAGGTGCCTTCACTGCGGTGAGCTAGGCCACTGGAGGAGGGAATGTCCAAACTTTGGCAAAGGTGCAGCATGTATGGAACTTTTTATTTTAGAAACTCATTGTTCTATAACAGTTTTTTCCACTTCGTGGATACTATATTCTGGAGCTAGTGCTCACGTTTGTGTAATGTATCAGGATTTGCAATGAAGTAGAAAACTGGAGCATGGAGAGGTGCTGATCAGTGTTGGCAACAGGCAGAGTGTCACAGCTTCTCACATTGGATCAACTTCTTTATGTTTATCATCTGGACATATTTTAAATTTAGAGAATGTTTTAGTTTTGCTCAACGGGCTTAAGAACATTATTTCAATTCCTATATTGGTTAGGAATAATTATTTTTTTAAATTTTATTGACAATACTTGCAGCATTTTATTTAATGATAATATTGTTGGCACTGCTACTTTAGTCAATAGCCTCTATTATTTAAACATGTAAAATGAATGTGTTGTAAATGTTATATCAAATAAGCGTGATAGTCAAAGTACTAACCTAAGCTTAAAGTGGCATCTTATATTAGGCCATGCTGGCGAGCAAAAGATACACAAGATGGAGAAAAATGGGTTAATTGACCCATTGGGATAGGATCCCTATCCAACTTTTGAATCTTGCCTCAAAGGCAAAATGTCTAGATCCCCCTTCATTGGGAATTTTGAAAGGGCCACTGAAGTATTAGGACTTGTGCACACTGATGTTTGCGGACCATTTGGAGAGATGGCTTGTGCAGGTTTTCACTATTTCATTACTTTCACTGGTGACCATTTAAGGTATGGTCTTGTGTATCTAATGCAATACAAGTCTGAATCATTCGATAAGTTCAAAGAACTTAAGGCTTTAGTGGAAAAACAAACTGGATATCATATAAAAACACTACCATCGGATCGTGGAGGTGAATATATGAGTGACGAGTTTGATCAGTTCCTACAGGAACATGGGATAATATTGCAACTCACACCACCAACGACTCCATAACTAAATGGGGAAGAAGAGTGTAGAAATCGAACGCTTTTGGATATGGTTCGATCTATACTTAGCTGAGAAAATGTCATTTTTAGTACCATAGGACACGCCGAATCCAATTTTGGTACCATGCTTTTGAAAAGTAACACTTTTGGTACCAAATCAAGTTTTTTGTCTCAATTTTGGTACTGTCGTTAGTTGACTAATGGTCAACACTAAAAAATCCATTAGTTTTCTAATTTGGGGGGAAAAAATAGAATTTGGGGCAAAAATGGAGGGAAAAAACTGATTTAATTGGAGGAAAATCGATTTTGGAGGCGTGTTTAAATTAGTTTTTGTGAGTTTTTGCTCATTCGGGCTCTTCTTCTTCTTCTTCAACTTTCAATTTCTTTAATTTCTTCTTCCAAATGGTTTCTTCTACTACTAGCTCTACTCGAGGAAGAAAAAGAAGAAGCCATTTGGAAGAAGAAATTAGAGAAAGTAAAAGTTGAAGAAGAAAAAGAAGAAGAAGAAGAGTTCAAATGAGCAAAAACCCACTAAAATTGTTTTAAAAACACCCTCAAAATCGATTTTCCTCCAATTAAATCGGTTTTATTGTTGTAAATAATTTTTTGATTTGTGTTTATAGAATAATAAAATAATCTCAACAATATATATAATAGAATTATCATAACTTCATAATATATAAATATAAATCAAACCGTATAAGACTCGGTAAATATGACACTGGAGCAATGGAGAGTCACGATGGTGTCACTGTTCTAAAGTCACGATTGCCTCCCTACGTGCAGGTTCTGACAGCTGATCACGACTCCAGGATAAAACCCATTAGCTCACAGCGGAGTCTCATCTTGGGTGCACGTCCTCGAGGAGACTAGACCAGTCCACCATCACGTTGCCAAAATACTAACACTCTTGTGGGAGTAAAATGAAAAACATCTTAAGAAGTCATAATCTCACTTGTATCACTTGTGCCAACAAAATGAGCTATGACCTCTTTATATAGTAAAATAGGATTTGACCGTTATAAGACAATAATGGGCCATTAACACCATAATCAAATCATCATAAAATCACCATAAAATCAATAGTAAATTGGCCCAATAATGTTGTAATAAAGTGGTCAAAATCTCATAAAATGAATCAACTAATGAGGCCATAAATCTAAAATAAATATAAATTAAAATGGCACATTTGATGAAAAAAATGTTGGAAATAAATAATATTTTAATGAAATTTTAAAGCTTATTCCAACATTTTTTCCCTCCATTTTCGCCCTTAATTCTGTTTTTCCCCCCAAATTAGAAAACTAACGGATTTATTAGTGTTGACCATTAGTCAACTAACGACGGTACCAAAATTGAGATAAAAAATTTGATTTGGTACCAAAAGTGTTACTTTTCAAAAGCGTGGTACCAAAATTGGATTCGGTATGTCCTATAGTACCAAAACTGACATTTTCTCATGCTCAACTACATTGATTTACCCATCTTCTTATGGGGACATGCACTCCTTACACCTATTCATTCTTGAATAGATGTCCTTCCAAATCTGTTCCTAAGACCCCATATGAGATATGGATAAATAGGAAACCAAACCTTAAATACATTAGGGTTTGGGGATGCTCTACCTACATCAAGAAGATAAAGGCAGATAAATTGGAAGCTAGGTCCATTAAAGGACGTTTCATCGGTTTTTTAAAGGATTCCATGGGATACCTATTCTACATGCAAGATGATCAAAGGATCATTGTTGCATTGCAAGCGTACTTTCTTGAAGAAGAATTTATTCAAGAAAGTGGTGCAGTTAGAAAGATTGTTCTCGATGAACAAGATGAAACACCCAGGGAGATGACTGTTCAAAAAACACACACTAAACCTGATGAAACACAACCAACATTGCAAAGATCTAGTAGAGTACCACATCAACTTGATAGGTACTACAGGTACCTGCTACAAGAGGAACCGGGGGTCCACACTATTGCAGTGGGAGTTCATGGGGACGACCTTTCTACTTATGATCAAGCGATGATGGACATCGACTCTGCAAAGTGCCGAGAAGCTATGCAGGCGGAGATAGACTCGATGCACTCCAACCAGGTCTGGACTTTGGTAGATCATCTTGAGGGCATTGCACCTATAGGGTGCAAGTGGATCTACAATAGGAAGATAGGCCCGGATGGAAAAGTTGACACATACAATGCAAGGCTTGTAGCAAAAGGTTATAGTCAAAAGGAAGGAATTAACTATCAAGAGACCTTTTCACTTGTGGCAATGATCAAGTCTATTCGAATTTTGTTTGCAATAGTTGCACACTTGGATTATGAGATATGGAAAATGGATGTGAAGATGACTTTTATGAATGGATTCCTCGAAGAGGATATCTATATGGATCATCCTAAAGGTTTTGCATTTAGGTTTGGTATTCATAAGGTGTACAAACTTCAGAGATCCATTTATGGACTTAAGCAAGCCTCTAGGAGTTGGAATCTATATTTTGACGAAATTGTCAAATGATTTGACTTTGTCAAAAGCGAAGATGAACTATGTGTACAAGAAGGTTAGTGGGAGTAAAATCACTTTCCTTGTTTTATATGTGGATGACATTATACTCATAGGAAGTCATGTAGAAATGCTCACATCAGTCAAAAGATGGCTTTCAAATACACTCTCCACGAAAGACTTGGGAGAAGCGACCTATATTCTAGAAATTCGTATCTACAGTGGAACAAATAGAATGATAGGACTTTCCCAAGATCTTTAATTAGAGAAAGTCCAAAAAATATTTAGGATGGAAGACTCTAAGAAAGGTTTCTTACCCATGAGACATGGGGTACACCTTTCAAAGTGTATGTCTCCTCAATGTGAGGGAGATTGAAAAGAAATGAGTACAGTGCCCTACGCGTCTGCAGTGGGTAGTGTGATGTACGCTATGTTATGTACACGGCCCGACATAACCTACGCAGTAAGCATGGTGAGTCGTTTTCAGGCTAACCGGGGAAGAGAACACTGGACTGCTGTAAAAAATATTCTCAAGTATCTAAAGAGATCTAAGGATATGGTCCTAACAGATGGACATGAAGATTTGAAGATGGATGGATATACTGACTCAGATTTCCAATCTGATGTAGATGATCGAAAATCCACTTCAGGGTTTATATTCACGCTCAATGGTGGAGCGGTAACTTGGAAACGTTCCAAGAAAAGCACAATCGTTGATTCCACCACTGAGGCAGAATGCATGGCAGCGTTAGAGGCTGCTAAAGAGGGTGTTTAGATTAGGAAGTTTCTTGGAGAACTTCAAGTGGTCCCTAGTGTAGAGCTGTCATTGCCACTTTATTGTGACAATAACAGGACTATTGCACAAGCAAAGGAACCAAGGTCTCACAACAAATCCAAGCACATAGAGAAAAGATATCACATAATAAGATAAATCTTTGGAAGATGTGAGATAGTTATTCAAAGAGTAAATTCAGGTAACAACGTCGCTGTCCCATTGACCAAGCCTTTGACACAGGCAGTGCTGGATCAACATCTTGAAAAGATGGGTATTAGATACCATAGTGATTGGCATTGAGTACACGTGGGAGATTGTTAGGTTAATGTCCTCAACTTCCATTAGAGGATTAGGCAATGCTAGGACATTATTAATTTGTAATTGTTTCGCATTCAATCAATAAAAGACAATTAGTTGTTTACTATTATATTGGCATTTATATATTGTAATCATCTATAATTCCATGAACACAAGAGTTAACTCTCTAAGGCACTAGAGAAGCTTGATACTTGTGTACTAAAATAGTCTGCAAGTTAATGATTTTCAATTGGGCATTGGAAATCATGAAGACTTATATGATATGAGTTTTGACGAGAAATATGTCTGTCAATCACTAGGAAGTAGTGAAGAACTCATATCATAGGTGCACTGATGGAGATAGTGGCACTCAGACATGACTCACATCGATTCTGTCACATGGGTTTTCACTCTTTGATAGTCAATGACAGAATTGATTAAGTTGTAATAGGTGTGTCTGAACTTTAGATTTGAGAAATCGACTTGAAGATATACTTGTCACTTTAGGTTTGTCATTAGAGTAGTTAGACCCAATTCACCCTTTGGTGGGGTCAAGCTCGAACTGCAACCTAATGGGCAAGTAGTATTCTGAATTGATATCCAAGATAGGATTCGCTCCCTCGAAGGTGAACGAGGAATTATCCTATGCATTTATAAGTAAGTTAGATCTTAAAGTCTTTGGCCAAATCTTTAACTGGTATGGACTTATTATAAATATATCATAGTGTCAAGTTAGTGAGTTTGATCAAAAATCATGACTCTCACTTGACCGGGATAAGAAAACGAAGAGTTTATATTCACATGGTATTTACAATAGGAAAGGTAATATGATCCAATCATTTCATCTTATTTGGGTTACAATATGGACCACTTGACTGGCTAGGTGGGATTTATATTCAATGGAATCCTCCTATTACCAAATATAGATGAACCTAAAGAGTCACGCTTAAAAAGGAAAAAACGATAGAAAATATGAAATATTTCTTGTGGTAATATTTTAAGTATTGGATACTTAAAATTAATTAAATGGAAATAATTATTTGAAGAAATAAGTTAGTTCATTTATAATTTAATTAATATGGTATTTTTTGAAGAAATAAAGTTAATTAAATATCCTATCTATTATTTAATAAGATTAATTAATTGGATTGAATTAATTAATTAAATAATGGATTGGACTGAACTCAAATTTGTGCACCAAGAGGTGCACCAAGAGGCACACCAAGACCAATATGGGGCGGCCACTAGGCGTCCATAATGGGCTAAATTAAGCCCAAGGTATTAACTTAAGTGATATAAATATATTACATTAGTTAATACCTAGGTCATAAGTTACAATTAACACTTGAGCCACAAGACAAAAATTCCTCTCTCTCCCCCAGCCATAGTCGTCGGTCATAGTACCAAGCAAGGAGGAGATTTTTTCTGATCAAGCCTTTTCCGGCGAGACAATTTAGAGGCAGCACTTTTAGACTGCTCGGATTATCAAGATTTCAGCCGGAGTTATTCGCGAAGAAGTTGAAGGATTCGAATTTTTGAGATTCTCCAACCACTTTGCTACAACAGTAAAGTATTGTTTACTCTATCATACATACGTCTGATAAAACCCCGGGATTGATCCTGTAATAGTCCAAATAAAATTTTAAAATTCCGTTTCCGTTGCATTTGGTTATTTATTTCCCAACAGGTATAAGCCAACTTCTTCACTCTTTCTGGTTTCTTTTTTCTGGGATTTTGTTTCAACGAAGTAGTGTAGTACTTTCGTGTCATCTCTTGATTACATTTGACTTGTCCGATCCCTGCCTTTGTTTGAAATTTAATTTTCAAATCAGGCATAGATACTACAGCTCCAAACAAGTTTAAGCCAGGTCGTCCTAGTATGACATTGTATGCAAATGGTGCATCCATAATGAGAAATTTAATCGTCACCATTTTTCTCGTGGGCTCATCACTCAACGAAGCAGGAATATCAATTGTTCCAACTAGAGTTATCTCCGAACTTCCAAATCCAACTAGTGGAGTGGTTACTAGACGTCTTGTATCAAAGTTCATCTTTCGAAGTACACTTTGTATACTGCAAAGTTCACGATATCCATTTTGATGACCATTGGATTGTCTTGTGGTCCAACCACACCATTGTAATCCTCAACTCCGAAGCTTAAAGCTTCGTGCTTCAAACGCACAGTTATGACATGCAACATCTGTTCTCTTCGTTCATGTGCCTTTAATTCCTGTGTGTATTTCTTCCAAGCATTTTGTGAATCTCCATTAGTTGGACCACCAGCTATTATGATAATTTCTCCATGAAGAGGTAAGTTGTTGTGTGCATTGTTCTCTTCTTTAGGGTATCAATCTCGACGTTTGTCACGTCGTTTGTTGTCCCTACGATCTCGATTGTGATAATCATCTCTTCTTCAAAATTATCCCTTTCATGATCTCTGGAACGACTTCGGTCTCGTCGACCTTGTCATTCCGGAGACTTAGGCGCTTCTTGCCTCTCTTGAACCTTATGATCTATGAATTGTTGCAAATACCCTTGTTTGATCAATCTTTCGATTTCATCTTTCAATTGAAAGCACTCCTCGGTATCATGACCCGTATCTTTGTGGAACTTGCAATATTTGTTCGAATTCTTCTTTTTAGCTACTTCTTTCATGGGTCGTGTCCACATCAACATATCTTTTTGTTCTCAATAGCCAATAATGCATGTCCTCTCAAAGTGTTCAATGGGGTATAATTCTCGTACCTCGTATATTGAGGCCTGCCATGCTTGTCCAATCAGTCATTTTTTTAACCTTGGTTTTTCTCTTGAGCTTTATCCTTCAATTGCTGCTGGACTCTCTGTTCTTCCCTCTTGAGTTCATTCATCTCCTATCATAAATGTACTTCTGAGCCACCACCATAAGTTCCTCCATATCGAAAGGATGATTCCTGAGTAATGCATCGGCAAAAGGTCCCATTTTTAAGGCGTTTATCATTAAATTAATTTTTATCTCGTTAATTAGACCTTGCACATCTAGAGCTTCATCATTAAAACGATCTACAAAAGATCCTTAACTCTCATCATCTTTTTGTTGTATGTCGAATAAGTGGGTTATGGATTTGACATATTTACGCTTTCTAGCGAAATGGTATTCAAATTTGTGCATGAACTAGATGTAGTCTACGATACATTCGGTGGGAAAATGTGTAAACCAATCTTGGGCTCGACCCGTAAGGGTCGTCAAAAAGATTTTTCTATTCAAAGCATCCGATAGGTTGTTTATCGTCATCAGATTTTCGTATCCAATTTCGTGTTGTTTGGGATCGGTTGATCCATCACACTTCAGTAGATCGGGGATACGGAAGTTCCCCAAAGATTCTGATAAAATTTCCTCACAAAAGGGAGAATTTTTCCTTTGAAGAGCTGAGACAGGTCGAAAGACCTTTTTAGGAATATTAGGTGAGTAAAACACATCTTCATGCATGGTATTTTTGCCCTTCTCACCCTCACAAAGTGAATGGGTGTGGCTTTCAGCCCCCTCTTCGTAGTTTTGCACCCGATCTTCCCTTTGTGTCGCATTTTCTTGGGCTTTCTTGACCTTATCCATTGGTGGAATGGGCTTATGGAATAGCCTACGGGGCGTAACAGGTTCGAGTTTTACTTGTATGTGTGGCGTAGCCGGAGCTTTAGCCAAATACTCTTGTAGAGCTTTTTGAGCATATTCTTGCATTTTCTGGTGGAATTGCCCATATGTCATTGTTATGACGGGTTCGTCACCCATTTTGAAGCCTAGAGGTGGCTCTACCTTGGGGTTTAGCGTGCGTTGCCTTTCCTCTCCTTGAAGTCTCTTATTCCTGTGATTGTTAGATTCTTCCATATTTCGAGTTCGATCATACAGCGAGACTAAGCAGACATTCCCACAGACAGCACCAACTGATCTGAGTCGTATTTCGTTAGAGCTACAACACGGATCAATCGAGGCTCGGGTAGGACCCGACCCGGAGATCAATAGATAATAGACTGCACTCTCGAGATAGAGCTGTCTACGTACCTACTAATAGGATCAAGTCTAACGTAGTTCAATCAGAGTAAGGAGTCCTAGCATAAACCTCGTAATTTATAAGTGGATCTGCCTAGTGTCTATGTCGAAGCTCGGAGCTACAGTGAATATACTTGAGAATTTAATGAATAGTGATTGCGTACCCCCCCCTATGGTCTTGCATGAGCGTATTTTATATGTGACACTGTGTACGAATACAAGGGTGACAACTATTTTTTTAGAGTAAAACACGTGTAATTGATCGAGTGGCTTCTTGTAATCCGGGTCGTACGTGACCCGATAGAGGACGCGGATCATGTTCCAGTTATAGACTTTGTCTTGGTTCCGGGCCTTTGTTCCAAATTTGGGCCTTTATTAGTATATTAAATTAGTATGTCCAAAATTGTGCATATCAATATGTACATGTATATTTTACGTAGGGCAATTTTTTTACATTTTTATGAATTTATGAGATTTATCAATTACAAAACAAGTGTGTCAATCGGGTTTAAATTTTAATTTCCATGGATTATATGACATAAACAAAAGTGCTTATATATATATATATATATTATCCACCACCAATTTATTTTATAAGATCGAACTTTGATATAAATAAATAATCACTTGCAGAACTAAAAGCTCGAAGAAGCTTCTTGTTTACAAGCACTTTTTGTTACAATAATTCAACAACTGATTTATTAATTCCAGTAAACAATTAACAGAAGCAACACCATAAAGTAGCTATATATCTATATCATCACTGCTTTAGTTTATTTGCTTCTTGCATGGATTCATCTTAGTTAATCCTGCAAAATATCAGACAGCACCAAAACAAATTAATCAGTTCAATTTCTTCAATAAAACTTCTCTACACACACATATTATATATATAGAGGCGGAGAGGGGGCTGGTGCCTGGTAGGGACAGCCTCCCCTCTCAACTTCTGAAAATTATTTTTTTAGACTATTTTAATTTTGCACTCCAAAACCAAAAATTATCAATTTTGTCCTCCGGTTATAAAATCCTAGCCCTGTATGTAAACTCACTTCTCACAGTCGACGGTTCGGGAGACAGGGATGTCGAGTTGGACGCCGCACTTGGTGGGCAGGCTCTGCGCCGCTGCATCCTTCAAGTCAGCGTAGCCGTTGGCGGCGGCCTTGACGCAGCTGCAGCAAGCCTTCTTGTCCGCCAACGACGTCTGTCCGATCCCTTTCACCGCCTTCACCCCAGCACAGCACGCCGGAGACGGGGTATCTCCGCCGCGTCCGGTGAGGTAACCGACGCAGGGGATCAAAGCAGCGTCCACTTGACCGCATGTCACGGCGGCCTGTCCCCGCTGCACCGCCGCCAATAGGAAGACGGCAAGAATTGCAATCAGTACTGCCACAACACCACCCTTCATTTTGATTTTTTTAAAGCTTTTTTGTAGATTATATTTATGTGTGATTATGTGTGTGCTTCTGCTTTTTAAGAAGTTTGTACGTATAGATGGGGTATTTATAGGGTTGGGATTCTGCTGCTTTTGTGAAATAAGCTGCGTTTGCAAGCAATCTCAGAAGTTGTTTTGCTCTTTTGGCTTATTTGTGTAAATAATGTGTCATGCTTATGGTGCCCTAAACCCCTAAATATAGCAAGGGCGAACTGCATTCCCAACTGCCTTTACCTTAGCTTAGATTTATGCTAACTTTACCTCTACACAGATTTTAAGCACGAACCCGGTTCCGGTGAAACCATGGTTCGCAGGAACGGTCACTGTGGTTATCGCGGAGGTCACCGTTCTAGTTTCATTGCCAAATCGCAGCGTCAGAACGGTTTAAATGTGAGAATACCGACGCTGTTTAAATGTTATCATAAGGCGAATTTTAAGTTGCATGATAAATTCGACTCAGTTTCTGGCTTGTTCACCGTTAATTCAATACCGATTTACTACTCTCTAATTTTGAAAAGAATTTGTTCATTGAATACATCCTCAATTTATTTTTATCGACCAACGACATTTAAAAAAAAAAATAGAATCATTGATATATCAGTGACACAAAAGCAATGACATATATTATTTTCTTAATTGGACAAAAATACTCTATAGGGGTTATCATACTCTAGTGTTTGTATTTTATTATTTTTGTCGATCGGGGGCAAGCAAAATTCTTACCCCAACCAAATTCAACTATATAAATCAAACTATTCGCACATCAATTACAAAATTAATATTTATTTTGTGATTTGTATCGTTGCGATGAGATAATATTTTTTCATTAAAAGTATAACTAAATCAGTTCGAGTTAGATTTGTAGTTGAGATACTGCAAAAGATGTATACGTAGACTTAGCTTGCATTATAACATTAATATTCATACCAACGGGTTGGTCCGAGTGGTAAGCAGCTCAGTTCCACTTAAGCAAGGTCTCGGGTTCGAGACCTTGTGAATGCAGAAAACCTCCGCCGGGAGACTCACCCACCACTGTCAGGTGTGCGACCCAAGTCGGATACGGATGTAGTCGGGGCAAAACTCCTGTAAACCGGGTGGGCAACAAAAAATAAAATAAAAAATAACATCAATATTCATGCATTCACAAGTAACTAAGGTTAACGACTACAATTATGGCGGAGGAACAATTCACATACATATTATTTTGCAGAAAAATTTCATTTTTGATACCATAATTGATAGTTTGTACATTTTTTATAGAGAGAATCACATCTATAGTCCCCCATCTTTTCTGTTTGTATCACTTAAGTCCCTCAGGTAATATTTGTTTCACTTAAGTCCCTTATGTTCTAAATTCTATGTCATTTAAGTCCTCTAGTTGTTTTATTGAACAAATTTTATTTCAAATAAGTCCTTATAGTTTCATTACCTCTCAAACCTAGCCTGGTAAAAGATATAATAAGCACTTTACCCGAGTTTAAGCAAAAGAAGAATCCGCTTAAAAAATGGTATCAGAGCTTCAGGTTATTCATGAAATACTTAAATAAATTTACATAAGATTAAGTCTAAGCCTTATGGAGGAGAATTAAAACAAAAATGGAACCGAACAACAGTTCGATCTATGACGAGAACAAGGAGTATTTCCAGATACTGGAAAGACAACGAGACGAAGGGATTGATAAATTAATCCAAAAGCACAAGAGACTCTCTAAAGAGATTAGAGAAACTATTACAAGAGTACAGAAGAAGACTACTGTAAAAGATCTACCGGCTTCAATCCGGTATTATGAGAGAAAGTTTGCCATGGATAGAAAATTTCAAGGCAATGTTGCGAGAGATCTACAACTCGTAGAAATACAAGGCAAATGGCCAGGAAAAGCTAACAAAGGTAACTCTTTCAATTAAACAATTTATATGAATTGGAAAGAGATTGAAACGGACACATCTAAGATCTCTAAGGATCTTAGAGAGATCCAAAAGACAGTTCAAGATTACGGACATAGGCTAGAACATCTACCTATGAAAATCGAAAACTTGAACCAAAAATTTGAGGAAATCCTCAAGCTTATTCCAGATCTACAACGATCTGTGTCAGATTTAAAGACAGAGGTCAGAGATCTGAAAACCAGGCAAGGCATAACCAGTACATCCAAACCAAAAAAGGATAGAATCGGTGATGCACTTGGACGAGTAGACCTTCTACATCAGAAGGGAAAGGCTAAGGAAGTTCCTAAGCCTAAAACTCATGATGAACTACTCATTGATATCCTTCGAAGTATTAAATAATATGGATATAACAAGAGTAGATCCATCCAATCTCCAGGAATTAGCTGAGTCTTTTTCACAATTACATGTTGTGGAGCTAGCTAATGTAAAAACACATGAACTCGCACTAGGCTTTCCAAATCCTGGAGAGAGTTCAGCCTCTAATATTCCTCCACCGGATGAACCAATGAGAGAAGGTGAAGATTTTCATACAAACGCAGAACCCGCTCTTAGAGGGGTAACGTTTAGAGAAAATCACACAAGAAACCCAATAAGGGTACCGGAAAATACACCATGGGCAAGGACTATGTCACATACCTTGAATCCATATGGTACTATCCTAAATCTGGATGTCATTGATTTCAGAAACATCGAAAAAATAATCGATGAATGGGTAGCCTCTATGAAAATAGCCGCTACTACACTGGAACTTGATAAAGAAAACTTCATAAGAATAATGGAGTTAAGCTTAGAAGGTTCTGTAAAGACAGGTTGGGAACGCACCCCGACAGAATCTAAGCAAGAAGTGTTAGCCGGAGAATCTAAAAGCACTATTGCTGATAGATTTGGAAGGATAACCAAATTAAATTTCATCGGGGACGGATACTTTGGTGAAAATAATTCTGAAAGAACTAGAGAGTACACACAAGCACTCTATGGTCTTGAGCTAAGAAATATTTGTGCCATTGATGAGTATATCTATTGGTTCCGAAAATATTTCTTTCATGCGGATGTAAGTGCAGAGATTGCTGCACCTATGTTCTTTGCTAAGATCTGTAGTCCTTGGAGAGAAATGTTAATACATTCTTACAAGGTTCCAGAAGGACAAGTTGATACAGTCGCAAGACGAATGTCTTTCTCAAAAGACAAACTAAAAGACTGGTGTCAACAAGCAGCTGTTCAAAAGAATATGAAAAAGCTAAAAGGAAAAATGAAGAGAGCCCCTCTTTGTTGTAATAATAATGATTTTCCAACAATAATTGGAGAATCAATAGAGCAGCGAAAAAGGAGAAAGCATTTAGATCTCTCTGAGACCAAGAGCAACAAAAGGCGATCTGCTTTCAGGCGCAAGTCTTGGTGGTCTAAATCAAAAGCCCGATCTTATAAATCTGGCCAAAGATCTGGACCAACCAGGGTTTCTTCCCAGAGGTCAAGGAACTCAGACGGAAAGAAACCAATAAGACGAACTTTCAGAAAAGCTCATACAAGAGCAAATGAAAGTTTCAAAGATTGTAACTGCTGGACATGTGGAGCTCGAGGCCACATTTCTCCAGATTGTCCGCAAAAGAGTGGCGAAATAAAACAATTTGAAGCCACCGCAGATATACTGGATGCAGTTTTTTACGGCGATTTGGTACCAATATACCAATTCGAGAATATTCCCTCAGACGAAAGCGTCTATGAGGAAGAAATAGAGAGTAATTCCGATGAAACATCAACCGAATCGGAATAATGCCAGGAATTTCTATTTGTACAGTTCCACAACTTAGAACTGTAATCTCTGATTTCAGAGAAAAGATTGAAAAGAGTAGAACCATAATCCTGCATTATAGATCTACTATTCAATTATTAGGCGAGACACCTCTCCGCCTAAGAAAAATAATTGAGCATGAGACCAAAATTCAGGTTTGGTCACAGAATATTCATACTCTCGAAAATTGGATAGAAAGTATGAATAAAAGTAATCGTTCTATCTTCCAAGAAAGAAATAATCCTTTCTAATGGACTACTCCGCCGAAGGAGATAGGCTTCAGTCAACTGATAGCCTAGCTGGCTTCTTTTCCAAGGCATCTATATCAGATAAAACCATGGAAAAGATCATGCGGCAAAATTCAAGTATTGATAGATACGATGGATTTAGAGTCAATAGCGTTAGCCGAATCCTAAATCAAATAGGATTAAATCAAAGGCGGCATAACATCAGATACCAAGTGAGTTCTGGGGAATTTGCAATCCCTATGGAATTAACCGGTAATGTGATGGATATGCAACTTATTCCGAAAGAAGAAATTCTGGAAGAATTAAGTAAACTAAGAGAAGAAGAAGCTCTTACAATGAAATGGATCCATATAGGAACCATTGAAGTTGTAATCAAAGCGACTTTCAAAGAAGGTGTTAATTCTCCGTTACATTTATCCATAATGGATAAAAGAATTAACAACCTAAGAGACGGTTGTCTTGGTACAATGGTAGGGAACTTATATGCAGGAAAGCTAATGTTTGACATTCATCCAAGAATTGCATATAACCTAGCGGACCAAGATTTTAGCCGAGTCTTAACCCTTCATCAAGATTTCAAAAGAACAGATCTCATGAAAGAAGGAAATAGACCATATTCTATTACATATAGAATTGCTTATGCACTTTCCAATACACACCATTCTGATTTGTTTCTCCGGAAAGAGTATATTGAAATTCCAAGAATTTTCAAGGAATTTGCTAAGGTAATGGCACCCGATCCAATTCAAATCCCAAGAATTGGAGGTGTTGATATTTTAATCCGAGACCATCCAGTTCTAGACCGTTCAATGAGTTCTAGAACAGATTGTAGTAGCAGGATGTCCTTTTCAGAAGAAAGGATAAGGAGTTTAAAAGGAAAAGAGTTACTCAACGATCCAACTCCTCAAGCTATTCGGGTAGATAATGTAAAAATTAAATGCCCAGAAGGATGGAAAGATGTGCAAGTAATGTTTGATATTACAGAGAAAGATAATTCCTTTCCCTGTGAGGAGCTATATCACTTGCAACAATCTACTGTTAACAAATATGAAGGAATGCTAGAAATAGCAGGCTATGAAGTATTTGTTACAGGAAGTGCAGGACGAGACCCAGGAATTGTTATTCTGGGATTAAGTTTCCTTGAGGAACATAAACCTTGGGGAAGAAAAGGAAAAGGCATGGAATTTAGCTTGGATGGACATATTATTCAAGTTGAATAAATGACTAGCCCCTTTTCTATATACATATCTGTGGGTATGTTATACGATCAATATAAATCTGAATATTTTGCAGCTTATATTGATTCTGGATCAGGGATTTGTACATCAAAACCTGGAGTGTTTCCTAGTAATACTATGGAAGCCCTACCCATTATTGCAGGAAGGGATTTTTCTAAGAAAATCCTCATTCTCAATAAAGGAATCAGAGAAGCACATATCATGATTGGAGGAGCATTGGGCACACCTTGGTTCAAGGTAAAACTGCCCCTATCTATATTCATGATACCGGCGCAGATATTTTGCTAGGTAACAATTTTATCCAGACCTTTGCAACATATGTACAAAACAACACCACTAATGTGTTGAGTTTTACCACTCTTTGTGGTAATCACATCCAAGTTTTGCGGCACGCAAACGCTTTTAATCGGCTCATGCCGATTCTGTTTCGCAGCAAACGTGGTGATTTCATTAATCCCGATTCTAAATTAACCCATCCTAAAATGAAGGATAAACGGAGATTTGGAAAAGCTATTTTATCATTTAGACTACATGGTCTAATTGACAACCAGGACGAACACTGTTATGAGAATTCACGAGAAGAGTTACAACTTCTTAAAAAGGAATTGCAGTATAAGTTCATAGATCACATTAACGAAGAAAGTTTACTTTCTCTCGAAAATGTTAAGAGACTAATTCAAAGGAACTTTAACGAGAATCCTTTGGCTTGGTGGGATAAAAACAAAATCGAAGCTACTCTGCAAGTAAAAGAACAATGCAAGTATGAGTATGTTCGATACAAGCCAATCCAGATGAATATGGAGGATAAGAAAGATATGCAACTTATCATAAAAGAACATATCAATCTTAATCTCATAGAAGCTGGAGTCTCTGCTTACAGTAGCCCTGGTTTCCTGGTAAGGAACCATAGCGAGGTAAAAAGAGGAAAACCTAGACTAGTCATCAATTACCAAGGTATCAATAAGATACTAGAATTTGATGGTTATTACATCCCAAGCAGAGAACACTTAATTGAATGCATTGAAGATGCTAAGGTGTTTTCAAAATTTGATTGTAAATCTGGTTTCTATCAAATAAAGATGGAAAAGGAGTCTAGAAAGTATACGGCTTTCTCTACCCTTCAAGGACAATATATCTGGAATGTACTCCCAATGGGATTAGCAAACGCACCACAGATATATCAAAGGAAAATGGATAATCTATTTAAAGATTATTTCGAGTATATGTTTGTCTACATTGACGATGTATTAATTGCATCGAGAAATATGGAAGAACATATTAAACATCTTGAAATATTTTCTCATGTATGTTTTAATGAAGGATTGGTGCTTTCAGAAAAGAAAGCAATAATTGGAGTTAATAAGATCGAATTTCTGGGCATTCTTATTGACGAAACAGGTATTGAACTCCAAGAACATATTGTGGAAAAAATAAGCAATTTTCCTGATGTTTTGAAAGATAAAAAACAGCTTCAAAGTTTTTTGGGAGTTGTCAACTTTGCTGGAATTTTCATAAAAGATCTAGCAAAATACAGGAAAGATTTCAGACCTCTTTTAAAGGAAACGGAAAGCTCAAAATGGAAGTGGGAAGAAATTCACACTCAAAGAATTCGTGAGTTGAAACAGGTTTGCAATAATCTGCCTAAACTTGCAATTCCCCAAGATAAGGATGAACTGGTAGTCTATACAGACGCCAATGATTATAGATGGGCAGCAGTGCTCATGAAGAAGACAACTACTGGAGAAGAACCTTGTCGATATGCAGGAGGATTGTTCACTGAACAACAAGCCAGTCTTTGGCATATTAATGAGAAAGAATTCTATGCTGTTTGGAAGGCCTTTAAAAAATGGCCATTATTTTTACTAGCAAAAGAATTTATTTTAAAGGTTGATAATACGAATGTCAAAGCTTTTTTGAAAAACAAACTTGAATCAAAAATTGAAAAAGAACGTATTCTCAGATGGCAAGCAGAATGTCAGTATTATTGTTTTGACATTATTATTGTGAAATCTCATGAAAATATTCTTGCAGATTTCCTAACCAGAGATGGAAGTGTCTGAGGCCAACTCCATCATTACGAGATACAGGCATCTCAGGGAAAACCTTGAGGAGCTTGACAAAAGAATTGGACAGTTATCAGTTAACGCTGAAGTAGCTGGACATGTACAACGAGCTGATCTGGGCATAGTCCAGGAAACCCTTAAGGGAGCAACGTATGCCATGACTATGTTATGGAATACACTACAAGAACCTATTCGAAAGGCATCATCCTCGGTGATGACTCGCGAGTTAAGAGAGCAGGACTCTACACCTGCGTTTAGAGAACGGGGCTCTATACCCGGAGCAATGGATTCAAATACCACTTGCACAAGTCCATTCTCAGATTCTGAGGAAAAGGAACCAATTGAACAGAAGGAAGCGCAAGCTCCTACTAGTTCAAGCCAACCCACCTCCTCTGGGGTTAAAGAGAGAGAGATTAATCTTAGGCCACGGACAGGCACTTCTAAGATTAATATTAACCCAATTAATTTACATTGGCAGGGTTATCAGCGCTCTTGGGAAAAACTAATCTCAAGAAAAGGAATAAATCCTAATAGGTCTTTGGTAGAAATATCAGGGAAATATCCTAGGATTTGGATGAAGGAAGGATCTAATCCAGACGACGTCCGAGAATGGTATGATTTTGGGGCAATTGCTTCAATACATACAATGTCACCTAGTTTTCCGGAGATATCCAAACTACCAGACTGGATCACAGGAGCCGTGTACGATTCATGGCAAAACAACCCTCACCTCAAGAGAGGTGATATCTTGGAGTTAAAAATCATTTCAGCAGCTCCAGAAATTACAGGAAAAGGGTCTCATCCAGCATTTCATTTTATCAAATTACAGAGACCAGACATGACGACCTATACCAAAATACAGGTCGCAACAGGCGAAGCTCCTTTGGTTAGCAATATCAATGAAGACGATATATCCACCAGAAGAGCATGGGGTATGTGGGTCTGTCTTACAGAGATGGACAAGGTCAAGTATCCATTCAAGATCTTCACACATTCAGTGAATGGGTCATTCCTGTTAAATTCAATGACAGGAAAAAGTACAGATTTTGCAGAAAAGGTCTTCGAGCAGAAAAGGACCGTAATCTGGGAAAACAAGTTACCAGCAACTGAATCAACTAGGAAGAAGGCCTGCAACATGATGCATGTTGATCTTTGGCACAACCGGGAATGTTCAAGTTGTGAGTTTCAAGAAAAACCCTTATTTGGTACAAAAATACGGGTTACCAAGGCAAAACCCGAATCCGAAAAGGATAAGGGAAAACGAAAAACATTTTATCCAAAAGGTTTTCACAAACCACGGTAAAATCATGTAAACGACAAAGGCGGCCTATAAAGTAGGCGCACCAACCATCAGTCATGTGATTGATTAAAGTCCACAGCTGGAAAAGCAACCAGCTGTAAAAGTTAGGCGTGGCAGACAAAGTGGCAAACACAAGGACCCACTCGCACTAATCAAGATTGACGTATGCAATGACGCCAAAAGCTTAGATGAAGTTTGGAATCCGCAATTGGAATCCGAAAACTCAAAACTATAAGAAGAGAGTCAGAAGCAGATGGGGATCATCGAAAATTTTCTCCAACTCTTTTAAATTACAAAAAATCATAAAAGCATTTGTAATCTTTCTTCTGTTATAGTTTTAATATTCGAGTGTATGGGGGTTTCCCCAATAGTAAGTCCTCTCATGAGAGGTTAAAGGTTTTCTCCTCCAATATAGGGGTAGAATAAGATTATGTAATTTTAATTTGTATTTCATGAATAAAAGAAGGCTTTTTCCAACGTGTTGTTCAAAATCCAAATTATAATTCTATCTGTTTATACCTTTTACGCCCTCGGGCAGGAAACGAAGGGGGCTGTGCTGTGTATCGCAGAAGGAGCCAGGGACTGCGAACCATAAGCTGCGGTTGGTGGTTGGAATGAGTCCGTAAAATCGAGGACTTGGAATACCCGGCGATAAGGCGGTCAAACGAAGGTATAAACTTATGCAAAGTTAATTTTATTTCGGAAGCATGTTGGGCCTAATTAATTGGAATACCCTTTTGCTAAACTTTTAAGTAGTTTATTCGTAAAAAAAAGTTTATGGGCTGTTTTGAAAAGGGGTGAAAATATGGGGTTAGTTTGAAATAAAGAAAAGAAAAGAAAGGACCATAGTGACACAACTTATCACGAAGAGGGACCAATGTGCCGTTTTTATTAGATGAAAGACCAAAGTGAGACAAACCCAAAAGCAGAGGGATCATAGGAGTCATTTTCTCTTTTTTATATCAAACATTTCGACATCTCAATTTTGGCACAAACTTTACCCATTTATACCACTTTTGATACCCACGTTAACAACTTGACGGAAAGATCATGTGATATGCACCAGGCCGTTAACTTCACACGTGCCATCAAAAAATGAGATAACAATACTACCAAAAGTGAGACAAATGAGCAGAATTTGATACCAAAAATGAGATTTTTCCGTTTATCTTCACAAACACGTGCACAATCACATGCAAATTAACTTAACGGCCACGTGCATGTCACATGCTTTTTCCGTTAATTAGATAACGCCAATACCAAAAGTGTACACGTGGTCATTTATGGTATAAAAAAAGAAGAGATTTTCCCTTATTTTTGAGTACCACATATTATAGTAAACACCCAATCGCAGCCCAATATATTATCCTAAAATTTTCCATGCGAACAAGTAAACTTATTTTTAGTGAATTAATTAGTACTATAGTTAACGACGACTATCAAAAAAGAAAGATCCGCACATTATCGATGAGAGTGAATACAAGATATCAAGAATTAAAAGTGTCATATTTTGAATCCAATGAGACCAAAAGTGTTAAAAAAAATTCCTATGAAACTAAACGTGCTTTGACTGGACCCCAATAGGACCAAAAGTGAAATTTTCCCACAAGATCCCTAATGATATATTGTGGTCTCAACTTCAGATACTATGAAGGCTCCCCAAGGGACCTGGATGGCCTATATATGTTGCTACCTCAGAGCGTGATCCTTGGGTGAGTAGCACGAACGTGCTGATTGCTAAATGAGTGGGACTAGCTAGGTCTCATCGACATATGCACAAGTAGTTAAATGTAGGAAAATTATAGTTTATGTCTAATTTGATTGAATGATGTAGATTTTAAGCGAATTACACTCGTCTTATGAATTATAATTGAATTCGGCTAAATCGTGCCTAAACCAGAAAAGTGATGGTTATATTGATTTCTCATGAATTTAAAATTCGCCTTATGAATAACACTTAATTTCAGCCAAATCAGGTCCGCACTTAAAATTCGTGTAAAGGTAAAGATATCATAGATCTAAGCTAATACGTGTAAAGGTAAAAATATCATATAGATCTAAGCCAAGGTAAAGGCAATTGGAAATGCAGTTCGCCCTTGCTATATTTAGGGGTTTAGGGCACCATAAGCATGACACATTATTTACACAAATAAGCCAAAAGAGCAAAACAACTTCTGAGATTGCTTGCAAACGCAGCTCATCTCACAAAAGCAGCACAAGCCCAACCCTATAAATGCCCCACCTACGTACCAACTTCTCTCAAACCAAAGTTAATTAAAGCAGAATCACACATACATATATATAATCATACACATAAATTTAATCTACAAAAAAATCTTAAAAAAATCAAAATGAAGGCCACTGGTGTTGTGGCAGTACTGATTGCAATTCTTGCCGTCTTCCTATTGGTGGCGGTGCAGCAGGGACAGGCCGCCGTGACTTGCGGTCAGGTGGACGCTGCATTGATTCCCTGCGTCGGTTACCTCACCGGACGCGGCGGAGATACCCCGTCTCCGGGGTGTTGTGCTGGGGTGAAGGCGGTGAAAGGGATGGGACAGACGTCGTTGGCGGACAAGAAGGCTTGCTGCAGCTGCGTCAAGGCCGCCGCCAACGGCTACGCTGACTTGAAGGATGCAGCGGCGCAGAGCCTGCCCACCAAGTGCGGCGTCCAACTCGACATCCCTGTCTCCCGCACCGTCGACTGTGAGAAGTGAGTGTGTATATGTGTGTGTGTGTGTTTTATTGAAGAAATTGAGCTGATTAATTTGTTTTGGTGATGTCTGATTTTTTGCAGGATTAACTGATCAGATGCAACCATGCAAGAGGAAAATAAAACTGAAGCAGGGATGATATATATACAAAAACTCTTCATGTAATGGTGTTACTGTCCATTTATTGTTTAGTGGAATAAATCAGTTGTTGAATAATTGTAACAAAAAGTGCTTGTAAAACAAGAAGCTTCTTCGAACTTTTAGTTCTGCAAGTAATTATTTATTTATATCTAGTTCCTATATATGAAATATATATATATATATGGGTGGTGGATAAGTACGCATTTTTGTTTAGGAAAATGCTATATACCACCGTTTTTATACCATTGATTTTTCACCTCCCCTTGATTTAGAAAGTATGAATGTATTAAATTCATTAAAATCAATTAATTGAAAATTATTTCTTGCTAAAAGCAGGGGGAGTGAAAATTCGGTGATATATCATATAAATTTGGTTTCGTTATGCCGCGAGTATGATGTCCCAGTCCTACACTCCTACTCAACTTTTTGTCTGTTAATCATAGTTGATTGCGTAATATTAATAAATAATGTTAGTGTTATTAGTTAAGTTTTTATGAGTGATACTCCAAATATAATGTTACATATATTCGATTTTCTTATAAAGGAAAAACATTTTTTACAATCCAATCGCATAATTAATCCGCGGTACGTTCTTTTTCAGCAAAATTGCAATATTAATCCTATAAAATGGGGTCTATTGGGATTTTAGTTCCATTATTTCTGAAATTGCAATAATGGTCTCATACAAGATTTGTTCTTTTTTTTTATGGCTATTTGTGGTCTCATCCATCAAGAAAATGGATATAATTTCACAAGTGTGATGCATGCATGGTTAAGAGTTTAAGATAAAGTGGATAAATTACATAAATACACCTTAACCTTTACAACCTTAAACTCTAAACTCTAATTAAAAGTAGTTGTTTTTCTTCTTTTTGGTAAGTTTTACGTAATATAGGAGAGTTTTATGACATCTACCCAAATTAATAATAATTGCGTGCAAGACATACGGTGAAATTAATGATTCCCATCTATTTATTAACTATTGGTACTAAATTGCAAAACAATATGTTCAATAGGACTAATTTTACAAGATTATAAATAATGAGGACAAAATTGCAACGGACCACATAAACATTAGGCAAAATTGCAAATTTAGTTTTACAGTATATGTCTGTTTTAGTTTTAATCCCACATTTTATATGATTTTAAAAATAATCCAAATAATTTGGACAAGTTGCAACCTTAGTCCTTTTTTTCATGCAACGCTAGTTTCGCACTTTATTTTCCATTAAAGATTAACGAAAAAACTAATGGAATCAACCAAAAATTGCATTTTGGCCCTTGAACCATACAAATATTATCAAACTCCCTAATAAACAAAAAAAATGACACTCACCCCCTAAAAAAATTAAAAAATAAAATAAACATTTTTTTTTTTTGAGAGGGGTAAGTAACAAAAAAATTGATTTAGCCCTTAGGGGAGTGTTTGATACAAGCTATAACAATTAGGGGGCAAATTGCAATTTCTAGTTGACTCTGCCAATTTTTCTATTAACTTCTAACGTTAAATAAAAGGCGGGATTAACGTTGCTTATAAGAAGTACTAACATTGCAATTTATCCAAACTATTGGGACTATTTCTTTTTTTTTTTTTTTGGTAGTAAAAAGTTCGGGTGGGATCGGTGCCGGTCCCCCACCCGGACCAGGGAATACCCCAGCGAAACCAAACCTGACTTCAAATCCAGAGCCAATCAAGGGGGAAAATTACATATTGCCCACCAACAACTGTCCTCAGATTGGCAGAGGCGACTCGAACCCACAATTATCTGACTGGAAGGAGCCCGGTGCTTACCAACTGCACCAACGATTGGTGGTATTGGGACTATTTCTAAAATCGCGCTATCGGATGAAACTTGCAACTTTGTCTAAAAATTACAATTGCATGTATGATTTAAGTTAACAAATTAATCCATATGGTAGATTCTATGTTTCATTCAAGAATGAGAGAAGCAGGATCCCAGTCGTCATGGCTATGGAGTTCTAGAGAGAGAAAGTGCCTCTCTCTCCTCCAAATGAAAACCCACAGCAGAGCCACTCTCCTCCAAGTCCACGCCTTCATGCTCCGTAACGCCCTCGAAACCAACCTCAACCTCGTCACGAAGCTCATCACCACCCTCTCTTCCGCCGACCCGCATTGCGGCACCCGCCACGCCCGCCAACTGTTCGATCAAATGCCGCAAAGATCCGACGCTTTCCTCTGCAACACCATGATGAAGTCTCACCTCTCTTCCCGCCAATTCATGGAAGCGATCGGTTTGTACGTTTGTTTGCGTAGGAACGAAGGGTTTGTACCGGATAATTACACGTTTTCGACACTGGCGAAATGCTGCGGCTTGAGGGTCTCGATGTGGGAGGGAATGGAAGTTCATGCTCACGTGGTGAAGTATGGGTTTAAGTCTAACTTGTATGTGGCGACTGCTCTGGTGGATATGTATGGGAAGGTTGGGGAGATGGGTTTTGCGAGAAAGGTGTTCGAAGAAATGACTGAGAGAAGTTCGGTTTCGTGGACTGCGCTCATGACTGGGTATGTGAGGGGTGGAGATATGGGTATTGCGAAATCGCTCTTTGAGAGGATGCCTGGGGATGAGAGGGATGCTGCCGCGTTTAATGTGATGATCGATGGGTACGTGAAGTTAGGGGAGATGGGGCCTGCTAAGGTGTTGTTTGATATGATGATGGATAAAAATGTGGTCTCTTGGACGACTATGATCGATGGGTATTGTGGAAATGGTGATGTGGATGAAGCTAGGTTGTTTTTTGATATGATGCCCAATAGGAATTTGTATTCTTGGAATGCGATGATTGGTGGGTATTGTCAGAATAAGCAGCCTCATGAGGCGTTAGGTTTGTTTCAAGAATTGCTTGCTGGGAAAATGTTTGAGCCTGATGATGTTACGGTTGTTAGTGTTCTTCCAGCTATTGCAGATTTGGGTGCTCTGGATTTGGGGAATTGGGTATATGAATTTGTGACGAGGAAGAAGTTGGATAGATCAGCTAACGTTTCTACAGCACTTGTTGATATGTATGCTAAATGTGGGGAAATTGAGAAAGCAAGAAGAGTTTTCGATGATGTACGAGGAAGAGAGACGTGTACTTGGAATGCTTTGATAAACGGGTTGGCACTCAATGGGTGTGCTAAGGAAGCATTAGAAGTATTCCACGAGATGAAGATTAAAGGGTTTAAGCCAGATGAGATTACCATGCTTGGTGTTCTGTCAGCTTGTAACCATGGTGGTTTAGTGGAGGAAGGAAAAAGATGGTTCAAAAAAATGGGGGAATTTAGGCTTACTCCTAAAATTGAGCATTATGGTTGTTTAGTCGATCTCTTGGGTAGGGCCGGGTGTTTGGAGGAAGCTGAAAGGTTGATAGAGAGCATGCCCTATGAGGCTAATGGAATTATATTGAGCTCTTTGCTATTTGCTTGTGGCTACTCTAAGGACGTCACCAGAGCAGAAAGAGTGGTGAAGAAGGCGATTAATATGGAGCCGTGTAATGATGGAAATTATATTATGTTGAGGAATTTGTATGCATTTGAGAGAAGATGGAGAGACGTGGAACAAATCAAAAGGTTGATGTTAACCAAAGGGGCTAAGAAAGAGGTGGGATGTAGCGCCATTGAGATTGATAATCGGGTTTTGGAGTTTCTTGCGGGGGATAAAATGCATCCTCGTTTGGAGGTAACACATTTGGTCTTGGATCAATTGAAGATGCACATGAAGGGGCAGAACCGGTCTTTTGGTGTAGATTGTGAAGCTTAGATTTCGATTTTCAATCATCATGTGCAAGTTATTTGCAGCTTTTTCGTGTAGATTGAAGATAAAGCGAAGTCAGGAATCGGGTTATATATTTATATTGGAATCAATGGATACCTTGCTTGTGCTGATCACCTCTACCTACAAGCCATTCCAAATATCCATTTATATCCTTTCTCAGTATATATGTCGTGGCAGCCTATTATATTCTATACTAAATTCTTAAGATGGGTATGTTCATGAGCTTCATGGGAAAAGGTCAGAAATCTTTTTTGCTTGTTATTTGTAATCGTTGTTTTACAATGTGATATTGGATTTGATCCTTTGTTTTCGTTTCGCTAAATTGTATATACGTTTGTTTTCGGGTAAAATGACAGGTTTACCGACTGCACAGATGCTAAACTTGGTGATGGGAACACTTCATAAACAGTTCATAGAGAAAGATATCAAAAGTTTCGACGATTTTCATATGGCAATTCTTGATATCTTCAAGTAATATTTTTCAGACTTTTAAATGTCTCCTTTTTTTCTTCAATCCATTAACTTATTTTCTTGTCTTGAATGTAATTTCAGCACAGTAAATGCAGCATTGCCTGGTAAACATTATGATGTTCCTTCACCGCAAGAAGTTCAGGTCTCTCTCTCTCTCTGACACACACACAGAGTTATTCTTATGTGGACCTTGATCCACGATATAAAAAAATGGCGGGATCGGATAACCGAGCGAACCGAAAACTGAAATTTGGTTCCGTTTATTTTTCTTATTTAAAAAAAATCGATTTTATACGATTTAGTTTCAATTTTAGGCACCGCCAAACAAAACATAATCGAAAATCAAAATGTATTATTTATTTTTCTCATTGGTTTTGGGTAGAATTTGCATTTTATTTTATTCTTTTTATTTTTGAACAGAATTTTGGTTAACTGAAACCAAACCAAACTAAACCAAACCGAATTCAGCTCAATTTTTAACCAATGAACCACTCAATTCGATTCGATATCAGTTTGAATTATTTGGAACCAAAATTGCAGTTAACTGCATTTAAGTTTTAACCCAATGCATACCCCTACATAGTTGCCCAATACGGCTTCTAACTCTAATCATCAACCATAGGTATGTTTCGACAAATGGAAGGCATCCAATGAGTCGGAAAAGAAGAAAATCTTCATAGAATTCATGAAGAAGAAAGTGAATCTGAGCAAGTTGGACGACTCTGCCCTCATAACTGGAATAGTGACACCTCCGGCTGCCATGGCAGCCAAGCGAGCGGGTGAGACTGTTCCCCAGCTCAAGCTGATTAAATCCATCCCCGACGTCATTTTTGTGCCCACCGCCACCGTGGTGGCTCTCGTCTCTGTCAAGTTATCCAGGAAGATGTTTCTTGGTAACATCACATCATGAAAATACGGGTATTATTGGACAAGATGCAAATATTTGCTTGTTCTGGAGTGAACTTAACGGAGTTGTATAAACTATGGTTACAATAATATCAGATACGGAAAATGATCAACATGAACGAAGTTTGCGGACATCTATGGATAGTAGTGGATAATGACGTTATTTCATCTTGGTTTATTTTTTTTTGAACACTATGTGTTTTTCTGTATTCTTCACAAACTCAATTGGTTTAACCTCGTGTCATATCCAGGAAGTATCGGAACTTCAGTCCTCGAACAATCACAGTCATATTCAAGACTTTGGGTTTCACGACTTCCTAGGAATACTCTATATATTGGTCTTAGGTGCAAACGAAATTCAAAACTCAGCAATACTCAATGTGCATGAGAGATTTCTTTGTGTAGCATGGCTTATATCCCGTGGTTGTCGCTTGAGAGGAAATCCTCGTATCTAGAAGTATCTCCACCGGTGCAACAATCTAAGATTTGGTCGATATATTTGGTGAAGCCGGGAATTTAAACATAGTCATCTCCAATGGCGAAGCACAATAACCAAAAGGGAATCGGTATTAGCACACCAGATGCACTATTGCATTTCACAATCCAATGCAAATTCTTCGAAAACAATCACGAATAGTAGAACTCCGCTAATAATTTTCGGAGCTCCAATACCGATTTCCTAACCAAAATTTAGCAAATGTAGGTCATATAGATTCTGCACTACTTTATATGTCATGAGCTATAAATTCCTCAAACGCAATTTTTCAAGGTCTTCAGGCATCCACATGTGATATATATACACTAAAGAATAGAACAAATTCAGAATCGACGAACCGAAAAAATGAAATGCATATCAACATTTTTCTCGAAGAGAAAGAGGTGGCTATATTTGCAGAACTGTACCTTTACCTTCCGTTCATTTATATTCACATTTTTAGGAAGATCTTTGACTCACGGACTAGTACCTTTAGTTTTCCCAAAGTCCGTCTTGCTTTTAGGGGCAGTAAGCTTTGAAGTAGATCGTATTTTTGGAGGTCGTTGATCATTTCTTGGCCTTTGAATTGGCTGGATTTTCGCTTCCTCGAAACTGAACATCATCTCTTCCTTCACCCTCCGATTATCAATCAGAACTTCATCTTCTTCCTGAAAGCAAAATGGAATTAATGAGCCAATTAAAAAAAAAAAATCAGAGCAAATTGGTGACATTCTGATTAAATATAATCTCTCCATCCCAATAGGACTTCCATTTCAAACGGAGTTTTTAACAAGTGAAATGGTTAAAGTTCTGTGCATCTTTACATATAACCTCAAAAACATAGTTTTGATAGTTTATATCAAAAAATCCATTTCAGGAAATTGAGCCTTAGTTTGGGACGCTGAAAATGAAAATGAGAGTCATAAATTTAGGACAATGGGTGTAGCATAAGAAGGGATGATTACATGAACACCTCCTCACTTATTCAGTAATTACCACGAGCCCGTAAGGTTTTTCAATTATCCTGACAACTCTAAAAAGTTAAAATGTAATTTGCTTTTCTTTTAGTTACAGAGGCTGAAATTGTAATATATTTCTACTGAAAGTGGAGATTATGGTAATTTCTCAAACCTTGGTTTTTTTTTTTTTTTGGTTTTTTTTTTTTTTGTAATTAGGGTCTTAAGGGGTGTCTATGCAACTTTCCTAAGAAGAAAGATTGTGAGATGAAAGTAAAAGGAGTATTAAATAAGAGACTCACATTTCCATATGCACCTGCAAAATAAACATGATTTGAGCTTCCATTCACATTGGCAACAACTTCTCCACGATTCGTAACTGCACGTTGAGGCACCAGTACATTACCTGTATTATACTCCGATACAAGCTGAGATGCAATTTTACTTCCTAATGGCATTGTTTCCTCATTGTCTGGATGGAGGTCTATTAAACCCTCACACGGTGTAGGCATGCTCAGGTTATCAGTGCAAGAAAGCTTTTCAACATTTTCACTCGTTAACTTGTCGACTCTACTCTTCATCTGGCCAACTTGTACTTGTAGAAATCCAATCTTCTGAAATATGTGTTGTAAGAAAATATCGTCATTTCCAGTCTCGAGACATAATGGTTCATCATTGCCCCAAAACTCATCATCACTGTCGACTTCTACAAAATACAAAACTCCATCACAGAAAAGCAAAAACGTTTTGCATACAAAACTAGTTATATTCAGATTTACCACTGTTTTCAAAACGCAAATCATATTCATTGGGGGGGGGGGGGGGGGGGAGACAAACTCTTTTGCAATAGAACAATATAATCATGAGCTAAAGCGAAAAATATCATTTCTCACCAGGATTCTTCAGCGCATCATCCATACACTCGGTAGAAAACTTCCTTTTCTCTGAAAAATGCCATGTATCGAAGTCTTAATTGATACAAAGAAATAGATATAAGATAAAATTTGCTATCAAAGGAGAAGATATCTGTACCATAATAAGAAAAAACGTTATGATGTGACATATATGCTGCAACATCCATTGTTGCTTCATTTCGTCTCCTTTTCTTCCTTTGAAAGACCTTATTTCTAGCAGAGTTGTGGGAGAACGGAAGTGATTTCATGCCAAGACTTTCCAATATAGATTTATCAGACTGAACCTGCTTTTGCTGCCAGCATTCCTCAAGTTTTTTGTCATACTCTCGGGCTTGTGCCTCGAGCTTCTCGATTTGCATTTCAATCCATTTACACCGCCACATAAGAGGCTGAATAAATGACCTCCAATGGGTTGTCACCTTTTTGTTCCTAAGGATCAGAATAATGCATACCGATAAGCATGAGAAGCACTTAATAAGAAGATGAAATTAAATTCCGTAAGCATATATGAACGAAGAATGTTGTTTCCTTCTAATGCACTAACGATCACATTCAGACGATATAATATTCTATAAAGATAATTGCATGCACACCCCCTCACTTATTGAGTAATTACCATGAGCCCCCGAGGTTTTGCCAATTACCAAGACAACCCATGTCACATCCACAACTCGAAAAATATGGGGTAAAATTGTAATCTGCTTTTTACGGGGACAGGGGAGTGAAATTGTAATATGCTTCCACTGATAGGGACGTTATGGTAATCTCTCAAACTTCTGGGTGTATTCTGTAATTAGGATTCATGCATGGGGTGTCTATGTAATTTCCCCTATTTTTTGCCTCGGAAAACGATAGATGCCCTATTTTCTAGGATTCAGATTAGAGGAACCTAGGGAAATTCTAGCGCAGACCTCGTCAGGCCAAACCTAGCAATTCAGACCTGGTCAGGCAGGCCAAACTTAGCCATTCACAAGGCAAGTAGATTACAATTCGTGTACACTCCAATGAGAGTGATCAATCACGAGGTAGGTATAATGACACTTGTCATGTGATTGAGGGTTGGCTTAAGTAAGAATTTTCTTAAGAGCCAATAAGCGAGGACTTAAGAAATAAGCACGGTGAATAGAATAAGTACCTCATCCTACCAATTTCATTAAACCACAATTCAAAATCCAAATCAGATGCATAAGCTTCAGAGTGAACCAAGGTATCAACGTTCTCAACTCCAGAATCAGAGTCATCAAACGAACTTGAGCTCTCGGTTGTGTCAGGGCATTCGGCTTCAACCAGCTCATTGCCATCAAAATTTGTACGTTCCGTTATGTTGACTTCTACATCAGCATTCCAGTTGACTTTCTCAGTCTGATCAACCAAGAAGGGGTCCACTTTATAGTCCTCGTGATTTGTTGTATATTTCATAAGCTCTTCTTCAAGTTCTTTAGCAAAATTTCCCTCGGTGATATGGTTTGAGGCACCCATCTTGTTTCTAATGTTATCAATCAGCTTATTAGCTCATTTCGAGCTTATGCATGAAAATAAGAGTAAGCAGAGCACCTGCAGTACAATGAAATTGATAGCTAATTGATCAACATTTTTCATATTGTATATAACAAGCATGCAAAACTCGCAAACAATGTAAAAAGTAGCAAAAACTACAACCCCGCAATTTCAATTGGGCATGATGCACAAATAATGACAGCTTGCACATAAATGAATGATTTTAGAACAAACTGTAAAGATTAAGCAATTGGATCCAATGTTCATTTTGCAAAAAATAAAGTATATGGAAAGAAAAATCGTCGACAACCCAATTCTCAGCTTGAACTAAAGATACTCAAAATACGAAAAATAAAAAATTAACTGTTCAAGAAATCCATAATTACCTAAAATTTAAAAAATCTATGAAAACAAAAAAACTCTACTATAACTTATCATGGAAAAAGTTGGGTTAGGACTGCGAACCCAAGAAACACGTTTAAGCTTTTGGCTATTCGATGTTAAACAAATACCAATCACACATTTCAGATAGATATAAAGAATTTCCTCGTTGTAACCCCAATGACTTTTATTCCCAATTCACTGAGCCTTATTCAATTAACCCGAAAAACATATTAATGCTAGATTATTGGAACATTATTCTGATTGAATGAAAACGTAGTTTTTCACACTCAGACCTATATTTTCAAGAGTCACGCTTTAATACAAGATATGGTTACATTGAGAAGCCCTACATAATACAACATGCAAAGAGGCTTCCATTAAATATAAGGATATTGAAGATATAAGATACTAAATCTGTGCATGCCATGTGCTAAATAAAATCTGCTCTCTGTGAGCGACCAAGTTTATGAATCTGCGTGTATGAAATCCGATGAAGATTGTTTAATTCAGTACATCTCTATTTATTTCAATTGCACTCACAAAAATGATCAAATTCCCAGTATTTAATTAAATGTCACCAACTTATCTGCTTCTCTAAATTTGAATTCAAACTCAGATCATTGACAAAGCACAATGAACCAAACATATCGTATACATATATATACATTACATATACATATACACTACATGCATACATATCGAATGCTATTTATGTATGAGTATATACACACATAAACAAATATAAATACACACACACACACACACATATATATATACACATACAAACACACATAATATATACAGTACATATACATATACACTACATGCATACATATCGAATATTATTTATGTATATATAAACACATAAACAAATATAAATACACACACACACACATATATATACACATACGAACACACATAATTGTGTGCGTGTGTGTGTGTGTGTAGGTGGGAAAGTTGGTAAGCCTTAAACTAAATTGGTGGTACACATATATATACATTACATGCATACATATAGAATCCTATTTATGTGTGTGTATATACTCACATAAACAAATACAAATACACACACACACATACATATACACACACACATAAGTGTATACATATCTCTCTCTGTGTGTGTGTGTGTGCAGGTGGGAAAGTTGGTAAGCAATTAAGCATCAACTAAATTGGTGGTACCTTTGGCTTCAACTCTTCAAATCGGAAAAGAAAAACAAAAAAAACGAAACATCGAAAGAGAACTCCATTCAACTCGATCAGAGCTCCGATTCCAAAATAAATACTAATACCAAAAAACGAGAAGAGGAAGGAGAAAGAAATAAAAAAAAAATCACCCTTAAATTCAATCTTAAATTTTTCTGATCGAAACTTCTACGAGAAGCAAGCAATATTTACCGATTTCCACTAACCTAAACAACCAGAAGGTGAGGGGGAAAAAAAAAATTTAACTGCGTTCGTGAAAAATAAAGAAAAAGAAAAAAGATGTAAGCCATTATATTAGTGAAGATCAAGAAATAATACCTGAACCACGATTCTGGTTTGTCACCACCGGCGCTCGCGATCGGCGGCGGCGGCGATTGTGTGCGAACGGGTCGCCGGAGTAAAAATCTTTGATTTTTTTGGGAGCAAAATCTTTGGGTTTTTGGTGTACGGAAAGGTTTTCCGTAGTGAGTAGTGACTCGAAGAAGTGATATATATATATATATATATATATCATATTAGTATTATCTGAGTTGTCAATGTCATTGGTTGCCTTTTTTGAATTCTTTACTTTTTTATTTAATATTTTTCCTTTTTTTCAGAAATATTGTTCAATAAAGGGAAAATTGGAGATTTGGTCCTAAAGCATACGGGGTCTTTGTAAAAATAATTCGGTTGGATATAAAGTTACAACTTTAATTCAATAAAATCCAAAAAATTACAATTTTAGCTCCAACTGTTAAAAAAAAATAGAAGAAAAAAAGTGTGTAGCTCACGCATCATTTTAGTTTGAAAATTACGAAAAAAAAGTCAAAATTAAATTTAGAATATTTAAAAAATACAAAATATTTATTAAATAAATTTTAAAAAAAATTGTTTGCCAGCGCTCAAAAAGACGACGGCAATCCACTCGACTCGGAGATGAGTTGTCCATTGAGATACAAATTATCCTTAGGAGGTCACGAGACTATAGCTTTACGGGACAATCAGTCAAGTACAACCTTTCATATACGAATTGTATAGTTTTCAAAACAAAGTTAGATTTGTCTGTTGTTGCTCAAGGTTTCGTAGTACAATACGTGCAAAGATCTTTGCTTCAATTGGTGCGACTGTAGCCGCCGCTGCTACACGTAGCACCCGTGGAGCTCTAGCATTCTGAAGAAGGCTCACGTGATGCAACGCATGCCGACCACCGGGGGTGGTGAACTACAATAAAAAAATATAGAGATAAATGCCGATCATTATGGGCAGTTCTGATCTTGATATTCATATAGTATATATATATATATATAAGTTCAATATGATGGAACAAGAATTCACGGAAGTTTGTCGCATGAGAATGGGGATGATTTACATTTTTGACACTAGTTAAGCCCTCTAGTTTGTCATTGTCAAAATTATTCTACAACCGAGCTGTTAGCTCTCTAGTTTGCCAACGTAATTGTGCATGTATGAGGACTAGACTTTCAAAATTTTCAAACTTAAGGGACCAAATTGTAAAAAACTCAAATTCAAAAACCAAAACTAAAATATTTTCAATGCTCACATGCATACTCGTAAGGGTAATTTTATAGTAGACTAGGGGCAATGGTCCTGATCCACCATACACAGTTCGATGTTACAAGGATTGAGGGTTTTTTTACCATCTTAATCCTGCATCCGATGGTATATAAAGGACTAGAATCATTGATCATGTTGATTTATGATCCAGGTCTATCGTAGAATAATCACCCATACTCGTGAGCATTGCCATTACCACTTAACGAAGTTCAAATGAGCATGGGCATTTTCATTAAAAACAAAAATATGAGAACCAAATTTAATGACAGGTGGACCTTGAGGACTAAGTTGAATTACTAGCAAAAATGAGGGACTCAAAATGTAATTATCCCCATGAAAGCGTGCATCCACTTAACCGTGTGTGTGTGCACGCAAATGTGCATATCAATTTTTGAAAAGAAAGATCAAACGAAAAAAATTGAAAAAACAGTTCAAGCGGAAGAATTTTCCGGTAAAGCCCATGATGATATGCAAATAATTTGTGACAGTGATGAAACTAACATCGACATTAAAGATGACAAAAGATTGGCGATATTTGCAAAAGAAATTCACGAGCAAGCACCTACCAAACGTACCACAAAAGAAGATTAAAGTAGAGAATGATTGAGAACATTTCTATTTCGACTATTAAGATTTATCTTGTCAAGAAACATTTTGCCTTCATAATTTTTTATTTACGTTAGTATTTTCTTCTATAATATTATGTGAGTATTTGACTTTATACACAAAAAGATAAATTCGATTAGTTTTATGATATATAATAATTTTTAAATTAATGGTATAACAATAATACATAAGGTTTTGATGGGGTTAAAAATTGAAAAACAATGCTATAAAAGCGGCAAAATTACTTCTTTTTTTCATACTTAATCTTGGCGTGTTCGCCGTTTTGGTAATTTAATATGAGGTGGGGGGTGGCAATTTAGGTACAGTAATGATACAAAAAATAGCACATTGAGTACAAATTTGGACGAAAAATCGAAAATTGGCCGGAAATTGTCACGTGCGAGGCATGTGACATCAAAATTTGGGGATTATTCTGATTTGGAGGGTAAATTGATGATGTGGCATCCAACTAGACAATAAATTGGTGACATGGCAACCAATTGGACAAAGTTTAAAAAATTTGCTTCAAATGAGGTTTGAACCCATGATCTTAGCCAAAATTTAGCACTCTCATTACTACACCACATACCAAATTGTATATTTATTTGCTTTCATTTAGTTGATATTCTTCTCTAAAGTAATTTTCTTTTTAACGTAAAAACATTCCTTAAAAATATTTCAAGAAAATATTTTAATATTAGAAATGCATATAAAGATTTTAAAACAAATATATTTAAGTATTTAATGAATTTCTAAAAAAATAATATTTATATACATTAATTATTAATAATAATATATTTAGTTGTTAAATTATCATATAATTGAATGTTCTAATATATAATTTATCAAAATTATTTTCCTAGTTAAATATTTTTTCCAGAAATATATTTTTATCAATGATTTATCATATATTTTTCAATATTAATAATATATTTTAGTTGATAAGTTATCATATAATTAAAATAATTATTTAGGAAAATTTTAATTATATATGTCGAAAATATATAATTATTCACATAGATTATAATTAATCTAATTGCACATTTTTTAATAAATTATAGATAAAATAAATATATATTCGACATATATAATTAATCACTGATATTAATATTCGATATATATATAAATATATGTATTTTAATAAAAACAATTAACTATATAAATAATTATATTAATTATAATCTATGTGAATAGTTATATATTTGATTTAGTATATATATATATATATATATATATATTTTCTCTGATAAATATTTAATATATATTAAATAAATATATATTCGACATATATAATTAATCACTGATATTAATATTCGATATATATATATAAATATATGTATTTTAATAAAAAAATTAACTATATAAATAATTATATTAATTATAATCTATGTGAATAGTTATATATTTGATTTAGTATATATATATATTTTCTCTGATAAATATTTAATATATATTAAATAAATATATATTCGACATATATAATTAATCACTGATATTAATATTCTATATAATATATATATATATATATAAATGTATATATTTTAATAACAACAATCAACTATATAAATAATTATATTAATTATAATCTATGTCAATAATTATATATTTAATTAATACATATATTTTCTCTGATAAATATTTAATATATATTAAATAATTTTAATAAGTATCAATGTAGAAAAAGATTTAAATATTTACATATGTTTGTCATATTTATGAAAAAATTATATATAAGAACATACGTACAAATACAAAAATTATTTTAGATATAATATTTTGTGGCAAAAAAAATTATTTATGATGATTTTTTTTTGGGAAAATAATATTGATAAATTATATATATTAGAAGATTCATTTATATAATTTTTTTTTTGAAATATGAATTTATATTTATTTCTAATTTAATGAAATAACACTAAGTAATGTAAATAAATATTAAGTTTATTGAAACTCATTAAATACTTAAACATATTTGTTTTAAAATATTTATACGTATTTATAATTTTAATATATTTTATTAAAATATATTTAAGGATATACTTTTATGTTAAAAAGAAAATTACTTTATAGAAGAATATCTACTATATGAAAGCAAATGAAAACACAAGGTAGCATGTGGTGTAGTGGTGGTGGGAGTGCTAAATTTTAGTTCAAAAGTCATGGGTTCAAACATCATTTGAAAACAAAATTTTATACTTTGTCCAATTGGTTGCCATGTCACCAATTAATTATCTAGTTGGATGCCACCAAATCAGAAAAATCCCCAAATTTTGATGTCACATGCATGCATGTGATCATTTCCGGTCAATTTTCGATTTTCCGGCCAAATTTGTCTTCAATGTGCCAATTTTTATATCTTTACTGTACCTAAATTGCCACCTCCCCTCCCCCACATTAAAGTACCAAAATGGCGAACACGCCAAGATAAAGTATGAAAAAAGTAATTTTGCCTTATAAAAGCCAAAAGTAAGAATAATCTATATTCATATGTAAGAAAGCAAATTTCTGCACAATTATTTTTCAAATCTCCTCTCATTAATTGATAATAATTATAAATACACCCCCTCATATTAAAGATTTTCTACAATTGCACCAATTGTGTGTAGCAAATCTTACAATTGTACCCCTGTAAATCTTACAAATAGACTCCCCTGAGGATGTGTGTTTATAATTATCAATTAGTGAGGGGAGATTTATGTAATTATCCCATTATTGAGAAGGTGGGAGAGTAATTTTCCCTTAAAAATATTAGTTCTTAATATAGTTATCCACAACATTTCAAGCATCGTCATTTTCAATGGCCTGATAAAATATTAGTACTTAATATGGTTATCCACAACATTTCAAGCATCGTCATTCTCAATGCCTTGTTAACTGTGGTATAATGTAATGTTTAAACTCCTTTATATTTTAAAAGGTGTCAAAACATCGACAAAATATGATGTTGGAGACTATAAGTTAAATGTAAAATATTGTGAAATTTCAGGGGGGAAAGCATAAATATGAAAAGCTAAATGGTGAATAGAGTAACATTACGTGACGAAATACAATTGCTAATCTTATCTTGTCATTTTAATAATCAAACTTTTAGAAAATGAACAAAATGAATACAAATTTTTTCTTGAACAAAAATATAATAATCTCATAAAAGGAAATTAGACATAGCGTTACATGTCGACACGTGTTGAAGGTAATCGAAGAACTAATCAAGGTATTAAATTTTGATATCGGTATCGATATCGGGATAGTAAAGTTACGGAAATTTCGATGGAAATTTCGGGGATATTCAAAAAATTCGATTTCGATTTTAAAGAAATTATGGATATTTATAGAAATGTTTCGAAATTTACAACGAAACTTTGTGTAACTTTAAATATCATAATTATAATTATACATCTTTTACATAAATAAGATTGTATATATAATTTATGTATAGTGAACTTTGTCAAGTAGTATGGTTAAAATCTGTGGCGAAAAGTATAAAATAAATATGATTTGAGAGTAAAGTAATATCCAATTCTCCTAGAAACTTCATTAAAACAAAATACCACAATTTTATAGACAACTACAATAGTTTGGATTCATTCTTATTTAAAAATAAATAATTAAATATTATTTTAAATTTTGAAATATTTTGAGTATGGTCGAAATTTTGGGATATTTTGGTATATTTCGGGAATTTTTGGTAGATATTTGACAAAGTAATTTTATTAAGAATTCAAGATTTTGAGAAATATCGGTAAATATCCTGAAATTTCGATAGATATTCTGCAAAATTGAATCGAAAGTGAGATTTCGTTTCGAGACCCTTAGAAATTAGGGCAATGTTTGGTTATGTTTCCATATCATATTTGGTCCGAAATTCTCACCAAACCATGTTTGGTTCACAAAATATTTGGTCAAAAATACACTAATTTTTTGGTCCAAAATAAACATAATAATTATTTTTCATCTTTCTACACCTACTTTGTCCCTATACTCCTCTCTATGTGCTCTCTCTCTTCTCTCTCCTATCTAACAGACAAAAGATTCATGATTTGACTGCTACAATAACTTTTGTTCCCTTTAGAAACAAAACCAAACATTATCTCACCAAAAAAACACACCCAAAAACCAACTCCCAAAATAAAAACAAACACGTACGTGTCCCCATAAATTTCTCATCAATAATTCTCACCAAAATACCAGCCCAAAACATAACCAAACATAGCCTTAAATTTCGAGGTTTCGGAGGATATTTAAGAACATGTAACTAATAAAAGGAACAATAATTGCACATAGGAAAACCCAATCTTTTCCATGTTTGTTAAGAATATATGAGTATTTTAGTAGAAGTGTTTTTTCAATATACACTTCTTATTAATAGAATAGCACTTTCTTCTCTTAGTTATAGCAGCATGTGTCTGTTTTAGTATAAATAGATATTAGTTACTTTTTTCTTTTTTATTTTTCTTTCTTTCTTTCTGTAAAAAAGCACTCTCTCCAGATTGTAATGCTCTCATTTTCATGAATGTAAGAATTTCCTTTCCTTATGCAATCTCTTGTTCTTAATATGGCACCAAAGCCTTCAAATTCATCAAATCGATCGATTTCTCTTCGAAATTGAAATCGATCTTCTTTGATCGATTTTTTTTTTCTGGATTTCAATTGTTGCAATCGAATCGATTTTTTGTTTCTTTTCTTCCTGACGATTTTTCGCGATCCTAATTTGGGAATTTATCTTGCTTCCGTATTTCTGCGCACTGATCATCATCTCCTGATTGATCATGGATCAAACATCTACTGTTGCATCTAAGAAGGAGGATCAATCATCATCCATGGCGTCAAACATTGATTTTCAAGATCCGATGTATATTCACCCTTCAGATACGCCTAATCTTGATCTGGTTACTGAAATTCTGAAAGGTGCAGAAAATTACAAGGTTTGGAGTCAAGAGATGATAGTATATTTGGAAGTGAAGAACAAGATCGGTTTTATTACTGGCGAATGTAAGCAACCAGATATTGATTCACTGATGCATGCTAATTGGAAGAGATGCAATGCACTGGTAAAATCTTGGATTCATAGGTCTATATCTCGTGACTTAATTCATGGTGTGGTGTATACTGATTCTGCTTACATGATTTGGAAAGACTTGAAAGAGCGTTTTGATCGTGTTAACGGTGCTAGACTTTACTCCCTATATCGTCAGATTAACACTATAAGTCAAGGCACCAAAATGTTACTGAATATTATTCAAAACTTAGGAGTCTATGGGATGAATATGAGAGTTTGATACCTTCTCCATCTACTGCAATTTCCAAGGAATATACCGATTTTTGTATGCAATTAAAGATGATGCAGTTTTTAATGGGACTTAATGAATGTTATAATAATGTTAAGTCTCAGATTTTAATAATGTCCCCACTGCCTTCACACAATCAAGTATATTCCATGATCATTAATGAAGAAGCTCAGAGGGGGATCAATACTCAGAATGTTGTTATGGACAATTCTATTGCTTTTATGTCAAATTCTCAAACTCAAAATACTGGTGCTAAGGTAAGTATTACTTGTGATCATTGTCATCTCCCTGGACATACCATAGACAAGTGTTTCAAGATTGTTGGTTACCCCCTTAACTGGAATAGGGGAGGTAGAAGAGGAGGTAGAAGGGGAGGTGGAAGAGCGAATAATGGTGGAAGAATTTTTAACAATAATCAATCTAACTCTGTATCTGGATCACGAGACAGTGTGTATATGAGTTCAGGTCCTAATATTGAGGAGGTTGGCAGCCAGAACCTTTCACAAGCTCCAATGATTACCACTCAGCAATACCATCAACTTTTGAGCATGATTGGAACTGTAAGCATGGATATTGCAGGGAAGTCCACTTCATCACAAGCAAATTGTGCAGGTACTCTAAACCTTTCTTTAAATGCTGGATATGATAATGATATTGATGCTTGGATAATTGACACAGGGGCTAATCAACATATGCTTGCTAATCATAAATTGATTAAGGATAGTTTTAAGCCTTGTGAAGCATCTAATATTGTGAAATTGCCAAATGGTATTTCAAGTAATGTCACTCAAATTGGTAAAATTACCTTAGGGGCTGATCTTGACCTCAATGAAGTGCTATTTGTACCAGATTTCAAACATAACCTTTTGTCTGTATCAAAATTAACCACTGAAAATAATGTTTCTGTGGTTTTCTATCCTCAATTCTGTTTGATATAGGGCATTTGGAATGGCAAGATCAAAGGGATTGGTAGAATAAGGAATGGATTATATTGCCTACAGACTAATCCCCATGATTCTTTACCACATTCCTTTGATTTGTTTGAGTCTTCTTGTAATAGTACTTCTTCTTGTAATAAGACTGTTAGTACTAGTATGATAAATAAGGCAGGTTTATGGCACAAGAGATTTGGCCATATGTCTTTCAGTAGGTTCAAATATCTTCCTAATTTGGATATTAAGATTGAACAACATCATTTGTATTGTGATATTTGCCCCCTGGCAAAACATTCTAGATCTGTATTTCCTGATAAAAGTAATAATACATTTGTTGTTTTTAATCTCTTACATGTGGATGTGTGGGGTCCTTATAAAGAGCATACTTATAATCAAGAATCATATTTCTTGACAATTGTGGATGATTTCTCCAGACTTACTTGGGTGTTTCTTATGAAGTATAAATCTGAAGTGTTTGATATCCTGAAAAAATTCTTAATCTATGTTGACACTCAGTACTCTTCTAAAGTAAAAATGACTAGAATAGATAATGCATGGGAATTCTTTAGTCATGAGTGTAACTCATTATTTGATTCTTTAGGAATTATTCATCAAAGTTCATGTGTCTATACACCACAACAAAATGGTGTACTAGAGAGGAAACATAGGCACATTTTGAATGTGGCTGGGGCTTTATAGTTCTTATCACATGTTCCTGTGAAGTATTGGGGTGATTGTGCTGTCACTACTGTTTATATTATCAATAGAACACCAACACCTCTTCTTAATGGAAAAACTCCTTTCCATGTTTTGAATGGTAAACCTCCTACTTATAATCATCTAAGGGTGTTTGGTTGTTTGTGTTTTGCCAAAATTATGAATCAGCATGATAAATTTCAGCATAGGTCCAAAGCATGTGTATTTATGGGTTATGCATCTAAACAAAAGGGTTATAAATTGCTGGATTTGAGTTCTAATACCTTTCTTGTTTCTAGAGATGTTATTTTTCATGAGAACATATTTCCTTTTGCATTATCTGATAAAGATAAGAGTAATCAGTCTTTTCCTATGCATGATGTTAAGTCTTATTATGATGAGTTCATTTTGCCATATTCATCTCAGAATAGAGTTCATCTTCAAGATAGTGTTAATAGGCTAGATGACTCTACTGTTTTAGATGATAATGTGTTTATTGGATCTGATACATCTCATATGAATAGAACAGATGATAACCCTGATAATTTAAATAATCCAACTGAGTTGAGAAGATCAGAAAGTGTGTCCAGGCCTCCTTATTGGGCTAAGGATTATGTTTCTCCCTTTACTTCTGAATCTAACTATATTTCTGTGACAGATCATCCTTTATCTAAGTATATGAAATATGATAATGTGAGCCCTAATTATAGGGCCTTTCTATCTGCTATATCTAATATTTATATTCCAAAGTCCTATCATGAAGCTAAAAGGAATAAGAATTGGCAAAAGGCTATGGAAACTGAGATTGCTGCTCTTGAGTTAAACAAAACTTGGGACATTGTGGATTTACCACCTTCTAAAAAGCCCATAGGATGTAGATAGGTGTATAATGTTAAGTACAAACCCGATGGCACAATAGATAGATATAAGGCTAGATTAGTTGCTAAAGGTTATACTCAATTAGAAGGTATTGATGATACTTTCTCACCTGTTGCCAAACATGTTACTATTAGATTACTAATTTCTATTGTAGCTATGAATGCATGGCCTCTTTGTCAAATGGATGTGACCAATGCATTCTTACAAGGCGATTTATGTGAGGAAGTGTATATGACAATTCCTCAAGGACTCAACATTACTGGTAATTCCGGAACCACTTAGGTATGTAAGCTTTTAAAATCTTTATATGGGTTGAAACAAGCATCAAGACAGTGGAATCACAAATTTACTCTTGCCATGAATGATCATGGTTTTGAACAATCAAAGAATGATTATTCTCTCTTTATTAAATCTAGGGGGAGCAGTATGGTTTTCTTGCTTGTGTATGTAGATGATATAGTTATAACTGGTAATGATCCTGTGCTTATTGATGAGTGCAAATCATATTTGAATAGTACTTTTCATATGAAGGATTTAAGTGAGCTTAAATACTTCCTTGGAATTGAAATTGCTAGATCTAAGAAAGGAATTGTTATGAATCAGAGGAAGTACACTTTAGAGCTCTTAAGTGAGACATGGATGCTTGGTTGTAAACCTATAAATACTCCTATTGAACAAAATATGAAATATGTTGATCATATTATTGTGGATGATGATCCTGTTATTAATGACATCACTGAATATCAAAAGGTTGTGGGAAAACTAATTTATTTTTGTCTCACTAGACCTGATATTAGCTATGCAGTCCAGGTTAAGTCAATTTATGCATAGTTTAAGAAAGTCACATTATGAAGCCATGTATAGGGTGTTAAGGTATTTAAAAGGTAAGTCAGGCCTTGGTTTGTTGATGCCCTCTGAAACTAATTTTGAATTAAATGCTTTATGTAATTCAGATTGGGCATCTTGCCCTATGACCAGAAAATCACTCACTGGATATGCTATTAAGTTGGGTGGTTCTTTAGTTTCTTGGAAGGTGAAAAAGCAAAATACAGTCTCCAGAAGTTCTGCAGAAGCAGAATATAGAGCTTTGGGCACAGTTACATGTGAAGTTATGTGGTTGCTAAGTCTTCTTAAAGGCATGAAGATTGAAGTCATTCTTCATGTCAAGGTCCATACTGATAGCAAATCTGCCATTCAGCTAGTAGCAAATCCAGTTTACAATGAAAGATCCAAGCATATAGAAGTGGATTGCCACTTCATCAGAGAATATATGAGTGTTTTAGTAGAAGTGCTTTTTCAATATACACTTCTTATTAATAGAATAACACTTTCTTCTCTTAGTTATAGTATCATGTGTCTGTTTTAGTATAAATAAATATTAGTTACTTTTTCCTTTGTTATTTTTCTTTCTTTCTTTCTGTAAAAAAACACTCTCTCCAGATTGCTAGGATGCATGAATACTCCTAAAAATGACCCAGTGCAGTATCGTACTCATACCGGATATAGATACGGGTCGGATACGGGGTGGATACATACCGGACACGATTTTGAAGTATTCGAAAATAAAAAAAATCGGATACGGTATCCGATACGGCAATTAGAAGTATCCACGAAGTATCCGGGAAGTATCCGATACGGCAAGAGTATTTTTTGATATTGTGAAATACTTTTTGGGTCAAAACTCAAAATTCAAAGGTAAAAACTTATTACTATAATAATTTAACAAAAAAATACGATTAATTGGAAAAAAATAGAAACGAGAATGGAGAAAAAAACCCTCATCCGTCTTCTGCTATGCAACTGCAATACCCAATATGCGATAGAAATCCGTCTTCGTCTTATAACTGGAGTATTTTGTCTTCTAGACTCTTTTTGAATTCCACTCTTCAGTTCTTCAAGAAAGTTAATTAGGATTTTGAGATTTGTTTATAGTTTTCAATTTTGTTAAATATATTGTTGTTGTGCTGAGTATAAATAATAAACACTCTTCTACTTTTACTCTTTAAGTAATATGCAATAATATAGATTGAGGTTTGTATTTTTGTCTTGTAAAATTGTTCGAGAAAAAGGTTGATAAAGTTTTAAAGCCACTTAATTGGTGTGTAGAATAAAGTTTCAATAGTTATGACTATCGATTATAGAAATTTTATACGTTCAATAATTAACTAATTATTTGCCGTATCCGTATCCGTGCATCATAGCCAGATTGTAATGCTCTCATCTTCATGAATGTAAGAATTTCCTTTCCTCATGCAATCTGCTGTTCGTAAAAATGTTCCCCTTGTACCAGTGGCGGATTTCATGGTGCCAAGGGAGGATAGTGCCCCCACTCAATTTTTTTTTAATATATACATATTTTTTAATTTTAATTTATAAATTACATTAAGGCCCCCATTCAAATTATTAAATGTCCCCTCAATTTTGAAAAATCATTTTTTCACCTTACATTTTTTATATTTGAATTTCACCTTCCTCAAGATTGAAAAATATTACGTTTTTTCCCTTTACTTTGAGTTCGCCCCCTATAATCCAAAATCCTGATTATAACAAAAAATGTATAAAAGTATAAATTATGTCAAAAGTTGTAATTGAACCTAATTCCTTATTATATTTCCCTTATAAATATAGCGTTTTATACCGCGAGGGGCAAGCGTCCTGCAACCCCTTAACATATTGTACAATTATATCAAAACAATCTCGCCCCTCACCAAACTTAAATTTTTTGGTGGGCCACTTACCAAAAATTCTATCCACGGTTGCCTTGTACGTCACGCATCAGTACGTGTACATTCTCAAAACATATAAATAGCAAAGACGTCCTCCTCTTTCCAACTTTGTCATCTCCTCCGCATTCGGATAGCGTAGACCAGATGACGTCATCGCCGCCGTCGTCGACGTCATCTTGCTTCTCTCGATTCTGCTCGTCGGCTCTCCGATCGAAAACCTTGTCGCCGCCGTCAGAGACCGCCGTTCGCAAGCGATCCGGCGACGGCGATGGCCTCGTCCGTCGGCTAGGCCTCTTCGATTTGATTCTGCTCGGCATTGGTGCATCAATCGGCGCCGGAATATTCGTTGTCACCGGAACTGTAGCTCGCGATGCCGGTCCAGGTCAGTTGATTTAATTTCGTTTGAATCGCTCATTTATTTAGTGAAATCTGACTTTTATGAAGAGAATTTGGTATCTTGTTTTTGTTACTTTGTTGATTGCAACAGCTGTATTTTATTTAGCTGCCTCTAACATTTAATGCTTCAGTGTGATGCAAAATGATGTGTGCTTTGGTATGATCATGTACCTCACTTCGGTGTTGAGATATTATATTTAATTCAGCTACAATTTTAAGTTTTCATATTTGATTGGCCTTGAATATGGAGAATGTTTTGAACCTAGTGGTTAATTTGTGGAAATTATACTTCGATATGGAAAATTCTTGCTGGGGTAAACTTGGTGGTAATAGCTTTGGTATATGCAACTACCTGATACCTCACGTCTATGTTGAGATATTATACTTAATTCAGCTACAATTTGAGTTTTCATATATGATTGGCCTTGAACATGGAGAATTTTTTGAACCTAATGGTTAATTAGTGGAAATTATACTTCGATATGGAAAATTCTTGCTGGGGGTAAACTTGGTGTTAATAAAGTACTGATACTCGGCTGATTCAGTATAATGTGAAGCTAGTATTCTCTAGCTTTATTATGGTAGCTTTCTAAATGAAAGGTCATGGGATAAATGGAAAAGTTTGTTACCGAGTTAGGTAGATACTTATCAGTGATATATCATATTAAATGACTTTTATTTACTACAATGTATGTCACCTTGGCCCTTAGGCATAAGCTTTAACAGTTTAACTTATGGTACTTTTGGAAATCACCTCACTTGCTATTTGAGGATTTGGAGGTAGATCACAGATCGGTGATAACAGTCCAATACACTTGTTTGCAGTTTTTTGAGTGACTATATGAACTCAGCTCATTTAATTTTGAATTCGCTTCTGATACCAAAGCATATGAGTCGGAGCAAGTGGCATTACAACCTTGGTGTTCTAGAAAATCTGGTGCCTATGCTCTGGTATTGTAGTTTGGTCTTTGTTTAGAGGGTTTTCTCCAGTTTTAAATGCATTATCAGATAGTTTAGTTGCATATAGGTGCAGGATATAGTTCGTGGTTGGGACGAGACGGCATTTGTAGTCTTATCATGGATTCAAAATTCTCAAAAGTTGGAATTGCTAGATCTGCTCTATCCAGCAAATTCTGTTTTCACTTGGATTCACATTTTGTCATCACCACATAACATGAAAAGATATGGATATAATTTCTGTCCGATTTCTCTTTTTGCGTCCATGCGCCCCAATAATTGGTCGTTGAAGTATTTAGCGGATATTTCGACGATTAAGGTTTGGCATGTGACCATCTTGCCAGCTTTGTGAACAGTTTATATATTCTAGAAAAAGTTAAAGATTTCTCTCTGTAATCATATTCACCCTTCAATTTATACCCTTTAAGATGAGAATCTCGTGAAGAAGTTGGACAATATTGTTTAACTTCGTGTCATGACTCTAACTCATCTTTTATTTCCTGATGCAGGAGTTACTATTAGTTTCATCATTGCAGGAGCATCTTGTGTGCTCAATGCACTCTGTTATGCTGAACTAGCTTCCCGCTTTCCGGCAGTTGTTGGGGGAGCATACCTGTATACCTACTCGGCTTTCAACGAGCTAACTGCTTTTCTTGTGTTTGCTCAGTTGATGCTCGACTATCATATTGGTGCTGCTAGCATAGCTCGCAGCCTAGCTAGCTATGTGGTTACTGTGCTAGAGCTGATTCCTTTCCTCAAAGATAGCATCCCAAGCTGGGTTGGGCATGGTGAAGAAGTTTTTGGAGCGTTATCTATTAATCTATTAGCTCCTATTCTCCTAGTGCTTCTGACTGTTGTTCTGTGTCGGGGTGTTGGAGAGTCGTCGATACTGAATTCAACCATGACAGTAACTAAGGTTGTCTATCATCCTACATTTTCCATCTTCACGTTCTGATCTTTTCTTAAAATGAAACCAGCAGAGAAAATTATGGAGTTCTGAATATTAATAATCAATAATAGTACTGATTAACATTCATTGAAATGGAATTTATCCCCTTTGCTAATTATGTAAATGTTACCATATGTGACCGACCTAAACAAAGACTTTCAGATTATTGACAACTGTCTATGCAGTGGTCATAATGAGTGGGGCGAGTTTTGGAGGCATCAATATGCATGCAAATTCTGATCCATAATTTGGACAAAATCTAAAATCCCGCGAGATCTGATCTGTTGAATTTTATCACACTTAAACTAAAACTTGAGGGACGTGATTGAATTCTGTTGATGCAAATTTAGAATTCAGCAAAATTATTATAATATACCTTGTGCTGCATGCTTAAATTTTTTACCACTGTGCTACTTGAGAAAAAGTTAATAATCTGGAATCTAGTGTTGATGAATTACCTAGCTGCTCCTTTAAGTGCTTCTTTAGTCTTATTGTTTAGATTTTTGTAAATTATGGGAATGAATTTATTGCTTTCACCATGAAGGTAATGATAGATTCTGCGACTAAGTGAAAGATATAGTTGCCTTTAGGGCTTGAAACACACTGTTTTTCAATTGAACATAGCAATGTTATTCTGAAGTAAGACTACTGTAGAATGCTATGAAAAATTCTGGTTGTTGCCGCCGCTGATTGTAGATGAAATAGGTAAGAAGGGCAAGACGTGGCTATTGACTTAAACCAATATTTGGGAATAAAACCTCTGCCAAAATTTTAGGAATTATGTTTCTTTTTCTTTTGTTAGGTAATTCTACTTTTTCTTTCATGAACTTAGTTTACCAGAGAAATGATTAATATACAGTGTGTTTACTAAATTGAAATACATGACCGTTAAATTACTGTAGTGGTACTGAGTTGCTTTAGTTCTTTATATCATTGTACTCTGTATAAGTATTCTTAATGCATACATGAGAAATGTGGCATTGAGTTGCTTTCTATTTGACCTTTTTATTGACATTGAATTCAGAAATTGCAACATTATCGGGCTCATTAGGTTGACAGAACAAGATATTATCTGCAGGTGCTCATTGTTCTTTTTGTCATCATTGTTGGAGCTTTTAAGATTGACACCTCGAATTGGACTCCTTTTGCCCCAAATGGGGTTGAGTCAATATTGACTGGATCCACTGTGGTATTCTTTTCATATGTTGGATTTGATGCAGTTGCTAATTCTGCTGAAGAATCCAAGAGACCTCAGGTGTGTTAAAGGCAGATCAACTAACATCTCTTGATTTATTCTTATTTTTATTTTCAGTTAAGAGTGTTGAGTTTTATCTTCAATTCTTACCTTCTGAACTTGATGTTTCAGAGGGATTTACCATTAGGCATAATTGGTAGCCTCCTGGTCTGTATTGTATTGTACATTGGGGTCTGCTTAGTGATTACTGGGATGGTTCCATACCAATATCTCGGTGAAGATGCTCCTTTAGCTGAAGCCTTCACCTCCAGGGGCTTGAAATATGTATCCGTGTTAATCAGTTTCGGTGCTGTTGCTGGACTAACAACAACACTTTTAGTTGGGCTTTATGTTCAGGTAAATTTGCTCGACTGTTTAAGTGACAATGAGTGCCTTATAGGAGTCTTGCTATGTCCAACAAGTGATTGCTTGATTATCTTGAGCAGTCTCGGTTATATCTTGGACTTGGAAGAGATGGTTTGCTACCAGCTATATTTGCCAAAGTGCACCCAACACGACATACCCCAATTCATTCACAAGTTTGGGTTGGTATTGTTGCTGGCATCTTGGCAGGACTTTTTAACGTGCGCGTGCTCTCGCACATTCTGTCTGTTGGAACCTTGGTATGTTGTTTGCAGACATCTCATTTCTATTTAATGAACAGTTGCGTCAGTTTAAATAATATGTACTCCATGCATAAATTTATCTGATAGAAACTAATTTTGATAACTCAAAATACTAACAAGAATAAATCTTGCCCAAGCCTAAGCTTGATCCTTAAGTGATTCAACAACTGGATAATGAAAATAAACCTTAAAGACCTCCATTTATATTACTACTAGAACTTGCTATGCAAGTTAGCAAGTTACTGACTCCTAATAGAAAGACAATAACTTAATCAACAAGGAATCAAATACACAAGAAAACTCAATCAAACAAGGACTCAAAATAAAAAAATAAAATAACAAAACATAGTTAACTAATTCTGCTTCCTTTTTCCCTTCTTTCCCTTATGCTCAAAATCGGCTTCACAGCATTATCACTCCTATTTCCTTTTACATATGTCCCAAAATGAGGCTTCATTTCTTATAATGAAAGCTTTTTCCCCGAAATACACTTCGATTAAAGTAATCATGTGACACCACTAACTCTTCACTGGCACTTTTAAGGACAATGAAATAAGGGATAATTACATGTGCATTCACTCACTTATTGGGTAATTACCACGCATCCCCAGAGATTTTGTTAATTACCATGACACCCCTGTCAAACCCTTACAACTCGTAAAACAAATGGTGAAATTGTAATATGCTTTTTACTGCCAGGGGGTTGGAAGTGTAATATGCTTTTATTGATATAGGAAGTTGTGGTTATTTCTCAAACCACGGGATTTTTTTTTTTCCTGTTTTGTATTTAGAATTTCACAAGGTGGGATATCTAATGTAATTTATCCTTAAAATAAAGAAACCCAAATTTATCACTTTTTCAGCTTTTATCTAAATCTCCTTGTCTGGTTAAATGGGATTCAATAACGACACCTTTTAAGTGTCTAATTACGATAAGGGTGAATCACAAGACTCATGTGAATGGTTTATTACAGACGGGGTATTCAGTTGTTTCTGCATGTGTGGTAACGCTACGCTGGAAGGATAGGGCTTCAAGTCGGGCTTCTACTGCATGGATTTCTAACAGGGGAGAAGGCATTATTTGCCTTCTTACAATTGCATGTTGTGGTTTTGCTGCTGGAGTCTTCTTCAGATTTGGTGCTTCATTTGTTTTTCTGATTTTAGCTGCTGTTGTTGCGGTCTTTTCTGCTGCAGCTCTTTACGTACGCCAAGTAAGTTTAAATTAATTCCACTTGCATAGGTTGCTCCATTTGATTTTTGATGAAAGTTCTCGCTTTTATCTTCGAGTTACTTAGATAATTTGATGGGGAATGTGGAATTTGCAGTTTCCTTATATTTACATCATGAAACACCATAATCATGCATAGATGCACTCGTAAAACATGTGTACCGTGTAAAGGAGCTGAGCTGAGCTTGTTTGAGGTCGAACTTGGGCCGAGCCAAGCTCGGAATTTTAAAAAATAAGATAATATAAATTATTAATTATGGATTATATATATATATATATTAAAGATATCATGATAAATATTAAACACCTAATCTATATATATTTTATTAAATATTTATTATTATATCTATATAAATAATTTTTTTTTTAATATGTAATGCCCACGAGCTCGAGAAATTTTTTTTGAGTTTAAGTTAAGCTCCAATCGAACCCACTTGACTCGTGCCCACCCCTACAGCTAGTCACATACAACTTGAAGCAGTTTAAACTTAAGGGTCGAAATGTGTAATGACAAAGAGAATACTGAAAGCGAGATTTCAGATGAGTTGGTCTCCCCTTTGATAGTCAAGTTCGACTTGACAAGAATTTTTAGAAAAAAAGAGTGCTAAAGGATTTGAAATTTATTATCTTAATAAAATGTCTGAACATGCTTTACAATTGGGATTTGAAATTTTTGCTCCCAAATTCTCCAATCCAAACACAACCTGCCAATATTTCACTTAGTTCGCTTCATGTTTGCAGGTCTATACAGATCCACCAGGATTTTCTTGTCCTGGAGTTCCTATAATCCCATCTATTAGCATTTTCGTCAACATTTTCCTATTTGCTCAGGTAATTCTTTTTTTTTTTTGCTAAGAATTCGGTCAGGTAATTCAAATCCATATTTTTGCTTCAACATCTTGAGCACCGCTCATCATAAGCCTTAGCTTCAAAACCATATTTTTAATTTCTACTTTCTTTTGCAGCTTCACTATGAAGCCTGGGTGAGATTTGTCATCCTCAGCATTGTTACAGTCGGCATTTATGCGTTTTATGGCCAGTATCATGCTGATCCTGTAAATGCAAACGTATCAATTATTTACCATAGAGCGCCCACCGAAGAAGATCAGTAGTTTCACCTTTTAAGGTAACTTTCTCCTATCTTGTATTATTTATGTTGTTGTAAGTTTATGTATTAATTGATACCTAGTAAGATGTTTTGAGGGATAAAATTGTATATCTAAGTATTCCATTTGTAAATATTGTACTATTAGACTTTAGTTGTGAATGTGAGTATATTTCAGATGTATAATGAGGATGCTGTGTGATTTTATGGAAATCATTTTCAATAAAGTTTTCACTTGAGTTTGTTTTTCTCATCTTTCCAATCAACTGTGCAAAGACATGTATTTAGCCTGCCGGTACGTATAGTGAGGTTGTATATCTATATGTATATGTACACAATGAAATGATGTCATAAAATAAAAATCAGATATCAAAATATATTTACCACCTAAACATCCAACGAGCCTATAGAGGCACATTGAAACCAATAACATCTTAGAAACCTTCAAACTTAAGGGGAGATGAAAAATCATTATATAACGAGAGGAGAACGACTCGGAAAACAGAAGAAGATGAGGACAATGAAGACGGTCAAAAGACACTCTGTAAACATGTAGACATCAGGGTTCTTTCAAGTTTTGATAATAGGCGAAAATTACATATATTCATCTGGTGTTGACACTACAGGAAATAACTCACATCCATCAGCACATGGTGTATACAATCCTTTTATCCAATACATGGTGTATGGGAAAATTGCACTTTACATCCCATAACTTTGTCCGAATTCAATTTTGGTCCCACTCGTTACAAAAATATCACATTGAGTCCCATAACTTACAAAAAATCTCAATGTTGGTCCCATCCGTCAATTTTTGTCAATTTTTAACGTCGGATGGCATGTGTCTTGCACATGGGCCATTAGTCAAAGTTTTGACCGTGATATGCACCTGATTTGGGCTCCAAAACAAGGAATAATTGCAGAAAAAAAACCCCAACTTGTAATTTATCCCTTGTTTTGGGGCCCAAATCAAGTGAATATCACGGTCAAAAGCTTTGACTAACGGTCCATGTGCAAGACACATGCCTTCCGACGTTAGAATCTAAGGAAAATTGACGTATGGGACCAACATTGAGATTTTTTGTAACATATGGGACTCAATGTGATGTTTTTGTAACGAGTGGGACCAAAATTGAATTCGGGCAAAGTTATGGGATGTAAAATGCAATTTTCCCACATGGTGTATATAAAAAATCTGGGCGTAGTAATCTTGAACACACTACATAATTGTCCAAAAATCGTACATTGAGCGATAAGGTAATGAAGTATTCAAAGTATAACCCCAATTAGTCGTATCACACGGTGGATTTTTGGCCTAATCTCATTTTTGGTTTCGTAAGAGGGCATGAGCACACATTTAGTCCCCCGTTTTATGAAAGTCTCACATTGAGTCTCGTAAGTTTTAAAAAGTTTTACTTTTGGTCCCAACTGAATATTCCATCCAGAACTTAACAATCAACTCCGTTAGTCAACATTTTGACCCATTTTTTGGGGGAAAATTCACACATGAATGCACTCACACATGGATTATATTCAATATCATGATATTTTTATTTAAAATCACGTGTCATTCCAGCACAAAATCTCCCCAAAAATTCGGTCAAAATGTTGACTAATGGAGTTGACCATTAAGTTTTGGACAAAATATTCGGTTGGGACCAAAAGTGATTCTTTTTAGAACTTATGGGCTCAATGTGTAATTTTCATAAAGCGGTGGACCAAATGTGTGCTCATGACCACTTACGGACGTAAAATGAGATTTGCCCGATGAATTTTATATAAGTCTCACCACATGAATTTTTGTGACTGTCCTGGAACTCTGATTTAATTTATGCCTTGATGGAGGTCTTGGAAATTACCCGAAAAAAGCACATTTCTAGTGGAAAGAGGCCAATAGCGCCCCTGGCCGGTAATTGTATGACATGCACTTACCTGTATGTAGGCCTGACATTGGGTAGGGAATACTGTTTTGGGTTTGGGTTCAAACCCAAAATATTATTTTTAGGCTAGGGTTCAAACCCAGACCCAATATATAATTTTATTGGGTCGGGCCGAAGTCTAGACTCATTCAGATCCAGAGACCATTTAATTACAACCGTTGGATCTGTAGTGAGATCAAACGGTCATGATCTAAACTTAAAGCTGTATAACACCAGGTTAATTACCACTTTTCACTCTAAATACAAAAAGCTACCAAACTAACTCGTCATCCATCAAATTAACACGTTCTCCGCCACCTCTTGAATTTTTGGCACTGAATTGAAATTTTACAATCAAAAAGAAAAATTGTGACTGTAAAAGACCTATTGAGTTTTGGCCCCTAAATACCTAGTAAAATAAAAACAAACAGAATCACCCTTCAAAAATCCCCAAATCAGTCGGCCCCTTTCAAACTCACACTAGAATCTTTCCGAACTCACCCAAATCCGACCCAATAATTGTTCAAAATTGTCTAAAACACAAATAATTGAATAAATGAGGTGCAAGAGCTAAGAAAAATGAGCCTACGTTATCCAGAATACGATGATTATGAGCACGACCCCTCTTACCAATTTTTGAAGAAATCGCACCAATCCCCCAATTTTCTTCCTTTCCTAAACCCTAATTTTATATTCTTCCCTTAATTTTGTGTTTCTTCCTGTTTTTATTCACACCCCAGCCACAACTTAACAGCACATGTGCTCCACGTGACAAATTCTGTTACCAAGTTTATGGTGGTATGAAAAGTGAGACAAAACGGCCAAGTTTGTATGAATAGTGAGATATCCAAAATGTTTGGTATCAAAAGTGTACAGATGGTCAATTATGATATGAAAAATGAGAGTTCCCCTATTATGATTCATTGAATATTGTATATTTGGGAAAATCACATTTTTCACACCATAATTGACCTCCTGTCCACTTTTGATACTAAACATTTTAAATATCTCACTTCTCATACAAACTTGGCCATTTTTTCTCACTTTTCATACCACGGGTAGTTTTCTTCACAAAAAAATTGGGGGATTTGTTCTTCACAAATTGGTAAGAAGTGGCCGATTTCTTCACAAATTGGTATGTAGTGGTTCGATTTCTTCACAAATTGGTAAGAAGTGGCCGATTTTTTGTGAAGAAAACTAACGCTGATATGAAAAATGAGAAAAAATGGTCAAATTTATATGAGAAGTGGGATTTTTAAAATGTTTGATATCAAAAATAGACAGGGGGTCAATTATTGTATGAAAAATGCGATTTTTCCTTGTATATTTTTGTGTCATAAAATGAAATAATAATATTATTATATATTATCCAACGAATCACAAACTACTTAATTACATATCAAAGTTAGTGTCGTGGAATGAATTGTGTTGGAAATGTGAGGAAAAAGGTTGGAGCTATCTAATTAATAGAATTTACGCAAGAGCATTAAATGTGCAAATTAATTGAAAAAAATGTATAAGCTAATTTGTCACGTGGATGTCATGTGTTATGGTCCACCTTTCTGGTCATTGTTCTGTGTCAAAATCGGGTTAAGATGAACTACATAAAAATACGTTAATGTTGCTCTTGAACAATAATCGTGGAGTGTGGAGGTACTTTGGTATTTGAACAATAGGGTCAATAGGGTTTTAAAGTTGTGTGTATATATATATATATATATATATATATATATAGATATGTTGCGCATTTAAGGAATCATTTTAATGTAATCATGTTATTAAGAAAAAAAAGAATTTATATATCATATTTCTTTCTTTTTTACATATTGGGAATAAGGGCTAGCTAGGTCACGTAAATCACAAGGACTACCTCAACGAAGGAACCTAACTGCCACAAAGTATTTTTTTTGTCAAAGTACTTTTCTTCAACACAATCCAAACAAAGTGAAAAAACAGCGAGAAAAAATTGACTATTTCGCATGTTTAAAATCCACGACGTCACCTAGTTGAACATTTATTTACATAATATTCATTTCTTCTTTTTACTTTTATTTATAAAAAGATTTCATTGCAAAAATATTTTAGGATCTCTATCAATACAATTTCAGGTATCGACACAAACAAAATTTGAGAATGAGGATCATTGTTGACTATAGATAGTTTAATCACTTGTACCCACGAGCCACAACAGAGAGCAACAAAATCATATCTCCTAATTGAATTAAAGTAGCAAATCTTTTTTTAAATATCTAGTAAAATTGTACTCATAACAAAATTAATGCACACATCTTTAAATTAAATACTTATTAAGTGCAAGGCATGAGACTAAATTAAGGATTTTTGTCCCTTTTTTAATGACTTAGAGTAAAATAAAAAATAAAACATCATATATATGTGACTATCTTCACGTTTGTAAATAATGTGATCAAAATTAATTACAATGAGACTTATTTCATGAGATTAATACTCTAGTTTTTCTTTATATCTTTTAGAAATTATTTACGTAGTAACTAGGTATGTATTGATTCACGTTAGACCGAAGCAAATTTCATCATAAAGGATAATAAAAATTAAGGAAATGATTTCTGAAAAAAGTGATACATACTGAAGAATAACTTTTTAGTAGATGTTAACTTTGGCCCTCAAAACCCCGTTTTCTGTTAACACTAGACAAGATCCATCAATTAAACAAAAAATAAAATAAAAACGATACAAAGTCTTTTTCACGAGAATCATACACAATCGAAACCTACATAATTCTATGAAACGTTATATGCTTAATATTGATATATGTAGGCAGAATTACATTTTTTGTTGTGTAATGATAGTGATGTGCACAAAAAAGCACCCAAGGGTATTATGGTAATTGCTGATGTGCATAAGGCGGGTCGGGTCGTAACCCGCTAGCTGATCCGTGGGGGACCCGGCGTATAATTTCAAAATGGACAAAGGACCCACCAAAGAAAGTTGGGTCCAAGTATCAGTCTAAAAGATCATACTCTCAAAGAGATTAACCCTGATGGGTTGTTAACTAAATTGAAGCCCATGACCCATAGCCCACTACCAGCTCCCTATAAATACCTTAGAGGAGCTGGGAGAGGCGGTTGATCGACTCCCCCAGTACAAATTCACTGGCTATTGAGAGTAGCCCTAGATAAGAACTACGAACTGACTTGATCCCACATTTTATGGGTACGTAGGCAGCTCAAAGTAACCGAGTGTAGTCTATAAATTATCCAACCCTTCACCTAGTTTGTCGTGAGTTGAACCGGTTCCCTTACTCCACGTGGTCCATCACGTGACAATCACTGTCTGACGATTTTTACCATCATCAGATTGGCGCCGTCTGTGGGAAGAGTGTCACAACCACTACGCATGCAAACTAGCTTGCAAGTTCGTACTACCAGAAATAGAATGACCAGCCAACAACACCCGACTACTGCTGATGAAAATCCCAACCCGGTGCCTGAGGATCGGCCTAGGCATCCAGAGGGGGAGGAGAATCCCCTCAACGGTCAGATTGGGGGGGGGGAGGCACTGAGGGAGGAGGCCCGGAAGAAACACCCCCGATCAGAGGGCAAAATGCACCACCTGTTGTATTAGAGGTGATCCCACCCCCTGCTTCCAGGGTGTTCGAGATCACCTAAGAGGCGCTACCAGCCCTAGTAGAGGATGCCTCAGTGAGAGCAGCGGCAAGGGCTGTTCAACAATATGCCTGGGCACATCCTTCACCAGCACCCTAAGGTCCAGCAGCTGATGGGGGGCAAGACCCCCACGAGAGAAGCCGTTCGGAGGCTCCCCACCCCCACGAGTAGGGTTTGCCGGATCAGCCTCCACCATCTGTTCACAGAGGTACTGAGCCTCGTGATAAGAGTCGCCACCACCGAGGGGCGCTAGGCCAATCCCCCCGCCGAGGTCGAGAATCCTTGACCCCCGGCGGGATTGGTTCAAAACGTTCCAACTCTCTGGTGAACGGCGCTGCCAGAGAAGAAAAGAATAGCGTGGCCTCACCCCTTGAAAGGCCACCAAGAGGCAGGGATAGAAGGCCAACGCCTCCCCGATCTCCTCGCCGAGGTCACATCTCAGTGACCCACGAAGAGGCCTTGCGAAGGCTTGAAGGTCAAAGAAGACGTGAAGCACGCCGTGATAGAAGCCCCAAGGACTATGGGAGGTACGAGGACATGTAGTTGGTGCCTTTAGCGGTGGCTCTGTCGAAGAGAAACCCGTTCTGTTCAGCAATATTGGCTGAGTCCTTGCCCCCAGGGCTTAAGATTCCACACCTAAGTGAGTACGAGGGAGATGGAGACCCTCAAGAACATGTTGACAAGTTCAATGTAAAGGCGAATATGTATGATATCAGCGACGCCGCATACTTCAAGATCTTCTGGACCACTCTCTCGGGAAAAGCTCTAAGTTGGTTTAATAGGCTACCGGCTGGCACTATCACCGACTTTGATCAGCTGATCGGGCGCTTCTTTAATCACTTCTCCATGAACAAGAAATACCTTAAGACAACATCTTTCTTATTCACAGTAGTTCAAAGAGACGGAGAATCCTTGTGGGATTATGTGAGGCGGTTCTACGACGCGGTGTCTGAGGTGCCACATGCTAACCACGAGTTGTTGTCAAGCATTATGCAGAAGAACTTACGAAATGGTAGGTTCAAAGAGTCAATTGCAGGAAAGCCCCCAGCGACCATGGTGGAGTTGCTGGCTAGAGCTGAGAAATATATAAGGATTGAAGAGACCATAAGGTCAAAAAATGAGAGTGGTGGCAACAAGAGGAAAGCCAGAGATAAAGACAAGGTGCCAGAGGCCAAAGAGAGAAATCCTATGCTCCCATCGGGGTTTGACAAGTATACACCGCTCACCCTTTCGAGGGAACAAGTCTTGGCCATAGCGGAGTAGCAATGCATAGTCTCATGACCGAAGAAGATGAGAGATAGTCCCAGTCGCCTCAAGCCTAAGAAGTATTGTAGGTTCCATTGTGACAAAGGACACACGACGAAAGAATGCCACCACCTTCAAGTAGAGATTGAAAAGTTGATCAAGAGAGGCTACCTGCAAGAGGTGATTGCCCCATACGAGGTAACCGTTCAGACACCCTAGAGATAGAGTGATAGAGATGGAGGCAAGAGCAACCCTCAGACAGTGGACTTAGACATGGACAATCCCCCGGTGAATGGAATCATAGGGGTGATTTTAGGAGGGCCGGCTGGAGGCGATTCGGTGAATGTAAGAAAAGCCTCGGTGAGAGCAGCTACTGGGCTGCACGCTTTGAGTGCTCCACATATGGGGCAAGTCCATCAGATAGGAGCCAAAAGTCCCACTATAGAGTTTGGCCATCAAGATGTGGGGGATGGGATCCCCTTAAAAAATGATGCCTTGGTAATATCTGCCACCATCTCAAACTTCTAGGTGAAAAAAGTGTTAGTTGATAGTGGGAGTTCGACAGACATAATATTCCACAATGCCTTTGCTCAGTTGGGGGTAGATAATGCCCAGCTTCAAACGGTCAACACTCCCCTCACGGTGTTCACGGGTGAGACTGTGGAAGCCCTAGGGGAAGTAACTCTCCCCATCTCTCTTGGCGTCTATCTCACATGCTCTACGAAAATGGTTAAGTTCTTAGTTGTCAAAGCTTCCTCCACCTACAACGTCATCTTGGGGAGGCCGAGCTTGAACTTATTCCAGGCTGTTATCTCAACTTTCCACATGAAGATCAAGTTCCCCACCCCCAAGGGAGTAGGAGAAGCGATTGGAGATGTGAAGGTGGCGAGAGAGTACTATGCGAACGCACTGAAGAAACCCAAAAGAAAACATGAAGAGAATGACCCTAAGGATAAAGGGAAACAAGTAGCGATCAACGTGATCTCGATGGAGGAGTACTCCCCCAACTCAGCGGAGTCAGAGTACCGAGCCCCTAGAGACTTCTGAAGGTAAACTATTAGTCACCACCTATTCTATAAACAATTTAAAGACAGTATCATATTGGTCATGAGCCAAGTGTTTTTTATGTTTTGAGGTGCCTAAGTCAGACGTTGTTTTGAGTTGCCTGCGTGCAACCCCCTTATTTATTCTAATTCATGCATGAATGACTTGGATAATTTATCTGAGTGCTTAATATCACCCATTTCCTCTGCATATGGTAAACGTTATCTTTGAGTCATGGTCGAATAGCAAACCGAGAGTTGGTGGCTCCAACTGAGGCCATCATAAGGTCTCAACACTTAGTTTATTTCCGCTATTTTTTAAGTTACCATGATGATAAGTAGGTAACACTTGATAAATTTAAGCCACTGGCCAAATGTATACTTAGATGCTTGTGTCACCATTGTTATGCTATTATCCAACAGCTATAAACTAACAACCGCTCCACCCACATAAGGGAAGGAACAAAAACTTTAACACGACCCTTGGGAGCTACCAAGATCCCACTGGAGGCCTTACAAATATCACACGCGACCCCATTCGAGGTCAACATGGGTGGCATCGCTAATGTCCCCCGAGTCATGTATGACTCGTCAGAGGATGGGCGACCCCATAATCCCTCCGTAGTACCGAGAAAGGTTGAGGACCTCTCAAAAGGTCTCCACACTCCCATTAGGACTATGGATTGAGATCACGCCCTGTAGTCCCTCCATAACACCGAGAGAGGCCGAGGACCTACAAAATGTCTCCTCGCTCCCACTAAGGCTATGGATAGAGATTATACCACATAATCCCTCCGATAATACCGAGAGAGGTAGAGGACATACAAAAGGCCCCCCCCCGCTCCCATTAATGGTACAGATTGAGATTGTGAACAAACTAAGAGGCACCCAAGCCCGTAATAAGTGGCAACTTGCGGTATCACGAACCGTGTCGTCCATTCAAATTTCATAAACCTCACTGTTCCCAGTGTTGTTAACTCCGAGGAGATAGTGAATGAAAAATATCTGAATAAAGAATCAACTTCACTTCATGCTAATAATGCGTGGAAATAATAACTGTCTAAGCCGACACAAAACGCATAAGGCACCACATGTCGCTTACCTTGCTATAACTTACACACCTACCCTCCAAGAGGTGATTAGGAAGTGAGTAGTAGCAACATAAACAATCACCTTATGGCAAAAAACAAGAATATTTTCTAACTCCCTATATAGTCACTTACTCCTAAATTTGACTAAGCACAATTAAGGAATAGGGGGGCATACAAGGGGAGAAAAATATGTATGATAAGAGTCATTTTTACGTGTTTTCAAGCCCGTTGTGTTTATGTTTTAGGTTCATTTATCGCTTGATTCTTGCCACATTTGCGTTTAATCCATGTGTGAAGTGATTTCAGGTTGTAAATGGATGCAAACGAAGAAAGGGCGAAAAAATGACATATAAAACAATTTATGTTCGCACCTCCACGCCCAAGCGCAGCCATAATCACGCCTGGGCGCCCGAACAAGCAAGAAACAGGCTAAAGTTACGCATAATCGCGCCTAGGCGCTATTTTACCACGCCTGGGTGCGATATCTGCCACATCTTCCACGTTTGAGTGCCATTTCTGTATGTTTCAAGACCGAATTTGAGAATATTTCCTTCTACAAAGTTGTAGTTCTATGTCTTTTCTTTTCAGAGGTCCGTGGAGAAAGTTATGAAGGAAACAAGATTGCTGTGTTGAAAAGTAAGAAAACGGTTGAGTTCGCACTGTGGAGCCCGAGCGCCCCTCATACGGCGCCTAGGCGCCACCCTAACTGCGCCTGGGCGCCGATTTGCACACGCTTGGGCGCCGGTGCAATAGTTTTTTGAAAACTATGAAACCCAGATTTCAGCAATTAGAAGGGGTTCGAAAATCTGGGGAAGGAAGGCATTTTTCTGGGATTTTGAGCCGAGAATTCATCAATCTTGGAGGGAGAAGAAGGGGGATTAAGCTAGAGATTGAAGTTTCAAGCTAGGATTCATCATCAACCAAGCCTTAGGGAGTTTTACTTGCTTTCATTACATGTTTATGTTCATAATTATGTATATGATTGTTCTAGATCTTCTTGAGCTATTGATGATGAGCTAATTTTGTAGAACTAAGGCCATGTGAAGGCCAAATTTATGAGTCAATATATATGAAGTGATTTTTTGTATTAATTCTCCTATTGCTTTGTGTGTTAATTTTATGCTTTTATTCCAATCATGTGCTTAATCACCATATGCTTGCTATCTTGCCTAATCTAGTCATTCGAGAGAAGATAGGTTAGGGTTCAAGGGAATTAACATATCATCCGAAACAAATGAGGAATTGCCCTAAAGATAGGTAAAGATTTCCGGGTGCTGTTAGCCGGATTTATCCGGGGAAACTCTAGAACTTTAATACGTGGTTATTGATTAGATTCTCGGATATACATATTTAGAGAACCGTCAATTAATCATAGGATTATTATGAGCCGAGACATCGGGTAATAGTTAACTAAGGAGTTTCCACCAAAGCAATAGGAGTCTAATAATTCAAGGAGTAACTCATATATATTGACTAGTAGATTCGGTTGTAGCATGTGCTTTAGTCATTTTATCATACGTGAGTTTTAATCTATAGCTCGTTTCCTCTTTTATCCTTCGTTTATTCAATCAATTCTTGAAATTTACTTTATTTGTCTTTTCTTTTATCGAAAATCTAAAGCTAAAATCCAAGTCTCCGTGGTTCGACAACCCGGACTTATTTTGCCCGCTTTTATTACTACCACGACTAGTACACTTGCTATTCAAGCACGTTAGGTATTAGCGTGTCAAGTTTTTGGCGCCGTTGCCGGGGACTTGTTTATTTTAGTTTTTGATTTTCGTTTACAGTTTCATAATTCTTATTTTTTCGTTTATTTCTTGCTTTTCTTTTATTTTCTTGTTATTCTAATTTTGTTTCTTTTGTTTTCTTTTTCTTTTTCAGGTTCTAATAATGGCTACACAGTTCCATAGTCTAACTCTAAAGGGGAAGGTTGAATGGTTGCAAAACACTATTCGAGGCATGAAACCGTTAGTAGTCCCACCTTGCCCATGGGAAGTATCACCAATGATTGAGGCACCTACTCTAACCGTCGTACCAATAGTGGCTACATCTCTGCCACAACAAGAACTATGTGAGTCACAGAGACCCCATATTGAGCAAATTCAAGCCATAAGGCAAGAATTCCTTCCACAATTCTGCCAAGTGGATATTCTTGAGGTGGAGGAAGAATCCGATAATATCATGGAAGAGATGCGCCTTATGGCAAAAGACATGTTTGGGGATGAGGGAGATGAGTTGTCAACTTAAACACCTCACAAAGGAAATCTACTTGAGAGCATCCGAGACAGAGAGCCCAAAAACTGAGAAATATCTTTCCACTCTCTCTCAACCTTCTCAAATATGTGTCCCATTTCCTTTAGCTCTAAGACGAGAAAAAAGTAAATTTGATCAAGTCTTAGACAATTTGCGAGAGGTGAAGGTTAACGAGCCCCTTGTCGATTCTATCTTGCAAACGCAATGTATCTCAAAGCTATCCATGGATATTTTGTTGAACAAGCAACCTTGGGAAGAAGTGCACACAGTTTGTTTGACAAAAATCTGCTTGGTGGGTACTCTCCATGATCCTTCAAGTCAATGCAAGGTCCCAAGACTTCTTTCCATCCCGTGCACTATAGGAGAAATGAAGTTTGATCGTGCCATTCTGAATTCGGAAGCGGAGTTAATTTTCTTCCTTATACATGGTTCAAAAATTTGGGTTTTAATGAGCTTAAGCCAACGTCGATGCGGTTACAATTCGAGGACAAATCATTCAAACACCCAAGGGGAGTTGTCGAGAATGTGCTCATGAAAATTGACAAATATTATTTCCCGATCGACTTCGTAACTTGTGAGATGGATGAGGCCATTGAAGCACCTCTGATAATAGGAAGACCTTTCCTAGCCACCGGTAATGCCACGCTTGATAAGGTGAATGGTAAGTTAGTCTTAAATATGGGAAGTAAAAGAGTGTGTCTCAATGCATTCAAAGAAAAACGTAGACTACAGCCTAACACGAACTATTCAAAATTAGATACGTTTAATCTTTTAAGTGTTAAGAGATCACAGGAACACTCTTCATATGATCCACGGAAGATGACGCACAAGGAATTCAAGAATAAAGGAGTAGTGGGAAGTTTACTCGATATTGGGCAACCGTTACCCACAACGGGTATTGGGACGAAGCTGTGCCCGAAAATCAATAGGAGAGTGGAAAAGTTGTCTATTCCACTCTATGATCCTCATTGAGTCGACTTTGAAAAGTCAAGCTAATGACTATAAACAAGCGTTTCTTGGGAGGCAACCCAAGTTTGTAAGTTTTTCTTTTCTTTTTGCTTTCGTTTTTGTCTTGTGTTGTTGTTGTTTCTTTTTGTTATGTTCAAGCATTCACTTTTGACATGCTTCTTTTTGAGTCTTGATGGTTTTGTATTGTGAGTACATGACATGTAGTAGCCGAGCTTTGCATTGGAGATCTTTCGTTGTGGATTTGAGCTTGGAGTGGATCTCACGTGATTAAGGGTTGTTTTTTAGCACCTATGTTGTAAGTACTCTCGTTTACCCCCTTTTGAGTGTGTATGATTGAGTCAACATTAAGGGCAATGTTGAGTTTAAGTTTGGGGTGGTGGTATGAGTAGCGCTTATTAATCTTATGTGTCATGTGATCTTGTTTTCAGCTCAAGTTTGGGGGAATCGTTGCTATTGCATGTGTTTTGTACTAATTTTTGTGAAAATTCAAGCATAACAAATTTTTGGATAGAATTTTAACCCTTCACTCGATGCATTGAGAATGGTTAATTTGAATCAATGACATGTTTTCTCTATCAATTTGGATTTTAATGACTATACACATCGTTTCCTTGCTTGTGGGACCCTAAACTAGAGTAGATTGACCTTAAGATGATTCACATATGCACATAAGTCGAGGGTAGAGGAGTTGAGTGGGTAACCATTGTGAAACACTTAAAGGCTTGATCCCAGAAATATCAATCTACTAATTTCACATGTGTTATGAGTTGAGAATGCATGTTAGCTTTGTATGCTTAACAAGAATAAAAGAGGTTGAACATTGGTATGACTGCAAAAGTCAGGCTTAATAGATACTAGGGGCGAAGAGCACCATGCCTAGAATACTGTACTATTATGCTAATTTGAGCTAAGCTCAAGCTAATGCAAGTGTTAAGTGAATAAGGACCTAGTTTGGTTTTGTGGCCTTTGACACTCGAGCGATTAAGCCCTTAGGAGTGTCTCTACACATAATACCCTAAAGCCGTCCGGTTTGGGAGTTATTGGCCTAAAGCTTGTTACAAGGGTGTCATAGAAAGCCTAAGAGAACCGAACATTGCACATGGTCTAGCCTCTAATGTTTTTAGTTGAAAGTGGCATAAGTTAAAGCCTAAAATGATAAAGTGATGAATTTTAAGTGGCTATGAAATTTTCTTCAATTCTCATGCCTTGTGACTAATCGAAAGTTGATAGATATGGGATTAATGCTTGAGAAGTGGTAAGAAAGCCACTCGACTATAATACTTGAGATTTATTACACTACACCCTTAGGATGGTCTTTTCGACGTTAAGGCGTAACATGAGCAAGTATGTGACGTGTATATATATGTAATTTTGAGCTTAAACAGATGAATTCATGTCATTGCGTTCTTATTAGTCATATTGATTTGCATTGATTGATTGGGGTTGAAAAATCTTTCGATTTTGTAGGTATATCGTATGCAAACCCTTACGAGACTATAACTCCTCCTTTGAGGTAACTCAAGGGTTCAAAGGCTTGTTGCACCCGCTAAGTGCAACCGTGTACTCTACGAAAGTGAGTTAGGTATTTTTTCTTTTTGTTTTTCCCGTGTTTGATGATGTTTTCCTATCCTATATTGCTCGAGGACGAGCAACGGAACCACCACAAAAACTTGACATGCTAATACCTAACGTGCTTAAATAGCAAGTGTACTAGTCATGGTAGTAATAAAAGTGGACAAAATAAGTCCGGGTTGTCAAACCACGGAGACTTAGATTTTACGTTTAGATTTTCGATAAAAGAAAAGACAAATAAAGTAAATTTCAAGAATTGATTGAATAAACGAAGGATAAAAGAGGAAACGAGGTATCGATTAAAACTTACGTATGATAAAATGACTAAGGCACATGCTACAACCGAATCTACTCGTCAATATATATGGGTTACTCCTCGAATTATTAGACTCCTATTGCTTTGGTGGAAACTCCTTAGTTAACTATTACCCGATGTCTCGGCTCATAATAATCCTATGATTAATTGACGGTTCTCTAAATATGTCTATCCGAGAATCTAATCAATAACCACGCATTAACGTTCTAGAATTTCCCAGGCTAACAGCACCCGAAAATCTTTACCTATCTTTAGGGCAATTCCTCATTTGTTTCAGATGATGTGTTAATTCCCTTGAACCCTAACCTATCTTCTCTCGAATGACTAGATTAGGCAAGATAGCAAGCATATGGTGATTAAGCACATGATTGGAATAAAAGCATAAAATTAACACACAAAGCAATAGGAGAATTAATACAAAAAATCACTTCATATATATTGATTCATAAATTTGGCTTTCACATGGCCTTAGTTCTACAAAATTAACTCATCATCAATAGCTCAAGAAGATCTAGAACAATCATATACATAATTATGAACATAAACATGTAATGAAAGCAAGTAAAACTCCCTAAGGCTTGGTTGATGATGGATCCTAGCTTGAAACTTCAATCTCTAGCTTAATCCCCCTTCTTCTCCCTCCAAGATTGATGAAGTTTCGGCTCAAAATCCCAGAAAAATGCCTTCCTTCTCCAGATTTTCGAACCCCTTCTAATTGCTGAAATTTGGGTTTTATAGTTTTCAAAAAACTGTTGCACCGGCGCCCAAGCATGAGCAAATCGGCGCCCAGGCGCGGTCCAGGTGATGTAATTGACTTGGGGAAGAAGTTGAAGGGCGCCCAGGCGCCGTATGAGGGGCGCTCGGGCGCCATAGTGCGAACTCAACCGTTTTCTTACTTTTCAGCGCAGCAATCTTGTTTCCTTTATAAATTTCTCCACGGACCTCTGATTTGAGTGATTTAAGTTGTCCCGTAAAGAGAAGACATAGAAATACAACTTTGTAGAAGAAAATGTTCTCAAATTGGGTCTTGAGACATACAGAAATGACACTCAAACGTGGAAGATGTGGCAGATATAGCGCCCATGCGTGGTAAATTAGCACCTAGGCGCAATTATGCGTAACTTCAGCCTGTTTCTCGGTTGTTCAGGCGCCCAGGCATGATTATGGCTGCGCTTGGGCGTGGAGGTGCGAACATAAATTGTTTTATATGTCATTTTTCCGCCCTTTATTCGTTTGCATCCATTTACAACCTGAAATCACTTCACACATGGATTAAACGCAAATGTGGCAAGAATCAAGCGATAAATGAACCTAAAACATAAACACAACGGGCTTGAAAACACGTAAAAATGACTCTTATCAATGTACATGGCCAACTTTTAGAACAATGAAAGAAGTCAATCGCTATCAGCGAAATGGCTACAAGACAACATACTAAAACATAAGATTCGTGATAAGAAGGGAATCCCTTACAAGGCAACATGCCAAGAGGAATAATGTCCATCAAGCCTCATATAGCTAAAATAACATCCGACGATCAATGGGCAACTACTAATAAAGGTCACTAAGAAGACTAAAAACAGTGCGATAGCATAAAAATTAAATGGTGACAACATAGGAAAAGCTGCATGGCTGGGGGAAGCCACTATGACCTCAGCTGGCAGCGCTGCCTCTAGTATCGGTCTCCCCATCACTGGTGTCATGTACATTCTCGTATAACCAAGTAAAATCGTCATCTGAGTAGCGACCACTCTCGCGAAGAGCCCTATGGCACTTGCACACCTTCTTGGTCATGAAACCTCTGACAACCTTATATACCCGCTGGTTGCACTCCTCGATATAGGCGGCACTCTTGCGAAACTTTTCTACTGTCAATTTCTTGGCATCGCTGAAAGCCTTTTTTTCCAGCATCTGAGGTAAGGAAGCAGCCACCGTCAGACTTCTCTGTCTCATACTTTTTCTGAGCCACCTTATACTTACCCTTCCATTTGTCAGAAGAGTTCTTAGCCCCCCAAAATCGCGATAGCAGCTGACAGTTCTGCTGGAGGCTCTCCTTATGCTCCTTCTCCACCTCGTCGCACTTGAGGCGAAGGCAGTGTGATAATTGGACAGCTTGACAAATTGGTAAGAGTGGAAAGAAAAGTTTAGAGGCATGAGGATGTAACCCCAAAATAATAATAGCTACTGGTAAATGCTTACCCGACCAACACCGGCATAAATCTCCTGATCAAGACGCTCGGCCGGTAGGGATGACAAGGGGGTAACATCATAGTCAGTCACGACCATTCTCATCATCTACCAAGGCGTCATGGGATCAGTCGTATCCCAAAAAGAACTGACATTAGGGTCCAAGTTTACCCTAGAAACAAACAAACCATTGTCAGTACCGGCAGAGCTGGAACTCCCCGGGGTTTCAACACGAGCACGCTTCGCTACGGGGACCAGAGGAGGTAAAGGATAAGAGGGCACGCGTACTCCGTCGAGGGCCACCACTTTCCCACTGCTATTCCTCGGAGATGAATGAGCAGAGTGCTCAGCGGCATCGTCGCCATCTCTGGTGGCCAATACCTCAGTGCCCAGAGGGCTAGCAGCAGCGCCCAACTTAGGGCCTTGGGGATCCTTAGCACCCAGATCGGCCATCAAGGAGTCGAAATCCAAGGTGCTTGGCACCTGCTCCAACAAGGCGGGATTCGAAGGGGAAAGAGCCCGGGGCACGCTTGAAGGGGCAAGGGACGAAGGACCTGGCTGATCCGCCCCCTTGCCACAACCCTGTGAAACTTTAGAAGTGCCGGGGGTAGTGGAAGTCACCTTGGCACCCTTGGGTACAGCTCCTTTGAGCATTCTCATGCCTACACAAGAAAGGGGGTACCAAGTGTTAGCATGTGAAAACGTAAGGCGAAAGAATTATAACATAAAGTGCGAACAAATAAAGATCACCATATACCAGAAGTATAAAATTGGTTAACATCAAATCTACCATCATACAAGCCCGCTTTGCCAAAGTCAACTCTAAGTCGCCTTTACACGGGGGTGGATGGCTGAGGATCTATATGCCTGTTCCAACGCAAAGGCGTGGATATGCCCAAACTGGTAATGGGAAAATAGAAAAACTTTAGTTTCCAATCATCCTTGGGTTTAACATTCCCCTCCAAAAACCTGGTGGTTGGAGCCGGGAAGAAATATACATATGGCGTGGAATGACACGCCTTGACTGTAAACAAGGGCCGAAAGGCCTTTAGGTTAATGTCTAGACCTAACTCGGTGAACCGAAAGATAAAACCCTAGAAGAGGGCAAAGCACGTCGGGGTCAACTGACTAATGCATAGTCCATAGTGATCTAAAGTTTATGATAAGGGAAGGTGAGCCCAGAACGAAAATACTCCAAGTATAGGGTCACATGTCCTCTGGAGGATTTATTATGCGCCACCCCGATACGGGCACGAACAACTCGAAATCTACCGCCGCCTCCTCGAAAAGATCTACAAGTTCGACCTCAGTGATAGTGGAATCACATGAGTCAAACGCAAAACCATCTTCGGAGGCCGGATCCTCGGTGTCCGGGGGATAATGACTCCTTAATCCTACGAAAACGAAGGGCTTCGTCAATGTCTAGTTCTGAACAGAGGTTATCTAAATAAGATAGCACACACATACAAGGAGTGAACACACCGCAAGAACATGTGTGAAAGTCAACCAACGGAATAGACCAGGACCCCCCCCCCCCCGCCATGAGGCTAAGCCCCTGTGACAATAGGTGCCTCGCGGACAGCAGCCGCGAGGCTACCTCGTGGCAAGTAGCCACGAGGCAAAAGCCGCGAGGTGGCCTCGCGGCTACCAGTCAGGACGCAACGCCTTGCGGCAGGCAGTGTCTCCACCGCGAGGCAATGCCTCGTAGAAATCACCTCGGGGCCATTAAGGACCCCGACCCCTGAAATTCTCCCAATTGGACTTCGACGACTCCTAAACGACCTCTATTGGGGTGGGGAAATCATGGATTTAATCAATCAAAAAGGGGAAGAAAAACGAGCAAGCATCACATATCCACACCAAAAGAGAAAGCAATATCAAATTGCATTATTCTTACCATGGTCACCTTGGCTCTTGCCCATGGTAGAGAGAGAGAAGCTCCTAGAGAGATAATTTCTTTAAGGGAGGAGAGAGTGTGGAGATGTGAAGAGAAATAGTGGCTAAGTGCCAACTACCCCTCCATACTTATACAAAAAGTAGGTGAGGAACCTTTATGACTCATTGCCTAGTAGAAACCAAAATTAGGTAGCACGACCTAAGCAGTATTACATTCACTCTCGGGTATCCCACTTAGTGAACCCGGAAGTGGGGGGGGAGGGGAGGGGGGAGTGCATTATGATGTGCACAAAAAAGTACCCAAGGGTATTATGGTAATTCCTGATGTGCATAAGGCGGGTCGGGTCGTAATCCGCTAGCTGATCCATGGGGGACCCGGCGTATAATTCCAAAACGGACAAAGGACCCACCAAAGATAGTTGGGTCCAAGTATCACTCTAAAAGATCATACTCTCAAGGAGATTAACCCTGATGGGTTGTTAACTAAATTGAGGCCCATGACCCATAGCCCACTACCAGCTCCCTATAAATAACTTAGAGGAGCTGGGAGAGGCGGATGATCGACACCCTCAATAAAAATTCACTGGCTATTGAGAGTAGTGCTAGATAAGAACTACGAACTGACTTGATCTCACATTGCTTGAGTACGTAGGCAGCTCAAAGTAACCGAGTGTAATCTATAAATTATCAAATCCTTCACCTAGTTTGTCGTGAGTTGGACCGATTCCCTTACTTCACGTGGTCCATCACGTGACAATCACTGTCTGACGATTTTTACCATCATTAGATAAATACACGTTTGATCCTGTAACTATCATTTATATATTTAGTCCTGCAATTGAGACACCCATATTTAATCATTTTCTTTCACTCATTTAATTAGTCCTTTTTCTTTCTTTTTGGCAAATGTGGTCTGATATTTCTAACATTTCGTCCTACAGTGATGATATAGTATATACTTTGTACACACATGTGCGGCCTACTCTTGAATTAAAATCAATAGAATCTTGTCATTTCCCAATGGCTATAACAGAAAATTTGAGTATTTTAAACCCTAAGTTCTTACCCAAATTCATTCTTCAATCAATTAGTCTTCAATTCTCTCTACATGCAAACTCAAATTTGAAAAGTCAAATTTTATCTTTAGTAGTTAAATTTTAACGAAAAAGGTGAATTTTGACCTCAACTAGATATAATACATGAAGTGAGTGGGTGATTTGCAAATGTGGGAAGAGCAGCCTTCTACATTTCCTTGGTCTGATGATAATCCTGGATGGAGGTTCTATTCATGTAAAGACGATGATGTATGATAATCCCTGACTCAAACCAGGAGTCCTCCAAACGTAAAGTACATGAATGGTCTTTTTTCTCATTGGTGTCTTGATTTTGTGAGGAAACTCAAATTTGGTAGTGTTTGGATTACGCGATTATAAGGTTTAAGTGTGGGTGTTTTTTTAGAGTAGGGGATTTCTTGGAATTGTTAGAGTAAAATGACATTTGATAGGCTTAATTTCTCCAAAAACAGAAACAAACACACGTGTGAAATTCTGACTATTAATTAATTTGGCTCAAAAATTTTCAATTTCACAATTTCATTGCCGTATCGATCTATAGAACGAATCGCACCACATTTGCAAAAACAAGTAAGGGTGAGTTTTGGTCTAATTTTTGTAAAATTGATTATGGGATGATTCTTGCAGAATTGATTACGACAAAAGGTAGGATTTCCAATTTTTCTAAAAAGTGATTTGTTATACAAAAATGCCCAAAATAGATAATAGGAAAGGGGGCCAAACAGTCATCAAAATAATGTTTGGACTTCAAATACAGATTTTGGCTTTTCAACCTTAGGTCAAACACATCCTAAATATGTGAAAAAATGAATAAATTAAATATGTAGATTGAGGTGTTTCGACTAAATGTGTAATTATGATAATTACAGGACTAAAAGTACCACCGTGCCATGTGATCAAAGATGTAACTTTGCCTTCATCTGTATATTAAATTATCCATTTATATAATATATAAATGTAAGTTTTAAATCAAAATATAACACAAAAATGTTTTATAACTATAATTCAAAGCATCTAATAACATTTTCATAACATAACACCTGATTTTACTATGTATCTAAATTTAAGGGGTTATTTACATCCACCTCCTCTAAGATATTGTGCTTTGACAAAAACCTCCCTTCATTTATTAGAATTTGGCATCCACCACCCCTGTGCATAAAAAAATTATAATTTTATAAACTACCTTTTCTACCCTTAGTTTATAATTTTTTTCTATATTCTATTGTTCATTTCATTACTTTCTTTTTCTTATTAAATAGAAAAAAGAAAGAAATAAAAATTACCCTCCGTGAGAGTTTTTCATAAATTCTAACGAATAATTACTTTTATTTAAAAATATGCGGAGCAAACAATATATCAAACTTAATTTAAATAAACTTAAATATGTATTTTTCCAATTCCCTTTGTGTGGATCTTAAATTATATTATTTTAATGTTTCAAACAACTTTATAATAAATTAGTAGTGCTTTATTTCTTTAATAAAAATAATTTTTTTGTATAATCATTATAGAGTTACATTATTGCTAATTGTAATAGACAAAAATCTGAAAACTCATATAATAATTTCGTTTTAATTTCAATATCCCATTATATATTCATTTCTAATTCATATTTTTGTTCTTTTTTGTTATAAGTAGAAATAAGACTAATAAGAAGTAAAATACGTAAAAAAAATTTAAACATTCACTTGGAAATAAATATTATCATTTGAAATATATCTAATATGATAGTGAATTACAAACAATGAGATTCTTAAATTATTCAATTATATGTATGACCTCTTTAGTTTCTACTACAAAATCATGTGCGGGTCTTTAAGCAAAGCGATTAAAAGGAAATACTCTGACAGTTTTTAGATTTTTGTTTATCATGTTATTTTGAATGAAAAAATTGTAAAATGAGTATTTGAGATGGAAAAAAAAAATACTGATATGAATTTTACTATTTTGGGGTTTTATTAATTTTTCTTTAATATATTATTTGTTATAACGATTTCTAATTCATTAGAATTATTTGTGAATGAGAATTTTTATAAGCTTAACTCATATCCCTTTCTTTTTTTCTATTTAATAAGAAACATAAAGAAATGAAATAAAAGATAGAAAATATGAAAAAAAAATACAAAATTAGGGGTAGAAATTTAGTTTATAATTTTTTCTACAGGGTGGTGGATGCCAAATTTTAATACATGAAGGGAGGTCTTTGCCAAATCACAATACCTCAGGGTAAGGTGGACGCAAAGAACCCCTAAGTTTAAGTTATTTGTTTTAGGGAAACGGTAATTTTAAAAGGGACTTTTTGCTGCAAATAAATTAAAAATGATTTTACTTTGAAAATAAAAAAATGTCCCTGAATTTCCGATAAGGTCATCCCTAGAAAATCTCAGGGAAAATCTTTTAGTTGTTATCTAATAGAATACAAATTCTAGATTGAAACAGATTATACATATATACTTCATGTCGATTATATATATATAGATAGATATATACATTCTTCAAAAAAAAGATAGATATATACAAAAAAAAATCCATTATTCTCGTGCCAAATATATTCATCACTTCAACTAGCTCCCTCTTTAGCTCCCTCCTAGAGTCTACTAATGGATTCCAAGAACACACCTGCAGTAAATAATCATAAAGAGGAAACAATTGCGGGGGCTACTATATTGGAGGAAACGAATATCAAATTACCCGAGTTCGGTTTAGCTAACAGGTATCCAAAAGGGTTTCGTTTTAAGCCTACTGATGAGGAACTCATTGTTCATTATTTGGAAAAAAGAATCAAGAGTACTAAGACAAATCCTTTTGATGAAATAATTTATGACGCTGATGTTTACCACGATAGTCCTCAGGCATTGGCAGGTTTAGTTTTCTTCACTTTTTTGATCTTAATTACATATTAAATATACTGTTAATATTTTTGTTAATACATATCCATTTATTTTTTTGGAGTTATTGATTAGGGTTTAATTAGGGTTTTTGAACTTCTTCTTGTTTTCTTCAATGTTCTTTCTTTTCTCTTTCTCTTTATATATATATATATATTGTTAAATCATACTTTTCGTGGTTTTCGAAATTATTTGACTGTTTCTTTACCTACATACTGTTAATGTTTTTGTTAATAAAAATCCATTTATTTGAAATTATGGATTAGGTTTTAATTAGGGTTTTTAATTGAACTTCTTGTCCTTCTTCAGTGTCTTTCTTTTTAATTCTTTCAATCATATTCTGATATTTTGTATCTTTTGTTATCATTACATAGAGATATTTCCTAGTCTCGGAGGTAATGAGTGGTATTTTTTCACACCGAGGAAGCGAAAGTACCGAAACGGGACTCGCCCTAATCGAGCAGCAGACACCGGATTCTGGAAGGCTACTGGAGCAGATAAAAATATAGTGATCGATGGTAAAAAAATTGGATTTCGGAAAGCATTGGTCTTTTTTGAAGGTAAACCTTCAAAAGATTTGGGGAATAAAAAGAGCAACTGGATCATGCACGAATATAGGGTTAATCAACCTCATAGGAGCAAAACGAATCCAGATGACATGAGGGTATGTACACAAACCCTAATTCACTCAATTGACTCTTTTCCCCTGACATCTTTTTCATTAAAATTGAATTAAATCGTTTTATTGTTCAATGTTCTTGCAGCTAGACGATTGGGTTTTGTGTCGTATTTACTTGAAAGCCACAAAGTCTAGCAGAAAACGACCAGAGGTTGATCTAGTTGATCAGTCACAGCCCGAGGTGTGCCCAGAAGAAAATACTATTGCAACTGACGACAATTATGCTATAATAATTCCAGAAAACAATTATGTTGTCGAGCAATCTCATGATCACGGAGTGATCAACAATTTTGGAGATTATGTTCCACAAAATTACGAAAATGCCCTTGTTCAAGGAATTCCTCATCTATTGGAGGGCTCCTCCGTTGCGTACAACAATCCCCAAATCAATTTTGATCATTCTCAGAATGAGTTTCATAACTATGGTGGGCCAATTTTAATGAGTCAGCATTATGGTTCAATTCCCATGCAGAATTCATTTGACAACGATTATTACGACCAAATGTTTGGTTCTCTTGGCTTGGATGACAACCTGGGTCCTTGTGACTTAGATGCTCTACAATATTATGATTATTCGACACTTGAAGATGAATCGATTGATGATGTTAAACCAAACGTTCTCGATGATCATAACCAATTTATGTCGAAGAGAAGAAGATTGTGAGGTTGCAAGGAGAAGAGTTAGGAGTTTCGGGCCTTTCAGTTCGATTATTCATGTAACGAGTATACTATACTTAGATAGGCATGAAGGGGTTTCAAAATTCTGTATACCCCTGAGCATGTTGTTGTCAAAATTTTTTAGCATTAATTTTGTTGAATTTTGGTAGGATTTAGGCGGGGTTAATTCCATGCTACCCACTTGGGTACGTGTCCAAGTGGTTTTTAAACCGCTGGATCATACATAATGAGGTGATCTTTTCACTTTATAACATCATCATATATATATCCAGCGGTTTAAAACCCACTTTAAGCGGTAGGCAGATTATACTTTTGAATTGATTTACTCCAACTTATTATTAAATCCTATCTTTGGTTCATATTCTTGGGGTTTTTGATTTTATTCGACTTTTTCTTTACATATTTATGTTACAATAAGTAATTTTCAATTTCAAGAAAGATGTCAAAAGAGACTACATTGGATTTTTAAGGTCAAAGGAATAATTTATTACTCAAAGAAAACTTCTCATCATCAAGCATGCCAATCATTGGGAAAATACTTATATTAATTTATACACTAAATAAGTTTAGTATTTTCAAGGCTTTGTGAAGGATGCATATATGCTAAAATACATGGACTTTCCTTCTCAAAGACTAATTGCAGAGCTAAAGAATGTTATGACAATTCACGAAATAAGAGCATAAATATTAAAGACACACGAATTTACGTGGTTCGGCAGTTGGCTACATCCACGGGAGAGGAGATAGTATTTTACTATTGATGAAAGAGGTATAAATTACAATGAATGTCAAAAGCACTGAACTAAAACCTAACCCTGATTTTTTCCTAAAATACGCGTGTACCGTACCGCACCCCCTGGCTTCGGCCTTTTCAGAACTGACCCTTTTGATAATGAGCTTGCTGCATAATTTTGGGATTAGGACTTTAAGATATATCACAACACATTGGAAACTTATTCATGCGAACATTTAGGGTCTTTTCAATTTCTTTTGGCAACAAGAGATACTTTATTCTATTTGTTCATGATTATACAAGAATGATGTGGGTTTATTTCCTAGCTACATGAAAAATCCTAGGCATTTTCAATATTTCTTAAATTTAAAAAGCCAGGGGAGAAAGAAGGTGGACTCTTCGGACAGACTGTGATGGTGAGTTTATCTATACTCATTTTATATAGGAAAATGAAATTCAAAGACAAGTCACTGTTCGAAGAAGTCCTCAACAAAATGACGTCGCCGAGAGAAAAAATCGAACAATCGCTGAAATGGCGAGAAGCATGATAATTGGATAAGAAGTACTTAAGAATTTTTGGGCTGAAGCTGTTCACACATCTATTTATATCTTGGACAGATGTCCAACAAGAAGAAACCATTAATTGATCATTTGAAGATTTTTGATTGCATTGCATACTCTCATATCGTTGCCCCAAACAGAGACAAGTTTGATGAGAAAGGCAAAAAACTTATTTTTATTGGATATAGTGATGAGTCTAAAGGCTATCGTCTTTACAATCCAATAACTTACAAGCTTGTGGTCTCAAGAGACGTCATATTTGACGAAATGGCTTGGAGTTAGCAAGAAAATTCTTCTCAATCAATCACTACAAATGAATTTTTTGAAACCAACAATTGTTGATGAACCTGAACTTGCAACTCTATCTCAAAGTCCAAGTCCTCCCCTACAAAGACAAAAAAATTATACTCCGGATTCTCCAGTGATCAAGAAGACTCGTTTTAAGAGAATTTTATGAAAATTGTGATGTATGTCACTTTATTTACTGTTGAACCAATTTTTTTGAAATTGCTGGAAAAAAAGAAATATAGCAAAAATCTATGAAAGAAAAAAGGGTTAATTATAATTTATCCTCTGTGTTAGTCCGAAATTGCTAAACACCCCCCTCTATTAAAACAATAGGCAAAAACACCCCTCTGTTATGTTTTAGTTAGCTCAATTTCGACTTCCATTTGTTAGAGTTAACGGTGTTAACTTTTTTCCTGGTTTGCCAATTTCCCCCTTCTATTTACTAAGTATTAATTTTTAAAGGCTTAAAATCTTGACCATTAGATCTCCTTACAAAATTTGGACGGTTAGATCTCTTTAAAATCCAAAAAATTCCTTAATTAAAGTTAAATAAATCTTTTTTTAATTATGAAAGCATTTTAATAATTTTTTAAATATCAAATAATTTCTTCAATCAAGTTAACATAATTTTTTATTGTTAAATTTTTAATAGATTGTTTTAGTGCAAAATCAGATCTAGGGTTTGTTGCCCATTTCTCAAATCTCAGATAATAAGGAAACAATCACCAAACTTGAATTCACCAAAAAAAAAAATTATTATTATTTGTAAATATGTAGAAGGGATAAAAATATTAAACCCCCTGAACCTTGGACGTTTTTGCACTTTTTTATACAACATTTTTTTTCCGACTTTGCCTCCTCAATTATACTGAATTAGCATTTTTTTTAATATAAAAGCATACTCCGGGGAATATTTCGTCGGATTTTTGGCATGTGCCAAACATGTGCCACTTTTTGTGGATTAAAATGCAATTTAATACAAAAATTGAGGGCACTTTTGTCATTTTTCATTCACCCTATTTTCTCTCTGTCTCTCTACTTCATCTTCTTCACCCAAAAATACTCATTCACACAAACACACGCACACACACACACACACACACACACACATATATATATATATATATATAAACACACGAAGACACACACACATGCACACACATATATGTGTATACACGCAGACACACACACACACACACTCACATATATATATAAAGACAGACAGACACACACACACAAATATATATATATAAACAGACACACACACACGCATATACACATATATGTATGTATATAGAATCACACACAAACACACATATACACACACCCAAATTGAATTTCACAATGGTGAATTTGAAATGGGTTTATGCGTATAAACCCATAAATGGTGAAATGAGTATAAAAATGGTGAATTTCATAATTGGAGATGGGTTGGTGGTGGAGGGACGGCGGCGGGCATGGTGAGGGTATGGTGAAGAAGAAGATGGATTAATTGATTTAATTAAGGTTTAGGGATTTAATTAAAATTAGAGATTTAATTATGGGACTTTAATTAGGGATTTAATTAAAATTAATTTTGTTAAATTTAATAAAGGGTAAAAGAGTAATTTATCAAAATTCATCAATTAAAATACTATTTTGCCCCTAAAAATAGCATGTGACCTGCACATGCTAAAATTCGGGCGGAATATTCCTCTGGAATATGCTTTTATATAAAAAAATGTAAATTCCGTATAGTTGAAGAGGCAAAGTGAAAAAAAAAAGTTATATTAAAAAGTGCAAAAATGGCCAAAATTGAGGGGGTTTAATGTTTTAATCCCTATGTAGAATGAGATTGGTGCCTGTTTTACCAAGAACACTAAAAAAGATTCAATTTTTAATAAAATTGAGGCACTCTTTACATTAAATTTGTGTACAAAGAGTACTTTGGTTGCATATTGCATGTAGAGACATACTTATTTGTATGTATAGATGGAGAGAGAAAATTTATGTAGTACTAAGGAGAGGAAAACTGTCCAATGAGAGCTGTAATCTATTGTTGCAGCAGAGGTGGGAAGAAATCTAAGGCGAGATCAGGGTTTAAAAATCCAGACGGGCATTGACAGCATTCATAAATCCGGACAGGGGTGGGGAGTCCGCCGATAGCTACGCAGTGGGAACTCAGGGGAGAGGGAGGGGGGGATGATAGCATGAGCGATGTTAGGGTAGGGGTGGGATTTTCAGGCGGCAATTTCAGGGGAAGGAAGTGCTTATCACAGCGATGATTTCAGAAGAGGGGGTGCTTTTTCCAGCGGCGAACACAGTGGAAGCGAGAGCTTTTCTAGGCGGAACTCAGAGACTGGACGAGGGGTGTTTCTCACAGTGGTGAACTCAAGGGAGGAGAGGGAGTTTGCGACGGGGGTTGTGGTGGTTCAGTAACTCCAGTTTGGTAGGATGGGTGTTGGACGTGGGATGAAGAGGAGAGGTTGAAGAAGATGATGATGAAAAATTAAAAATAAAATGGTGTTAACTTTTTTTTAATCTTGGCAAATATATATATATATATATATATATATATATATATATATATAGGGTCAAGATCGAATACACACCCTATCTTAGATAAGATATAAGACCCAATATACACCATTGGATCAATTAAATCCAATAGTCTAATTTAATCACTGTAAACGTGCGGGAAACCAAGATGAATCTGTCTGAGGGGTATTCTGGTAAACTACACACCATTATACATCAAACCACGTCCTAAAATCACTCCTCCATCTCCCCTGAAATCTCTCCCATTTTTAAACCTAACAAAATTAAACTGTAATATACGATTTCATTGATTGAAATCTCTCCCATTTTTAAACCTAAGAAAATTAAAATGTAATATACGATTTCATTGAACCCTAGGTTTTTCTCCCAAACCGATTTTTTTTTCAGCATAAAATGAGGACGAAAAATCCATCGAGAAGAACAGGTATCGATTATACACACAATTTTCAGTTCTTGTTCGACCTATGGGTGACAATATTATGTATTTTGTTGATTTTGATGGCTTCTGTATCTATACGCTGTATATTGGAAACTATATTGGGAACACGCTGAATCTATACGCTGATTTTGTTGATTTTGATGGCTTCTATACCTATGGGTGACAATATTATGTTTAGTTTATATGCATATTTGAGTAATATATGCTGTATATTATTACATTATTTTCTTCATTCTAACTGTAAAATATACAAAACGGCGCTGTATAATGGTTTGAATTATAGTGTGTAATAATGAATAAGACTCTGTATAATAGTTTACATCATCTTAGTTGTATTGTGTATGCACACACTGTATATTTGAGTATAATCTAATGTATAATTTGTTATACCATTCTATATAGTTGTGTATAAAATTCTGTATAGTGGATTGAACTCACTAATTGTATCTCATATCTCATTAATCAGACAATGTATATCATCATTGTATGTAATGTATAATGGTTTATACGCTAATGTATAATTATTTTAAAACGCTAATTATAATGAATTTTTATTTCTGAGATACTGTATATTAGATACAAATAGGGGATTGATGGTCATAATATGAATTTGTGATTTACAAAATACATTATACTTAATTTTTTAGTGTATAATACACTAATATTTGCGGTATAATATCTTGGACGTTAATAATAACTGAGATAATTCACAGTGTATAATGTATTTATCTACTCTATAATGCAGTTTCTGAAGGAGATTCATTCTCAACCGATTCAAATGATAGGTTACAACTTGTGTCTGCCAACGTTGTTGAGCCTCTTAGTGTCGAACAACCTAGTTCTGATGAAGAATACGTACAATCAGCCGAAGAATTGTCTGATCAAGACGAAGAGACCGAATCAGAACAACAACCTGCTCCTCGAAAAAGACGTACGAAATAATAGCTTGTAAAAACGCAATCTAAAAAACAGAAAACAAGGATTGTATCTAAACATCAACCACAGGGAAAAAAGAAGGTGGTTGAGTATACACGAATAAGAGTCTCGTTGAAGGTCTTGGTGGATGCTCTTTCAAAACTGACCGAACCACAACGGGAATGGGTGAGACAATCCAAGTTCGGATCCTTTTTGGATTTCAACATTAAAGAGCTGCCTCACAGGCTCGGCTATAAAGTTGTAAAATCTTTAAATCCAGCAAATTTCAGACTTACTCTGCCCGGAGGAAAGATTTATATTACTGAGTATGATGTGGCAGAGGTTTTGGGATTTCCACATGGGACTCGGCATATAGACCTCACGGTAAGAAATCCAGAGAGGGCGGACGCATTTACTGACCAATTTGGGCTTGATAAGTACAAAAAGTTTAAAGTTTCGGCATCAGTGGTTGTGAACGCAATACAATCTGATAAACAGCTCACAAATCGATTCAAGCTGAATTTTATGACGTTTATGTATAATTGCTTGATAGAGACTCCTGGTACACCATTTGACAACAAGAAGATACTCAATTTCAAGGGGTCTCTTGATGAGTTGTCAAGTTACAATTGGTCTGGACTTGTTCTAAATAGTTTGGGAGACACGAAAAAAGTTTGGGAAGTAGATCCGGCAAAACGCATGTATACGGGACCTCTTCTATTTTTGATTGTAAGTTTACAGTACCTCTTCTGATGTTGATTGTGTTCCAATAATGTGTTTTTGTTGATTTGGTGTATAATGTGTTATATGAATTAACACTGTATTTTAACTGTATAACTTATAAACTATAATGTGTATAATGTGTTATATGAACTAACACTGCATTTTTACTGTACAATGTGTATAATGTGTTATATAAACTAGCACTGTATAATGGTATATTATCTATTGTATAATGGTTTATAAGATGCTGAATAATGGTTTACATGTTACTGTATAATTGTATGATCTCAATTTTTTTTCCCTCCAAATTCAGATATTGTATGTTGTCAGAGTCAACTACAAGGGTCAGATGACAGTACAAAGATCAATCCCCACTTGGCTCACTTGGACAGACTCTGCGCTACGGGGAAAGAGTAACGTAGAGATTCAACAAGGAGTTTTTGGGCGGGGGATCATATCAAAGGGGCAGTGGGAATTAAAGGTTGACAAAGGGAAACATGTTGCTCAGCATATTGAAGCTCCAAAACAACCCACTACCTCTTTAGAAGCTCCACCAGAATCAGATGTATCCATCAAGGACTGGAATACGTTTGAAGAAGTATGCATATTTATGTAATTAGTAACTTTATTATAACTGTATATTGTACAATTACATATTGTATAATTGAACTTCAATTTACTGTATAATGGTTTGTAACCTACTGTGTACGCAGGGGATGATTTTCAATTTGGAAAGGGCTGCATTAGACCTGTGGATAATCTTATTAAGTACAATGGATACATTGAATCATGTGATTCCATTCTTCCATCAAATCCACGGTTGAGGGTAATTGAAAAAAGGGTGTTAGATCATGTTGAAAAACTGTATAGAACAAAACCAGAGCTAAGTACATATCAACCAGTAGCACCTTCCTCACCTGAACAACATGCAGCCGCCCAAGCTGATCCGCCTCTCCGACCCGAACAATCTACACCGGATAAGAGAATAAGTACACTGGTACATTCACAGCCAACCTTCAACTTGTTGACACAAATAACACTACATAAAATGCCCCAAATGCCACATTTTAACCTGTTTACACAACAAACACCGGAGAAACCGCGTCAGGAGGATCCAGAGGGGGCTGTGTTGTCAATTGCTAGACAATTCACTGGTGACGCCTCCAATATCTCTGAGCAAGTGCCTTCAGATGTGACAACAAAGGATGATGACTCCATTGTCATAGAACGATTTCCACGTCCGTCTTCAGACGTTACCATTACCCCGACTGTTGTAGAGATCATTGGAGAAACAAGGAGACAATTAAAACCAGATCCAGACATGTATTCTCCATATGTTCAACGGGTTGTGAAGATAAGCTCAAAGCAGGGCACAACTGAAAAAGGCTGTGGGATTGGGTGAATCAAGTTACTGAGGACAACATGTGAGTACATGTATAATACAATTGTTCTATTTGTATTCCTTTGAATTATATATATACACTGTATAATAATTGAATATACTCTGTATAATGTAATACTGATTATTGTATATTACATTATTACATACTGTATTACAACTGTAAAATGGTTTTCCAGAACTGTTGTTTTCAAAAGCGGTGATGTAATTGACTATATTTGGGATGTAAAGACATTGTCTCAACGGAATGAGCTTTTATCTGGAGCTATTGACGTCTGGTCATACCTGTTGAACAATGGCGAGTCAACAAGAGCACCACCATCACCGCTTAGATTTTTTTTTTCACGTGTCCGACACGGTAAAATATACTTCTTTAATTTTTGTTAATACATACAATATAATGTTTTGCTCGCTAACTAGCTTTTTTTTAAAATTTGATAACAGATTTTCTTCACGACAAACAACGGAGCCAAAAATGCTGATGCGCTGCATCAAAGATTCGTGGAAAACATCGAAAATCGTCTGTACATGTTTCCAAGAGTGAACATAACCGATGTTACGTTGGTAAGATGACACCGTTAGTTTGTTACAAGTATCGTATTTTATGGAGATTTATTAACACCACTTTCATCCCATCGATATATAGGTCGTCTTTCCTATTCTTCATGCTGGACACTACTACGTGATATGCTTTAATTTGAAGCAACCAGCTATTGAGATCCTTGACAACAGCGCAATGGATGTGTCATTCGAAAACAAATACCAACATGTGCCATTCACTTTGGTAATGATCCTTTAATCACTAATGTTTATTTTTGATATCAATATATCATTGTTAAATCTTCATTATCACACAATTAACTTTAAATTATACACTGATGCACCATACAAAGAGTATACTTAAACACTGAATAATGATATGATCTTACACTGTTAAATGATATATTATCCTACTGTATAATGGTATAATATATGAATGTATAATCATTAATTATACACTATATATTGAGCCATGTTTTTTTGTTTGTTTGTTTCAAAACAGAGAGAAATGTTTATCAAGTTCCTGAATGATATAAACCATCCAGCTCGACGAGCGTTGTCAACGGTAGAAATGGAAAGGCTTCCAATGCCATGGCATACACACAGAAACAGCTCGGATTGTGGTGTTTTTGTAATGCGTCACATGGAGACTTACTTCGGTGGAGGATTAAAGAATTGAGATCCAGAATTGGGTGCAGAAAACGTAATGATTTACACTTTTTTATTGTATGAAATGAAAGTTTCTGAAAATCTTTATTTTCCTGTCTATCTAACTTTAATATTTATATAATGCAGAAAGCATAAGTTGCAAAACTCACTAGATTGAGGGGACTTTATCTGGAAAAGATCCTTACTTGTGGTCTGAACACACTCAAGGACGATATTATCAGACGATCAAAGGATTTGGAACATGAACAAGCCCAAATGAAAAAGGGGAAGAAGGGCTAGATATAAGCAACATGATGTGGTTACAACAGTTTTTTTTTATATACATCAAGTTATTAGTTTTTGTACAATATAGCTTTTAGTTGAGCAGTTTAAATATATAAAAAATTTGTTCATTGCACATATCCTGTTTTATTGTTCTGTTCATTGTACAGAATAAATAAACTCAATTAAAGTATATAATTAAACTGTATAATAAAAAAAGCACTTAAATATATACAAGATACATGGCATTTTTAACATACACTGAATAACACTTCATTTTACTGTCATTCATGTTTCATTTTACATTAATTAACAAGTTCATTACACACTGTATATGTCCCATGTATGAACTGTATAATGTAATATATGGTACTGTATAATGGTGATGAATTTGCTGTATAATATATTAATTAACAAAAAAATTGTTTCATTGATTCATTATACATTGATTAACAACTTCATTATACAGAGTATAATCCTAAATTATACATTGAACACTACTTCATTCGTATATTAACAATTATAAAAAAAACAAAACACTCCTATTTTTCTTTTGAGGGACACGTTCTCGGATTATGCCCATCGACTTTTCCACATGCAGCGCATTTCCTCTTCTTAGGAACATGCTTGGATATCTCCGCACTGCTCTTAATTCTTTTACCACACCCTTTAGTTCGGCTCATTTGAGGATTTCTGATCCAGAGCTCGTTCTCAATTTGGGGGCCCACAAGTGTCTCAATAACAACAATCTTGTTATTCTTATTTTCGTCGTCCGCACCGACACTCAAATGAGACTTTATATCCACCAATTGATTTTTTATGTATTCGAGTTTTTCTTTGTTAAAACCCGCAATATTTAAACATGCTTGAAAATCGATCCAACTCACATCATTTGTAATCTTTTGAATCATCAAGCGATATTGTGTGGCGTAATTGTTGATTGTATCGGAAGCCATAATTTCTGCGTTTTTCCTCCACCTCTTTAAAGCATACTTGTCGGGCAGTTTCTGTATTCGGCTTTGGTTTAATGCAAATATAACGTGTCTACACAAAATTTCCCGCCTCCCAAACAGTCTACAAGAACAATCAACCTCATTGTTCGATACAACATGATTCACCTGCAAACATGTATACATTGAATATACTATAACATACATTAACTATAAGGACAATATACAGTATATATAATTATAGTATACATTATACAAATGATATACCTCATATAACTTGGTTTCGTTGTCTGAATCGAATACGACAAATACTTTCACACCATCAACAGCGTTTAGACTTTGAAGAATCACTTCATATGCAGACTTTTTGATTTCCACTTGTACATTGTAGAAAACAGCACGTGTGTATATCTCTGAAGCATCATCCTCTATCGGCATAGGGGTTTCGGTTGATGGAGCTTAGATACCAAAGACTCATGATTTAATCTTGCATTCGTATTCCTTTGCTTGTCCATAGCACTCTCAAATCTACTGTAGAACTCAATTATTGTGTCACCCTTTACGTAGAATTGGTTAAAGAATGAATTAACCGACTCTGAAATAGAAGTAGTCCTCAACTGCCCACCCATCGAAACATCTTTATAATATGCGGATACCCAAGAATGTCTTTTGTCGTATATTTCAGAAAGCCATTCAATATGGCTTAGACCATAATTTGAAACAAGGGCGTTCCAACCCTCTTCAAACTCAAATGTAGTTATGTCGTCATTATACACAAAATTATTCACCTTTCTCACTACTTCAGCATATTTACCAGTATGTGGTGAAATTTGTATAAAAAACAATCACATGAATACATGTTATACAGTATATTTCATAACAATATACACTATCTAATACATCATTATACAGTCTGTTACACTAAACTATACATTATGAACTTAACTTGTTAAAATTACACTGTTCACTAAATACAATATCATACTACGGTATTATAAATACTACTATACCAAAATAATATATAATGTAACACACAATAAGGATTAAAATGGTGTAAAAACCCGCACCTTGGTTGGGAACTTCTTCATGATATGCCACGCACACAAACGATGCCTAGAATTTTTAAAAACACTAGGAATAACTTGTTTCATAGCAGGACATTGATCAGATACAATATATATTGGTTCCCATCCCATCGCACGTGTAAAAACTTCAAAAATCCATGTGTACGATTCAATATCTTCTTTTGCGATTAAAGAAGCACCAAAGGCGACTATTTTCTTGTGGTTATCTAAACCAGTAAATGGAACAAACTTCATTTGGTACCTGAAATGTATTATAAACTAAAATGTAAAAAAATACAAGAAAACAGTAACTAAAATTGTATTATACACTAAAAGAATATGCATTATACAGTGATTAACAAATAGTTATACATTACATGTACAGGAAAAAAATGTATACATTCATTATACAGGAATGAAGTTTATATTTAATAACTATTGGAAAAACAAATGTATATTATCATATCTTAATATCAATTAAATGTGCTTACTTGTTGGATCGAAATGTTGCATCAACCGAGCAAACGTTCCCAAACAGTTCAAAATTCCGTATTGCAATAGGGTCGGCCCAAAACAACCTACACATACACCCGTCGTCATCAATGTCATAATCAAAGAAGAATCATTCACACTCTTTTTTCGTGTTCATAAATTTCCTAACAATCATCTCCCCGTCGTTCTCACCGACGTATTGCTTCACATCTCTTTTTGCATTTTTAAAATCCGTTGACGTCGACCCAATGTTGTTAAACCCACCCACTATTTCCTTTAGAAATGAATATGATCTAACCGCGCCAACGTTCACCTTTGATACATTTAGGGAGAACATTATCTGGGACGAATCAAAATTCCGATTGATTTTCAGAAACTGTTTACCCTCGTCTGTTGCAAGTTCGTGATTGTGCCGATCAACAAACTTCTTTATAACATATCCATCTATAGCACTAAACCTCATTACAATCTTAGCATTGCAGTCACAACAACTAATCATGCATCTCTTCTTCCTACAGACATCATCGGAATTTTTGTAAATACCGGATCGACTGCATACAAAGTGCTTTGACAATACCGTACCATCCTTATGTGTTTTTTGTGAGCACTTACGGACATCGAACCCACATAAGCGAGCATATTTTTTGTAAAATTCAAATGCAATTTTAAACTATCAAATGCCTTGCCAATGCAAGGTTTTGCCTCAGGGGCACACATTGGAATCCAATATTTGGATCCTCCAGGTGATGTGATCGAATTCGATGACAACGAAGATCCGACACATTGATTCTCAATATCATTATTGCTAACCGCTACTGATCCTGTTAAGAATATACAATATAACACATTATAAATGCATTATGTGTAATACTATTATAAACTGTGTAACCAATACTTATTCAGTAACTTATTCAATATTATACAGTACATATATATATATATATATATATATATATGATATGCAGTATGTTAATATGATAACAAACATTATGTATTAACAAAATATCATATAATGCTTAATGAGCCGTCATACTGTATAATATTGAATATAACGCTGTATAACATCGATACATGTTCTATATATTGTTTATTTATTTAATCTATTAGGTCATGTATAATGTGTTAACATGCAACGTATAACGCACTCTTGCAACGCTGTATAAATCTGTGCATTATATTGTATATATTATGCAACTGACCCTGTTGAGTGCATTTTAATATACACTGTATACTCACTATAAATGGACTGTATAGTAAATATAACATTACTGTATACTATGTGTTAACATTCTGTATATTATATATGCAGAACAAACTGGTTCATTAACACTTAACACCAGCTGTAACTTCACAATTAAAACGTAATCAAATCCGCAAACAAGATCCAACAAATGCAATCGAACAATTTAGTCATACCTGTGTCTATTTCGGCCATCAAAACGTAATCAAACGCTATTATAATGAATGAATATATGCTCAATTGACGACGATGCTGCCTTGTTGATGAATATCTCTTGAATTGATGTTGAAAAATCGCTAATTCCGATTGAAATTGCCGATGATGTATCGATTATATAAGACTTGAATACTATCTCAAATCGCCGAAGATAAAACGAAGATATATATGATATCTGATACTAATTCCAGCTGAGAAAGACGATGTTGATTTGATAAGAACTTCATGGAATATGAATCTGAGAATTTCTGTATTTGTTCGTGCAATTCGTTAATCTGATATTGGATTTATTAATTAAAATGGGAAGATGATTCTGTTACTGCGTAATATATGGGATTTGTTTTGATCTGCATGTTAATTGCATGGTTTTGTTATGACTATTGCCTAAAATGCTCTTTTCATCATTAAATTAAATATTATATCCGATAAAATGGGCATTATTATGGACCTTGGGATCAATTGATTTAAATGGTCTAGATTGGGTCTTATATCTTACCTAACTTATAGGGATGTATTTGATCCATATATATATATATATATATATATATATATTAGAGAATTATAAAAGGACTAAAAAAAATGCTCAAATAAAGTAATAAAAATATTTCTACATGTACTACTTAAATAGGGGCATATGGGTCAATTTTCATTGTAGTTTAGTGTGAAAGAACGATCAAAATCTTTCAAAAACGCACAACCCACGTGTGAAACGCACCATCCGTTAGTTTCTAACGGAAGAGGGGTTTTGCGCAGGGTTTAATGAAATAAGGGGTGATATGCTTATTGTTTTAATTGAGGGGGGTGTTAACAATTTCGAACTAAGGGGTAAATTATTATTATCCCAGGAAAAAATTGCAAATTAAGGTGGGGGCATTAGAATGAGTAATTTGCATTTTCAAGGAAGTAGTCAAAGATGCTAGCTTGGAGTTGGCAAGTAAATTCTTCTCAATCAATCACTGCAAATGAATTTTTGAATCACCAACAATTGTTGATGAACCTGAACTTGCAACTCCACCTCAAAGTCCAATCACTGCAAATGAATTTTTTGAATCACCAACAATTGTTGATGAACCTGAACTTGCAACTCCACCTCAAAGTCCAATCACTGCAAATGAATTTTTTGAATACCAACAATTGTTGATGAACCTGAACTTGCAACTCCACCTCAAAGTCCAAGTTCTACTCCACAAAGATAAGAAAATTAAACTTCGGATTCTCCAGTGATCAGGAAGACCCGTTCTTTAAGAGAATTTTATGAAAATTTTGATGTATGTTGCTTTCTTTACTATTGAAGTTGCTGCCAAAAAAAAAAAAAAGAAATATGGCAAAAATCCATAAAAGAAAAAAATTGCAAATTAAGGAGGGGCGTTAGAATGAGTAATTTGCATTTTCAAGGAAGAAGTCAAAGATGCTATAACGGAATTCTAAGATCAAAGGAAAAAATTATTATTCAAAGAAAACTTCTCATAATCAAGCATGGTCAATCATTGGGAAAATACTTAGATTAAGTTATGCACTAAATTCTAAATAAGTTTGGTATTTCCAATGCTATATGCATTTATATATATATATGTGTACTTCATCATCTTTTGAGTATAAGAAAAAATTTCCAGCAATATAAAATTATGAAAGCAAGTGCAGTACGTAGCGTGGCCAATTTTAATTCTCTACTTCAACAATATATTGTTAACATTCATTTATGTTTTTTGGAACTATTGATCAGTGATCAGGGTTTTTGAACTTCTTGTTTCTCCACGTTCTTTCTTATTCTTTTTCTTTATATATTGTTAAATCTTATTTATAGTTTATATTCGTGGTATTCTTGAATTTATTTGACTGTTTCTTTACATATCTATATATATACTGTTAATATTTTTGTTAATAAATATTTAGTTTCTCGGTGTTTTAGATAGCATTAATCTGAATTCTAAAGAGTATTGCAAATATTAATTAGACTTTTGGTGTTTTAGAAACATAAAATTGTCAGTTCTCTGCAGTTAGTTTTTGGAGTTTAATTAAACAAAATACATGCGCAGCATCGATGGATGCTAGCTTGGATATATCTGCATATGAAAAATGTTGGGTTAGAATAGAAAAAACGGATTGACTGAGAAATGAAGTTTTTTTAGATGGAGGAACGATTTGGTTTTATTGTTTTAGGAGTAATTAATTAATTAATTGGTTTTTAGGCTTTTTAAAAAAAATAAAAATTTTGGACGAAAGAGGATACCTTGATTTGACAAACTCGAACATATTGTGTTTTAATCATGTGTCACACATACTCTATAAGACTTCAAATAAGGAGGAAAAAGTCATAATTAGAGCCAGAAATCGAACCCATGACCTCCCCACGAAAATTGGAAGCTGATACCACTATACTAATAAGCCTAGAGTTGGTTTTTAGACTTTTGAATAAAGAAGTTTGAACCTTTACTTCAGTACATGGGCTGAAAATTTATACGGTAGTTGACATATAACCTGATCTTAATATTCAATCCAAATAACTTAACAAAATCTGCTAGTTTATTTTATGGTTTTAGATTGGAAAAGAAAGTCTAAAAACAAGGGGTTTAAAACATTATATATATATATATATATAGATATTATATTATATATATATATAGAAGAGTTGTATCTCTACTGTGTTGTGTCCTAAAATTTAAAACCTTTTTATATTTTGGTTTAGTATTTGTGTCCCCGTGTTCGTGCTACACAACTCACAGTTTATTTGTTGATATTGTTGAACAAATTTAAAGAACAAGCTGAAAATGCAATGAAGGATGAGGAATTTTTTGAGGCGAGAATTAACTCTATCCTTAACACGAAACTGCCCTGGCTATAGGTGGTACCAGTTTTGACAAAACGTGTCCCAAAATACAATGAAAACTTTTCTAAAGATTAAACCACTTTAATTTCAGAAAAACAACGAACTTTACTATTCTGCTGAACTCTCAAGAAAAAGATGAAGATGCTATGAATAACTCAAGAACACTAGAGAGAATTGTTTTGAGTTGGTGTGAAAAATCTGAATGCTGGAGGAGGCTATATATAGCTGAAAAAAATCAGACAGAATTAAATCCCAAATTTAATCTGCCATTTACTATTTCTGTAACAGCAAACAATTTCAGCTATTACAGATATAATGACTGTTGGACTAATGACTGCAGTCAATGGTTCTTCTAGAAGGCATTTTAAAATTTGAATTTAAAAAATGTGGCCAGCATTTTAAATTCAGTTTGGCTTTTAATTAAATCAGATTACTTTCTTGTTGAATTTTCTGGATAGGCCTAAATAAACTTTATCCAAAAAGATTAATTGTGAAGCCCAAGCCCACACTATTCACACCTCAAGTCTCAAACCACAAGCCCAAGACCCAGCACACTGCCCACGACCCGGCCCGATCTCGATCCGGAGCCCGAGTCCGAGTCCGTGGTCCGAGATTCGGTCCAATCCATCGGACCGCTCGAGTGAAGAGCTAAGAAATTGTGCCTAAGCCCAATTGCATAGCTCCTCCTTCTTTCACACAAAGACCCAAAGTGGATGAACCAAGGGCCAAACCCTTATCTTGAGGCAAGGACTTATAAACCTAATTAAATTATGGTTTATATCCTATGTGGGATACACAAGTTCAAACACCTCACTTTAACAATTAATTTCTCATTCGTAAGAAGTCCGATTTGAGAAATTCGAAATGCTAAACTCATCTACTCGGAACGTAGATTAAGATTATCCAATAATCTTTCGTATCCCTGATATTTACGGTGTTCAAATTTCGTGCACAAATGTGGTGGAAAACACACTTTTTAAAAACACATATTATCCAACAATCCCCTACACGAATGAAATTAATGCAATTCATGCTCTTGAGATTTCGATTGAAAGTTTATCACATTAGAAGAGGTAGCTTTTGGCTTTGAACCTTTCCTAGTGAAATATCATTGAATTTACTAGGCTACCCAATGAACGTGATGTCTTAAATTGGTCAACCGTTCATGTAAATCCAGAGAACGATATTCACATAATAAACTTTCAGTAGTTTTTCAATTCTCACGGTTGGATTCATTTTGGCTGTGGCACCCCCTCTTGGTTTCAGTAGTGTTTACATTTTAATCAATGTTGAGGCTGCCTACACCTCACACTTACATAGGTGACTTCATAATTAAGAGTATCCTGCCATACTCCACTTCATTTAGACAGTGTAGGAATCATTAAAAGCCCAGCTTAACCTTTGCTACAACTTGCAGGTTACACTTCTTTATCCTAGGCAATGGGTTTAGGGTTTATGTGAATTAAACTCTTAAGTGCCTTACTGAATATTCACAGCTTAGTTGTCCCATTGAACCAAGATCTTGGGATCTCCAGTCAACATGGTTAGGTTACCACTGTGTCCATTCTTTAATTTGTAGACTTTAAACCCATTCATCTTAATAGGTATTCTACTTGATCTCTAGGCAATCCTTTCGTCAAAGGATCTGCAATATTCTCCTTTGATTTCACATAATCAATGGAGATTATTCCGTTAGAGTTCAACTGTTTAATGGTATTGTGTCTACGACGAATATGTCTAGACTTACCATTGTACATACTATTTTGCGCCCTACCAATTGCCAACTGACAGTCGCAATGAATTAAGATAGGGGGTACTGGTTTCTCCCAACAGGGAACATCCTCTAAGAAATTTTGTAGCCACTCAGCTTCTTCACCAGCTTTGTCTAAATCTATGAATTCTGATTCCATTGTGGATCAGGCTATGCAAGTTTGCTTAGATGATTTCCATAACATTGCTCCACCACCGATGGTAAAAATGTACCCACTCGTAGACTTAGAGTCATTTGTGTCTGATATCCAATTAGCATCGTTGTATCCTTCTATTACAACTGGATATCTTGAGTAGTGTAATCCAAAGTTCTTTGTGTGCTTTAAGTACTTAATTACTCTAGTTAAGGCCTTCCAATGGTCTAAATTAGGATTACTCGTGAACCTACTCAACTTGCTCATAGAGTAAACTAGATCAGGGAGGGTACAGTTCATGATATACATCAAACTTCCAATGACCCTAGCATACTCTAGCTGCGATACAGGTTCGCCATAGTTTTTGCGTAAATTAACGCTCATGTCTACTGGCGTCTTAACAATCACATTGTCGTTGGGAAGAAATTTTTCCAGAATTGTCTCAACATAATGAGACTGCGATAGTATGATTCCTTCAGATGTCCTTAAGATTTTAAGCCCAAGTATGACATCTGCCAACCCCATATCTTTCATGTTAAAGTTCTTCTTTAACATTCCTTTAATATTCATGATGATTTCATGATTACTACCCATAATTAGCATGTCATCGACATAGAGACACACTACAACATATGCGTTATGTGTTTGTCTAACATTCACACATTTGTCACACTCATTCATCTTGAAACCATTTGACAACATAGTGTTATCAAATTTTTCACGCTATTGCTTTGGCGCTTGTTTAAGTCCATACAAGGACTTTACAAGTTTACACACCTTTTTCTCCTGTCCAGGAGCAACATACCCCTCGGGTTGTTCCATATATATTTCTTCATCTAATTCTCCGTTTAGAAATGCAGTCTTAACATCCATTTGATGTATCTCAAGGTTATGTAATGCGGCAATAGCGATGAATAATCTTATGGATGTTATTCTCGTTATCAGAGAATAAGTATCGAAGAAATCAAGACCCTCCGTTTGTCGGTATCCTTTTATTACCAGACGGGCCTTATACTTATCAATAGATCCATCAGTCTTATACTTTCTTTTCAGAATCCATTTACAGCCTAAAGGCTTACTTCCCTTTGGAAGATCAACCAACTCCCAGGTATGGTTGTGCAAAATAGACTCAATTTTACTATTGATAGCCTCTTTCCAGAGTTGAGCATCTGGACCGGACATAGCTTCCTTAATCGTTCTTGGCTCCCCTTCTAATGTATATGATACAAAACTGGGACCAAATGATTTTGGAACTCTTGCCCTTTTGCTACGACGTGGCTCTTCGTCCCCGGAATTAAAACTACTTGTAGACTCATCAAATGTTCTTTTAAGAGGATTTTCTTCAGTTCTTTCCTTATTTGGAAAGATATCCTCAAAGAAAGAAGTATTTCTAGATTCCATGATAACACCTTCATGAATCTCAGAAATTTCAAATTTATGTACCAAAAATCGATAGGCGCTACTATTAAGTGCATAACCGATGAATATGCAATCAATATTTTTAGGCCCTATCTTAACTTGTTTGGGTTTGGGTACTTCTACCTTAGCCAAACACCCCCACACTTTGAGGTACTTATATAAAGGTTTGTGACCTTTCCAGAGTTCGTAAGGAGTCTCACTCCTACTTTTATGGGGAATTTTATTAAGTATATAATTGGCGGAGAGGATCGCCTCTCCCCACAAATTTTGAGGTAATCCAGAATTTATCAACATCGGATTCATCATTTCTTTGAGAGTGCGATTTTTGCGTTCAGCAACACCATTTGATTAAGGTGAGTATGGTGTCGTCGTTTGATGAATAATTCTAGAGTTGGTACATAATTCATCAAAAGGCGCTTCATTTTCTCCACCTCTATCACTTCGGATAGCTTTTATCCTTTTCCCAAGTTGATTCTCAACTTCAGTTTTGTAATGTGTAAACGATCCAAGCGCTTCGTCTTTACTTTTAAGTAAATACACATAACAATACTTTGTGCAATCATCTATGAATGTAATGAAATACTTTTTCCCACCTCTAGCTTGCACAAACTTTAATTCACAGATATCGCTGTGAATAATTTCTAGAGGTGCGGAGTTCCTTTCCATGGAGGGAAACGGTTGTTTAACTATTTTTACTTCAACACATATTTCACATTTGTGTTGAGTATCAACTTTGAAGGTTGGTAATAAATTTAAATTTATTAGTCTTCACATAGTATTAAAATTCACATGTCCTAGTCTAACATGCCATAAATTAGAATACTCAAGCAAGTAAGTAGAAGATGTAATTTTATTATCATCAGTTTCGGTTACAACTGCGCGAATAACATTGATTACATTCATTTTAAAAAGGCCCTGTTCGAGGTAACCTTTTCCAACATAAATTCCACGCTTTGTAAAAGAAAACCTATCTGTCTCAAACACCAACTTGAACTCGTTCTTCACTAAGGCAGATTCTTGCGAATATCAGGAACATGTAGCACCTCGGTCAGAGTCAACTCTTTGCCGGATGTCATCTTCAGCACCACTTTACCATTTCCTAGAACCGAAGAAGTGGCAGAGTTTCCCATGTACAGTCTTCGCCCATCAGAAAGAGAGTATGATGAGAATGCCTCCTTATCAGAACAGATGTGGCGAGTTGCCCCAGTGTCGATGAAACACTCCCTTGGGTTGTCCACCAGGTTTGCCTCGAACACAACAGCGGTGAGATCGAGTTCAGACAAGTCTAGTGGGACCCTGTTGTCAAATAGGTCATCGATCATTTCGTTGATACCCTGGACGTCATCAACTGCCAAGTGAACCTGGTTCGGAGCCTGGTTCTGAACCTGCTTTCCTTTGTTCTGGTTCTGACCAGAACCTTGCCCTTGAGACTTATTTTTCTTGGGCTCTTTGCGGCCTCTAGCCCAATGACTCGAACAACCACAGTTGAAACAACCTCCATCCTGTTTCATCTTTCTTTTCCCAGCTTGCTTATTCTGGGAATTTCCTTTGGGTTTCCCTTGGAATTTTCTCTTCCGGTTGGAGCTTTCCGAAACTTCGGCAATGTTTGCCATCGTCTGCACTTGAGGCTTCTTGTCAGAGCTCTGATTGTCTTCCTCTATTCTGAGTCGGACAACCAAGTCTTCGAGACTCATCTCCTTCCTCTTGTGTTTCAAGTAGTACTTTAAATCCTTCTACAACAAAAGCTACTTGGAAGGATTCATTTAGAGCAATTCCTTCAGTGTGAACTTCGTGTATTGTTATCTGAAGCTCTTGGACTTGGCTCGTTACGGACTTAGAGTTCACCATTTTGAAGTCTAAGAACATCGTGACTACGAACTTCTTCAGTCCGGCGTCCTCGGTTCTGTACTTCCTGTTCAGTCCGAACTTCTCCCAGAGGCCTTTTGCAGTCTTCACAGACAAATATACATTATACAGAGAATCATTTAAACCACTGAGTAAGTAATTCCTACAAAGGAAATCATTGTTATGCCAGGCATCATATGCCATCCTTAGTTGATTATTGTTGAGTTTCGTTTGAAAAAGCATAAACGCAGCGGAAGAGATTTCAAAAATTAAAAACGAAAACCCAATTGGTACTCTAATTCGTATAATTGAATCTAAAAGCGTATAACGAATAAAACTTACTCGTTAATATGAATATGATGATGGAGAAAAACTTCTTTTTCTCCAAACTCGAAATGTTGAAGCTTTCAAATCTTCAATCCTTTGGTTTGATTCTTCAAACTTGAACTTGATCCGAACAACGAAAATACGTCGTCTCTAAATCGTCACTTACGAATCAACAAACGAAAAATCCCCTTTCTTCTTTCTCTATGGTCGACGGCTAGGTATAGAGGAGGGGAGGAATATTTTTCTTTTTTTTTGAGAGTTATGAGAGTTGTGTATTTTTCTCGTTTCTTGTTTTAAGTCAAAGAGTCCTTAAATACCTCATGACTTATTGAACAAGTCAAAACAAAAGAGCCTTAATATGTGGCCTCTCAAAGACGCAACTTTGAGGCCTCATAGGCGTCCAATTGGACTCCTTATTTAGCCCCGGGATTTGTTTTGTTTAATTAATTTCTTAGTTTAATTAATAATTTATTATATCCAATAAATAAATTAATTAATTAAATAACCAAATTAATTAGATAAATTAATTCCTTAATATATTTCACAAGAAAATTAATTAATAATTAATCTTATCATTATAATTAATTATTTCATCTAATGAATAATTAATTATTTAATATATACAATAAATTAAAACTCCCAGAAGAAATAATAGAAATTCCTTTTTCTTTGTCAATTCTTTAGCGCAACTCTTTAGGTTCGTTTCGTTTGGCAATGAGAGGAAACCAAAGGAAGTGGGTAACACCTAGCCAGTCACGTGGCCCACTTCGTAACTCAAACGAAAAAGAATGATAGGATCATTCTGAAACCTTCCAATCGTAAATATCGTATATGTATAAACCCTTTGTTCACGTTCTCCGGTCAAGTGAGAGTCATGGTTATGTCAAACTCACTGGACTTGACCATATGTATAAATCATAATAAATACGAGATCATTGAGATCGATTTAGTGCCAAGCACAATCGTCTCGTTTGCTTTGGCTAAAGACTTTGATCTCTATTTATCTATAATTACATAGGGTACATACTCATTCACTTATGAGAGAACAAATCCCATATTAGATATCTGCTAAGATTACCACTTGCCCATCAAGTCCGCATTTCGAGGTTGACCCCACCAAAGGGTGAATTGGGTCTAACTACTCTAGTGAAAGACTTGACGTCACAAGTGCATCTTCAGCCTGATACTCCAGGTCAAAGGTTCACATATACTTATTACGCATAATCAGTTCCGTCATTGACAGTCACCGAGTGAAAACCCATGTGACAGAACCGATGCGAGTCGTGTTCGAACATATTAGTTCCACTGATATGTCTATAATCTTAATCTCCTATCATCCCATGATACCAGACAGGCACTCCCATGTCGGAGCTAAGATTGTACAAGTATTCGAAGTCTTTATTTGTCCATTAAAGACCTTATATTACTTGTGAACTTATTTTAGTAATCAAGATCGATCTCTCTAGTGCCAATCTTCCTATCCCATAGGAAGTAGAGGGATCGCACTGAAAACATGGACAAAACATTTTATACAACGTATAGATGCAGATAAGAATTAAGTGAAAACTTAATAATGCCTTTTATTTAAGAAGAGTTTAAGTTCAATACAAGATATATGCCCTATACATTCTATCCTCTATGGCATCTGAGGGCATAATCCTAACAATTATCTGTAGAGTCTTCCGGGACATGAGGAGCAACCTCCCTCAAGAACCTCACCAGGTTCAATGTTGTGAGGTAGAACAACATCTTTTGTTGCCACCTCTTGAAGTCAGTCTCGTTGAAATTCGAAGGCTTTTCAGCCTGGGCCGGTATGATCGGATAGCCATTGGAGCAAGTGGAGGGACCGAACTAGAGCCAGAACTGGAACCAAGACCTAGCCCTAAACCAGAGCCTAACCCGGCACCCCCACCAGAACCAAATCGGGAATCGGAACCAGGACCTAGCCCAGAATCGGAATCGAAGCCTGAAACGGAAGCAGGACCCAGCCCTGACCCGAAATCAATGCCGAGACCAAGGCCTGCTCCAGGTCCGAGGCCAAAGTCAAGAGTATTAACAGTAGCAACGATATCATCACGGTTTTCCATTTTTCAGAATTTTGAAAAAAATGAATCAACAAAAGAATTTCTTGTTAAGTTTGTTGAACAAATTTAACGAGCAAGCTGAAAATGTAATGAAGGATGAGGAATTTTTCGAGGCCAGAATTAACTCTATCCTTAACACGAAATTTCACCGGCTATAGGTGGTATTGGCTTTGACAAAACGTGTCCCAAGACACAATGAAAACTTTTCTGAAGATTAAACCACTTTAATTTCAGAAAAACAACGAACTTTACTATTCTGCTGAAATCTCAAGAAAAAGATGAAGATGATATGAATAACTCAAGAACACTAGAGAGGATTGTTTTCAGTTAGTGTGAAAAATCAGAGTGCTGGAGGAGGCTATATATAGCTGAAAAAATCCGACAAAATTAAATCTCAAATTTAATCTGCCATTTACTATTTCTGTAACAACAAACAATTTCAGTTGTTACAGATATAGTGACTGTTGGACTATTAACAGCAGTTAATGGTCTTTCTAGAAGGCAGATTAAAATTCGAATTTAAAAAATGTGGCTAGCATTTTAAATTGAATTTGGATTTTAATTAAATCAGATTACTTTCTTGTTGAATTTTCTGGATAGGCCCAAACAAACTTTGTCCAAAAAGATTAATTGTGAAGCCCAAGCTCACACTATTCACATCTCAAGTCTCAAGCCACAAGCCCAAGCCCGGACCTGGCTGAGCCCGTGGTCCTGTCCGGTCCACCGGACCGCCCTAGTGAAGAGCTAAGAAATTGTGCCTAAGCCCAATTGCATAGCTCCTCCCCCTTTCACACAAAGGCCCAAAGTGGATGACCCAAGGGCCAAACCCTTATCTTGAGGCAAGGACTTATAAACCCAATTAAATTGTGGTTTATATCCTATGTGGGATACACAAGTTCAAACCCCTCACTTTAGCACTTAATTTCTCATTCGTAACAAGTCCGATTTGAGAAATTTGAAATGCTAAACTCATCTACTCGGAACGTAGATTAAGATTATCCAATAATCTTTCTTATTCCAGATACTTACGGTGTTCAAATTTTGTACACAAATGTGGTGGAAAACACACTTTGTAAAAACACATATTATCCAACAGATAACAAATTAGCATTTAAGTAATAAAATTTTTCTTCTGTTTTTTTGTATATTCTATAATTACAGAGATGGTCTTTATATTCTAGTCTCAAAGATAATCTGTAGTATTTTTTCAAAATAAGGGAGCGTAAGTACCACGAACGGGATTGGCCCTAATTGAGCAGCAGACACCAATTTTTGGAACGCCATCGGAGCAGATAAACATATTGGGGTGAATCGTAAAATCACTGAATTTCGAAAGGCATTGGATCATGCACGAATTTAGGGGTAATCAACCTCCTAGAAGCAAAATGGATCCAGATGACATGAGGGTATATAGGGAAAATTGCAAAATTGGCACTTCAAGTTGGCTTTTTAGATTTTATTTATTTATTTTTACTTTTCTATTATTCTGAGTTTTTAATTTATTTATGTCGTCAAGGAAAAAAAATCGTACTTTTCTATATAATAGGTTAAATTGTAAAGATGGGGATTGGGGAAATTTGGTAAAATAACAGTTGCATTCCCTCCAAAATCGGGTCCAAGTAAGTGATCTTCCCTCCATTTTAGCAAAATCCCCAAATTTAAGCTAATTTTCTGGTCAATTTTGAATTTTTTGGATAAATTTATACTGAAATTGCCAATTTTGCAAGTTAATGTACCCAAATTGCCAATTCATGCCAAATTATAGTACCAAAAAAACGTACAGACCAACTTGGAATACCAATTTTGCAATGTTCCCAGGGTGTATATATACAAATCCTAATTTACTCAATTAACTCTTTTTTTCCCCTTATAATTAATATTTAAATTATACAATAACATAATTTACAAATATGAATGTAGAGAAATGCAGTGCCGAAAATTGCACAGAAATCATAAACTTTTTATTTAAAATAACTAAATTAATTAATATTTTAAATTAATATTAATTGAGATATTTTTAAACTAATTCTTATATTCAAATAAAATTATTCTTAATTCTCAAAAATTAAAATGATTTAACATTTACAATTACCAATACTAAATTTAATTAATCTAAAATTTTCATATTTAAAAGTTAGAAAATAGTTAGACATTAAAACTTAAATGTTAATTCAAAAACCTTTGCTCCAGTAGCCAAAACCACCACTTTACGATGTCTTCTAGTCGTTGCTGCTATAAAGGATTGAGTTCTTGATAAGTGCTTGCTATGCCTAGTAGTCTCATCTAATTTCGTGCTTTTATTCGATATTTGATACAAAATATAATTTTGTCTTGTAAGATCATCTAAAGAAATTTTCGAAAACTGAACGAAATAGCACAAAATTAAGAATAAATATTTCTCAAAGCACAGCATTAGCATTTCAGGCGTAACTCTCTCCACAGATATCCAATTAACTCCATTCTTATGCTAGGGTAAATAAAAAATATGTAGCTTGATGTAGATGTTGAAGAACAAGATCAAAAATATCCATAAGAAGGTGAAAAAGAAAATGAAAGTGAACAAAGTGAAAGATCAAAATAAAGTCTCTTTTGGTGATGGATTTTACGCATCTTTAAAGGATGAATCGACTCTTGGTTTCTTCTAGAGATTTGTGGATCTATGTCTTAGATTTCTATAGAAATTTAAGTTGTCTTGATCCGATATCTATATAAAGAGATGTGATGAGATTACAAAACACTATCAATCAACTACTTCGCTCGCACTGCAACAATCCAAAATGTTCACTTGCAGTGCAGCAAAGCACTTTCGGCCCGCTCGTGTTGCGGTGAGCATCTTGGATCGCCCCAGCATGAGCCTTTATGTTTTTGGTCCTATCTTAACCCTATAAATAGGTTTGTAACCTATTTTAGAGGATCTTTATCTCCAAGTCTTGTTTTACTTTTGTATTTGGCACCTTTTTGGATGATTTTATTTTTAAAGATGTCAATTAGAGGTAATTTTAATTCGAATTCATCATCTTGGTTTGTGAGATTATTGTTCTTAATCTAATTTTTAAATTGAGCATTTGATTTTCTTATTTACATGCTTAGACTATACTATAAACATCAATCGGGTAATTGTAATTCGAATTCATCATCTTGATATGTGAGATTATTGTGCTTAATCTATTTTCTAAATTGAGCATTTGATTTTCTTATTTACATGCTTAGCGTTTGATGAAATGCTTGACTTAGATGTATACTTTGTTCTTGTATTTCATTGATTTATAGTTAAGGTTAAGTTGCTATCAATTAGGGTCTTGCTTAGTATCAACTAAGGATTAACATCGATGATTGTTTAATGTTAGGTCCTTAAGGGCAAATAAAGTCATTAGGTTTAATTCATTTTAGGTGGATTCACTCTTGATGTCAACTCTCTTCTAGTTATGCCTCTTCTTAAATTAATTGAAAGCCTTGTCCCTAGTGCATTTTAGGAGGTGGGACTTATTGATTGGTTATTCGCTGATAAATTACACAGAAGGAAAGAGCAAGAGGGTCATATGTTATCATTGGATCTCTTTTTTAGCTTATTAGTTAGGAAGATTCTGTGCATCAATGATCAAATCGAGAGATGATGTGTAATTACAGTTGATCGCGTTTCTTTATTATTGATTATTTCTCTCATTTAATTACTTACTTTATTTTTACTTGCATTTAATTTTATTACGTTTACAACCCCCCCCCCCCCCCCCCCCCCCCCGCCCGGAATTTATTTCAATTTTACAAATCGTCCGCATTTACAATTGATCTATACTTCTTTGAATTCGACCCTTGCTTTTCACTATCACTAGTACGCATTAAGGTAATTAAAATAGTATTTTTTTGGTCCATTACGATGCATCAAATTTTGGCGTCATGTCTTGATTAGTTTAATTGATTGATTACCCGTGCTTTTATATTTTATTTTCTTTTGGTATTTTCTGTTTTTTATTGATATTTTCTGTTTATGTCATGATTTTCTTACGATCAAGCCCATCAAGCTTCATCTTCCGCGATCAACATAGGCATTGATCTAGCATCCTATTTCATTCCACCAAGCCCAAAGAATGAGCAATGGAAAATAACCAAAACAACCGCACTCTTAAAGAGTTGGCGGCTCCAGATTTAAATTACCAATCCTTATGCATAGACTACCCCGCCCTTAATGTTTCTTTTGAACTCAAATCCGATTTTATTCACCTCCTTCCCACTTTTTGTGGTTTCGCAAATGATGATTTCAACACGCACCTCAAGGAGTTTCACATGGTATTTTCTAGCATGAAACCCTCCGGGATATCTAATGAGCAAATCACGTTAAGGTCATTTCTTTTTTCTTTTGCTGGTTTGGCCAAGGACTGGCTATACTACTTACCATCTTGGTCCATCACTACATAGAATGAGATAAAGAGGATGTTTTTTGAGAAATATATTTGGGCATCTAAAGCCGCCAACATTTGGAAGGAGATATGTGGCATCAGTCAATCTGGGAAAACTCTCTATAAATATTGGGAGTGCTTCAAGAAGTTATGTGCGAGTTGCCCTCAATATTAAATTAGCGAGCAACTATTGATACTACACTTCTATGAGGGCCTCTTTCCCACCAAGAGACTAATAAATGATGCCGCGAGTGGAGGGGTCTTAGTTGATACAACTATCAAATCGCTCGGATGTTGATTGCAAACATGGCGACGAACTCTCAACAATTCAGCTCTCGGCATGAACCGGAACCAAGGAAGGTAAATGAGGTCAAATCTACATCGCTTGAGTTACAATTGCTGAGTTGGCTTCACTTGTTCGTCAATTAGCCGTTGATAAGGTAGAACAGGTGAAAGCGTGCGGGATTTATGCTAATGTGAATCATCCTACCAACATGTGTCCTACACTTCAAGAATAATCAACCGAGCAAGCTAATGCAGCAGGAGGATTCTCGGGACCACTTCATAGGAAGTATGACCCTCATTTTACTACTTACTATCTCGGATGGAGGCACCACTAGGACTTTAGCAATAGAAACTCAGATTGCCCAAACCATCATCAAGGGAATTCTTAAGGATACAACCAATGGTACACATATGGTCCATCACCACCACCTTTCCCACCTAGGTCACAAGTCATTTCTCCTATTTCAAGCTCAAACTCCAATTTATCTTTAGAGGATATTGTGAAGACTCTTGCTCAAGGCAAAATTTAATTCAAGAAAGACACCAAGACAAGCCTAAAGAATCTAGAGACACAAGTGAATCAATTAGGCACTTTCATGTGTAGGATTGAGGCCCAAGGATAGGGAGAGTTTCCATCTCAAACCATCAATCACAAAAAAAATGCAAGTGCTATCACATTAAGAAGTGGCAAGGAAATTGAAGCACCCCTAAAGACTCCACCAGTGAAAGACAATGAAGAGGAAGAGGATAAAAAAAGCTACCAAGCTTTCTCCTTCTTCTACATCTTCTTCCAAGGTAATCTATCCTCATATTGTTCCAATTATTACTAAGCCTCCTTTCCCAAGTAGATTTGCGCAATTTAAGAAAGCGGACAAAAAGAATGAGATCTTGGAAATTTTTCGGAAGGTAGAGGTAAACACACTTCTTATTGATTTTATTCACCAAGTACCCTGTTATGCTAAATTCCTCAAAAAGCTTTGCACATCAAAATGCAAATTGAATGGGGATGTAAGGGTAAGTGTGGGGGAAAATGTCTTAGCAGTTCTTCAAAAGAAACTACCTCAAAAAATACAAGGATTCAGGTACATTTACTATTCCATACAAGATATGTAACACTTGTTTCAATAAAGTTATGCTAGATTTAGGAGCATCCGTTAGTATCATGCTACATTCCATTTATGCATCATTGAATCTAGGACCACTAAAAAAAATCGATGTTACTATCCAACAAACCCATAGGTCTAATGTGTATTCGGAGGGTGTGGTTGAGGATGTAATATGGTAGACCTTTCATTAAGATTTCTAGAGCAAAAATAGATTGTTATGATGGTGCCTTGTCCTTAGAATTTGATGATTAAATTATTTGTTTCAATATTTATGGGGCTATGAGGTACATCCAATGTAAACTTTATTTTTTCTATTGATGTGATTGATTCACTTGCGCATAAATTTTTAGAGCTTAACATTGATGATGAGTTGATGGTAGCTTCGAGAAATCACATTGATGGAAATAGGCATGACCAATTTGCACAGAACAAAATGGTGGACCACAAAGCACATGCACTAATCAAAGTTCCATATCGAGACCTCAATTGATAGGGGCTGAAAAGTTGAGCTAACGACGTTAAACAAAGACACTTCTTGGGAAGCACCCCAAGAGTAGCTGAAAAGCCACCTCTAAATTTGATCTCTTTATCCCTATCTGTTATTTATTTTGATCATGACTTATCCTTGCATTACATTAAGGATAATGTAAGTTTTAAGTATGCAGGAGAGGTTAAATTTGGTTTTGTTTTGTTTAGGCTACTTTTGTTGTTTTTTGTTGTTCTTGCTTGAACAATATGAAATAATTGAATTTATTATCAATCTTTCTTTATGAGTATTAAAATGTGGATTTAACTTGATCTAATTGAGAAGTTAGAGATGTCAAGACCCATATGATCATTGAAGTGGATGTTCTTAGAAAAGTTTATCTAATATCATAATTTTGCATAGTCAAATGTGTGATCATTATAAGTCCTTTTGCATATTAAAAACTTACATAAAGTGTAACGTGGGGTGATTGAATTTGGTGACAAAGTGGAATGTCGTTAAGCTACTAATCCCGTTCAATTCTAGTTGAGTGTAGGCTTGGTACGTAAAATCTCAATGGATTGACAAATAACTGACGTAAAGTTAAAATAAGGAGACACTGGAAGAAACTTCGTCGTAGTAGTCGACTCCCTTTGATACTCGAATGAGTACGTAGAGTAATGAAATAGAATGAAAGCTAATGAAATGAAACGAAAGGTTAATGTCATGGAATATAATGGAAACTTAATGGCATGACAATGTAAATGGTGGTTTAAAGTGATCTTCGTTTTCATAATGCTTAGGAAAATAAAAGGGATGATTGTAAGCGTGTGAATGGCTTAGTGTTTTATATGAATTATCTTCGAACATGCATGAATTCGAGAATAAAATATGACACATTTCACTTATTTTGAGGATTATGTTACTTTTCACTTGAGACCCCATGTTTAAAAGATCTTTCGTAAACTCGGTTGCTTTGTGTAGAAACCTTGTGGGAAGATAAAGATCTTCAAGATTGAAAACCTCCAAAGATTCAAGCTAAAGAAATATATATAAAATTATTTTTAAATCTGGCTATACTATAAAAATTGAGGACCAAGTTTTACCCTTAGTTTCAGATCAACAAACTCTTCATTAATTTTCAAAAAATTCTATTGTTAAGCATATTAAAAATGGTTATAAATGTTTACATATTGATTTAGTACAAATGCTATAAAACCATCAACAAGATAAGGTCTAGATACTAGTTTATTTCTTGCACGAAGAGATTGTAGACATTTAGACTTTCATGATTCTTTGGTTGGACTAATTGAAACTAGTCTTTGTAATGGTCCGATTTATTTCAATGTTTTTCCTAATTTTAATGTTTCCTTCTTGATGCACATATTTTAGACATTCTTACCTTAAATGTTAAAAATTATAATCACAAGATGAAAACAAGATCTCACATTTACGAAAAAAAATTATCATCTAAAACACTGTAGAGGTGGATGTAAGATCCATTTTCAATTCGAACCCAAAATATCATATTTTATACGAACTAAAATAAAGTTTTTAAGTATCCAATTTGTATGTTGATGAAGTCTGGCCTAGTTAATTAAGGTTGAGGTCTCATAACCAAGAGGTTATAGGTTCGAATCTCACTGGTGTATGTGGGTTATTTTTTCTACATATATGGTAGTTTGTAATAGAATTATAATGCTCACTTGTATTACATATTCTCTTGTGATGAATGTAATATGATAATACAGTCGCTTCTTTAAAAAAAAAATCAAATTTTCATAGTTTGAAGTTTGGCCCCCCATTATAAACAATAAATTTTAATGTCTATATTAATTTAAACAAACAAGAAAAGTAATACAAATAAAACTTTGTGAAATTGAATAAATTAGTGAATACAAATCTCTACTTATTTCCTCTGATTCTTCACTTCAACAATGTGAATTTTGGGATTTAAATTTTGAAGGTAGACCTTGGCACTTTGATCTCTTTAAAGCTTGATTGGATCATTCGATAACGTTAATTCGAGGTCTTCGCACCGTAATCTCAGATTAAATGTTACTATTTGGGTAGTCTTGTTGGTGGATTCGACGCTTTGATCTCCTCCAATTTGACTTGAACTTCAAGGTTAATTCGTGAGCTTAGCACCGTAATCATGAGGTGAACGTTATTATTTGATGAGTTTCTCCTAGAACGCTTCGCCTAGAACTTCTTGAAGGTCGTCAAGAACGCCTTGAATATCATCTTGAATAACACCAAGAACACCTTAATTTCCACCTAGATTACCTTCAATTTCCGTCAAGAACATCTTGATTGCCGCCTTGAATGTCTAGAACGTCTTGAATCTCCTTGGATTCGAGTCGAAAGAATTTCAAGGTCCTTTCTGACATTTCTATTGTTTAAATATTGATGTGTAGAATTCTACTGTATTTGACCCCTATTTATAATTGTAAGGTTGAGACTTTTGTCATAATATTTGACGAGGTGGCACAATTTGAAAATGATTGTCAATATCTGATAGAAATTTATTTCCTTCCCTTGAATATACGATTTGAATTGCCAAAGTATGTGATTGCACTTTCATATATTAAGGATCGAGACATAAATTCCACTGCATTAAGTATTTCAACATTATAGATGACAATATTTGATTTTCCATTAATTAAGTACTTTATTTGATCTTGGAATTTAATTTGTCATTCTAAATTATAAATAAATAAGTAAAAGAGAGTAAATTTTCAATATCTACACCCATATTATTTATAGTTGCTAGTTGATTTTTTTTTACTATTCATTACATTTTAAAAAATGCAATGTTGATCTCATAGGGTCTATTTTAGTCACATTTATCCCAAAGTTGGAAATATAGTCCCATAATTATAGTGTTTTGCTTTTAGTGACAATAATTTTTGTTTTGTCACAATAAGAATTTTTAATGACAAGAGTTTCATTAAAGTTGTCACCAATGACAGGTAGTGACACATGTATAGTGACAACTTAGTCACAACACAAATGGAGTGACAACTATAATTGTTGTCACTACATGTGTGTTACTAATTGTTAATAGTAACAACAATTTTCTTATCACTAATTATTAAGAGTGACAACTTTTATACAAATTTTGTCACTATTAAATATGTAAAGCTTAATTCTGTAACAAAATTAAATTTCTTCACTACCCCAAAAAACACCTATTACAGCGGTTTTAACTGCTGTAATAGGGGTCAGGCCTATTACAGCGGTTTTTAACTGCTGTAATAGGTCACCTATTACAGCGGTTGTGACCTATTACAACAGTTACAAAATAAGCTACTGTAATAGGCCACCCATTACAGTGGTTAATATTTAGCAGTTTATTTTGTAACTGTTGTAATAGGTGACCTAGTACAGCGGTTTATTTTTTAACCACTGTATATTATTTTATTTTTTATTTTTTATTATTTTACCTGCTCAGTTTATAACCTTCATGTACAAGAACAAAATTCTACAAACCAGCACAACACAACAGATTCAATAGAAACAACAAAAACCCAAAGCTTCAATAGAACCAATTCTCTCCTCCAACAACAAAATTTTATGATCTCCAACAAATCACGAGTTTACAATCAACTAATTAAACTAATCACAATTTACACACAACAAATCAAATCAGAATTTACAACAAGTCACAATTTACAACATGCCATACCCCATTTCTAAGTGCATTCGAAAATGTATTGTGTCAATTCGCTACGTACTTCATCAATTTGCACTTGAGAGTAGAAGGGGCATCGACAATCAAGAAAGTACTGTAAGATAGAGATTGCAAACCCAAAGGACGTTTCAGTTACCTACCAAAGGTTTAATAACTTCAAAAGGGAAAGAAACTGAGTATTAGGATTATGCATACCGCTAGTGGGATTAAAGATTCTCTGTGGCTAATAATCTCCTTCATGAATCTCATAACGAATAAGCCACAATCTACGTCATTTGTCTGTCGGGGGCACTACAAAAGTAATCAAAATTGTATTAGAACACTAACTTTTATACGAATAATCTCTTGAAACTAAAAAACACTAACCTTTATACAAATCCATTTACAGGTCTTGTTTTTGGATTTCTTCATTTGGTTGTTGTGATTTCTCCAACATATCCGTATCCAACCACAATTGCTCAAGAATAAAAAATTAACGCGTATCAATATAAACCAAACTCGTTCGTTAATAAAACCAAAATAAAGCAAATACAATCGCCAAAGTAGTAATATAATATAATAATTTCTGCCAAATAATAATCTACTTATAATTAACACAACTTTAATTTGAGCCCACATTCACATTGTCTTCGTTCGATGGTGATATAATTTACAAGGCATTTGACAAATAGACTACAAAAAATTTACATAAAAGGAAATTACACGTGATATTTAGAAATCATCAATACTCTATTCTTTTTCTTCCTTTTATTGGAATTTAATTGAAAGCCAATATTGAGTCAAGTTAACACTGGATATCATGAGAATGCATGTTTATCAAAAGTTCCTCAAACCACACTGGATAAACATTTAGATAAGAGTCTGTAATGAAACACGACAAATTGCAATTCAGTACCTACTCAGAACAATACTTAGTAAAATATGTATTTACTTGTTTAAAATATGTATTTACTTGTTACTCTTTTTCACTTGCCCCTCATTAACTTTTTTCAATGTGAAATGCGCTTTTGAATATTATAAACAGAAATGTATGTCCATTAAGGGAAAATTCAGAAAATAATACTACCATCTCTCTAGTGCTTTGTACAGGGGCTATGAAGTTATAAGCTTCTTTAAGGCATTTTGTCAAACACATTACGTGCCTACCAAAAACCATTAAATTTGCCCAAAATCACACCTCCAAACAATGACATAATAATAAATTCATCATAAATACCATAGCATCTTACATCCCCTTTCGTGTGTGAGCTCACCGGAGATTTTTCATGGATATATATATATATATATATATATGTTTCTCAACATCCAAACCCAAAATAAAAACGACAGTAAAACAAAGTCGAAAACCACCGAGAAATTAAAAGATTTACATACATATAAATTTATATATATTTATATATGTATGTATGTATAAGGAGATAGATGAGTAATCTTCGCCAGAGGAGTGGCCGGTGAAATCAACAGTCGGTTGAGATTGCGAAAGAGACAATCAGGTTGGGTGTGTATACAGTGGTGGTGATGGTGGTATATGCGGTGGTGAGAAGTGGTGAGTGGTGGTAGTGGTGGCGGGGGTCGTGAGAGAGAAAGAGAGATAGCTCAGATCTAGTTTTTAAACTGGGTTACGAACCTATTACAGCGATTCTTAGATGAATTGGTATAATAGGTATAACCAATTACAGCGGTTCATCTAAGAACCACTGCACGCTTTGGGCCTGTTACAACGGTTCTATAATGAACCGCTGTAATTGTTGCCTCCGTTCAGCGGTTCTACCTAAACCGCTATAATATAGGCGCTATAATAGCCCATTTTTGTAGTAGTGCTTGTCACTAAAAATAATTAGTGACAACTTCGACATTGTCACTTGACATTTTTTCAATAGAAAAACTTCATTTTTGGTTCTATTGGAGTCCGCCCAAAATATTTTTGGTCCTATAGGAACTTTTTTGACACTTTTGGTCTCATTGGAGTCAAAATGTGACACTTTTGTTCTATCCAACTGTTCTTTGGACGAAAATTACTTGTGTGAGATACAAGTTCTGTTAGTTAACTATCCTTCACGTGTTTTATATGAATCCTGGAGTAGTTAACTAATAGAGCGTGTGTGTCTCGCGAGTAAATTTTGTCCAAAAATAGACGAAAGGGTCCAACTGTTTTTTGGACGAAAATTACTCGTGTAAGATACACGCTCTGTTAGTTAACTACCCCTCTCACTTGTATTATTTGAATCCTGGAGTAGTTAACTAACAGAGCGCATGTCTCTCGCGGGTAAATTTTGTCCAAAAATAGACGAAAGGGGCTAAAAGTGTCACATTTTGACTTCAATGGGACCAAAAATGTCAAAATACTACTATAGGACTAAAAGCGGCCAAATTCCAATGAGACCAAAAGTGAAATTTTTCCTTTATTCAATAATGCCATATTTATTTATTTTTGTAGTGAACACCTATAAGAGAAAATTTGAGTATTTAAAACCCTAAGTTCCCGAATTCATTCTTCAATCAATTAGTCTCTAATTCCCCTCAAAATCAATTGCAGACTCAAATTTAGAAAGTCAAGTTTTACCACAAGTAGTTGAATTTTAACGAAGAAGTTGAATTTTGACCTCAATCAGATTTATACACATGAAGCGAGTGGGTGATTTACAAATGTGGGAAGAACTTGTCCTCTAAGTTTTCTTCGACTGATGATAATCCTTGGCTGAAACCAGGAGTCCTCCAAACGTAGAATATGAATGGTCTTTTTGCTCGTTTGTGTGAGGAAACTCAAATGTTGTAGTGTTTGGGTTGCATGATTATAAGGTTTATTAAGTCGGGGTGTTTTTGAGAATTGAGAATTTTTTGGAATTGTTAGAGTAAAATGATGTTTGGACGTAGCTTAGGCCTTGTTTGTTTATATTTTCAAATTCCATTTTCAATAAGCTGGATCACAAAATCCTAAAAATCCATAATACGAATTATTTTCACCTAAATTCAACTTTTTTCAACTTAACTTTTTCAATCCCCTATATAACTATTTATCAATCACTATATCAATTATTTCACACATTTATCAATCAACATCATTTCCTCTAATTATTACTTTTTTATTCATCTTCCACATTTTCCTATTTTTATTAAATAAATAAATTAATAAACAAATAAAAAAAACTTAATAAAAGAAATGATACTTTACAAAAAGTATCAGCACCCCTGCCACCCCCCAGCCCAAACCCACACGCACAGCGTCCACCCCACCCCACACACAGCGTCCCTATTGGATTTTTCGAGCATGTTTGGGTTTCGAGTTGAACATATAAATTGTAGATTTTAATATAAACTTTGTAACCGCACAAGAATGGACTCATTTCAATGTTTGGGTTAAGGAATACGACAAGCAAAAAAACAACTATTTTTTTAAGAAAATAAAGATTTTTTCCTTGTTTCCGCATCATTTTTCTCCATTTTTCGTGTATTTTTGGGTTTCGATTTGAACATATAAATTGTAGATTTTTATATAAACTCTGTAACCGCACAAGTTTGGACTCAATTCGATGTCTGGGTAAAGGAATATGACAAGCAAAAAAGTAATATTAAAACTTTTTTTTTAAGAAAATAATGATTTTTTTTGCTTGTTTCCAACTCATTTTTCTCCTTTTTTCGTACATGCTTGAGTTTTGACTTGAACATCTAAATTGTACATTTTCATATAAACTTTGTAACCACACAAGAATGGACTCTTTTCGATAACTAGGTGAAGGAATACGACAAACAAAAAGCAACATTAAAGCAATTTTTGTAAGAAAATAATGATGTTTTTCTTGTTTCTGCCTCATTTATCTTCCTTTTTTGTGAATGTTTGGGTCTCGACTTGAACATATAAATTGTAGATAAATATATAAACTTTGTAACTGCATAAGAATGGACTTATTTCGATGCCCAGGCGAAAGAATACGACAAGCAAAAAAACAGCATTAGAGCAATATTTTTAAGAAAATAGTGATATTTTTTTCTTGTTTACGGCTCATTTTTCTCCATTTTTCGTGCATGTTTGTTTTCGACTTGAACATATAAATTGTACATTTTCATATACACTTTGTAACCGCATAAGAATTGACTCATTTCGATAACTGGTTGAAGAAATACGACAAGCAAAAGAGCAACATTTAAATATATTTTTTTTTAAATACTGACTAAAATCCTTGTTTCCGGCTCCCTTTATCGTGCATTTGGGTTTTAACTTGGGCATATAAATTGTAAATTTTCATATAAATTTTGTAACCTCACAAGAATGGACTCATTTTGATGTCGGAGTGAAGAAATACGACAAGCAAAACTATATTAATATTTATAATGCACATTATCAATTATAAATATTTATTTATGTACATTATCAATTATTTCTTTATTTTAAAATGCACATTATCAATTATTTCTTTATTTATGTATTTTCTAATATCTGCATTTAATATTTATAATTTCAGACTTTAAAATATATTAATAATAAATCAACATCATATATCTATCTTATTCTATTATTTATTTATTCACATAATCATATACAAATAACTAATTCAATCATTTAACTCATCATACATCAACCAATTATTATTGATTTGACACATTTTACAAATTTCAACCACTTTTAAAAACATAAATAAACACAACACACATCATATCATTCTCACACGAATCCATGTAGTATATTCCCGAGAAATTTTCAGGATTTTGTCTCAAAAAGATAAACAAACAAAGCCTTAATTTCTCAAGAAACAAAAACAAATGCACGTGTGAAATGCATTTGTGAAATTCCAAATATTCACTACAAGAAAAACATCAAATAGGAACAAAAAATTAGGAAGCAAAGTAAATTTGTTGGCAATTGGCTACAAATTTAGCAACCAATGTGATTTCAAGCTCTCCTACAAAATTAACATCAAATGATTTTGTTGTAAAAATTAAGAACAAATTTATTCGTTCCCAAAATTTGTATCAAATTTTTCGTTCCACCAAAAAATGGAGGCAAACTTCCCTCCATTTTTCTTGTTCCTAAATTTGTAGCTGAATATTCTGTAAAATTATATAAGAAATTAATAAAATTTGCCAACAAAAATATTTGTTGGAAAATGAGAGGAAATATAATATTGCTTTTTAGGAACAAAGCAATTGATGCTGAATACCCTAATGATTAAAACTAAATAATAAATAAATGTTAATAATTACCTAATAGATTTAAAAATATTTTGTGGAACATATTATAACATGAAGCTATTGTTAACAAAAACGTAAAAAAAACACGCATATATATATATATATTATATTTTATCTATTTTAGATGTTATTTATTTTGAATTTTTTCTTAAAATTAAGAAAGTTGTTATTTATGATTTAGGGTTAAAATTGATCATATTATAAAATGTCAGTTGCTATTATTTATGTATATAAATTATTGTTAAATTATTAAATATCCTTAGTACTTTCATTTATTTTCTAACTTATTAATTCAATGGATTGAGTTGTGTCTATATATAGAGCTTAAGTCCGAGTTAAGTGTTATGTGTCCTAAACCCCTAACCCCTAACCCCTAAACCCTATATAAAATGATGAGTTATACATAAATTGAAATTAAGTTGTGATATTTTTGTAAGCAATTAGAGACATAATTAATGGATTTGCTGTGTTTAATTTTCTATTTCTTTTTTTATTTATCTTAATTGGTCGTGGATAGGAGACTAATATAATAAACTACAATAGTATACTAACTACTCTAGTATAATGTTTGTGTGGTCAATGATTAAAAATTATTTGTTCGGATTTGTCAGATCAGTGTATTCACCTTTGCCTAAAAGTAAAACAAAAACAAAAAAAAACTACACTTTAGCATTTAGGAAAGATATGACATAAGAATTTTGCATGAGCTAATTTTAGCATATATAATTATTAATTGACATGAACATATTATTAAATTTTTAATGGTAAATGGTCATGAACACTACAAGAAAACAGGGCATCAGAGACTGAATTTTAGAGACCGACTGAATTCGGTCTCTAAACAGAGACCGATATGGGTTCCGTCTCTAAATCGGTCTCTAATTAGTCGCTAATTTGAAAATTAGAGACCGATTTATTTCCGTCTCTAAATCGGTAGCTAATTGGTTGATTTACTCCCCTAAGTTAGAGACCGAATAATTCAGTCTCTAATTTTCAAATTAGCAACTGAATTAGAGACCGATTGATTTCCGTCTCTAAATCGGTAGCTAATTGGTTGATTTACTCCCCTAAGTTAGAGACCGAATAATTCGGTCTCTAATTTTCAAATTAGTGACTGAATTAGATATCGCTTTAGAGACCGATTGATTTCCGTCTCTAAATCGGTAGCTAATTGGTTGATTTACTCCCCTAAGTTAGAGACCGAATAATTCAGTCTCTAATTTTCAAATTAGCGACTGAATTAGAGACCGATTGATTTCCGTCTCTAAATCGGTAGCTAATTGGTTGATTTACTCCCCTAAGTTAGAGACCGAATAATTCGGTCTCTAATTTTCAAATTAGCGACTGAATTAGATATCGCTTTAGAGACCGATTGATTTCCGTCTCTAAATCGGTAGCTAATTGGTTGATTTACTCCCCTAAGTTAGAGACCGAATAATTCAGTCTCTAATTTTCAAATTAGCGACCGGATTTAGCGACCGAGATGAGCATCAATTTTTCATTATTATTTGGCGATCGATTCCGCGACGGAATATAAAATTTTATTTTAGAGACCGATTCCACGATCGAATAATTCGGTCTCTATTTTGTAAATTAGAATAAAAAAAGGAATATGAAATTATATTTTAGAGACCGATTTCGTGACCGAATTAGGCGGTCGCTAATTAGAGACCGAATAATTCGGTCTCTATTCTGTAAATTAGAATAAATAAAAGGAAAGTGGTCTTTTGGGAATTATATTATAAAATAAAATAATTCGGTCTCTATTTTGTATTTAGCGACTGTTTATCGACCGAAGGTGGTCTATCTTGATCATTAAACTTAGCAAGAAAACTAGTAGAAGTAAACCTCTGGTTTTTTATTGAAAATGAACATTTTTAGAGTTTATAAGAATTCACTCTTTCTGTGCGAATTTGCTAAAGAAGAAATAAGCTTAAAAAGTGCATTGATGTGGAAGAGAATTTATGGGGGTGGAGTTTGAGGATTTTCTTTTTGTGTGTGAATGGGGTTATAAATATATATTTGTATATGTATATGTGTATGTGTATGTGTATGTATATGTTTATATATTAGGAAAAGAAGATTTACTCATATCTTTACCTTCCACAACAAACTTTTCATTTTTTGGTCGCTTTTCTTGTTGATGATATTACTTTTGGGGCTATTTGAGAAAGTATATTTAGCGACCGAAGGTGGTCTCTCTTGATCATTAAACTTAGCAAGAAAACTAGTGAAGTAAACCTCTGATTTTTTGATTGAAAATGAACATTTTTAGAATTTATAAGAATTCACTCTTTCTGTGCGAATTTGCTAAAGAAGAAATAAGTTTAAAAAGTGCATTGATGTGGAAGAGAATTTATGTGGGTGGAGTTTGAGGATTTTCTTTTTGTGTGTGAATGGGGTTATACATATATATTTGTATATGTATATGTGTATGTATATGTTTATATATTAGGAAAAGAAGATTTACTCATATCTTTACCTTTCTACTGCCACAACAAACTTTTCATTTTTTGGTCGCTTTTTGGTGTGTGAGTGGGGTTGATGATATTGCTTTTCAAATCTAATGATCAATGTCAACATAACTGATATTATATAACAAATTCATAATTTTCATGTAAGTGTAATTAATACTAACTAGAAATAAATATATATTATTTAGTACTATTAATATAAATATATAAGGCTGAAATACAAATCAAGCTATTCGATAATTGAGATCGACTCGATTAACAATCAAATCAAATCAAACACAAATTTTATAATTTGATAATGTTTCACATAAATAAGCTTGAACAACAACTTGTTCGGCTCCACTTGACTCATTTACATCCTATAAATACCGTATCAACATGATTGGGGGTTTTAAAGTTAATCATTGCAATGACCAATGGTGGGTAATCATTATGATTTTTTAACTTTAAAAAGATATATCTATCATTAATTAATGTCTAATAATGTGCTTATGTTTAATAATAATTCTTTGTACCCTAAAGTTGTTTCCTTATCTCGATGAAAGATCTTGGGATTATATATATCTATATATATGGAAGAGAAGACATTCTGATTTACTCAGCAGACATTTTTTACTCAGCCGCCGTGTCCTTTAATTTCATATCCTCGATAAAGGTTAATTAAAGTTGTCAATTGGGTCCATCGTTCATTGCATTGTTTTTCTCTTTTTCACTATTTTTTACCTAATAAACTAAATATGCCCTTACAAAGAATTAATTAAAGTTAAAGGTAAAGGTTAATTAAAGTTAACCTTTACCTTTAAACTATATAATCACTATTTTAAAGTAAAAGGTTAAAAATTTAGTGAGGGTCAAAATTAAACAATCTCTTCCTCCACCAAACCCTACAAAGAATTTTCAGAGTATAAACAGGGGATAATTGTGAGGATCATCTTCCACGAAAAAGGGGAGATATAAAGAGGGGAGAAGGGGATCATCTTGCACGAGTAGCAAAAGAGTATAAACAGGGGATAGTTCATATAAACAACCATGGAACGAGGTACAATTTCTAATAATGGACTTAGTTTCCTTTGTGAGGATATAATTTTTTCATGTTATGGGAAGGGTTATCAAGGGATGCATGCATTGTGGAGGCAGCCCGATTGGGTTTTTATCGAAATATTTTCAACATTGTTGGTATCCATCCATACTCTTTTATTCGATATTAACCGTTTTGAACATAGGGGTTATCATGGTTTAGATTTATTCATTTGTTAATCGCACTATACTTGAACATAATGAAAGTGTGGTTGAAACCTTGAGTTTGAGTTACCAATGGGGCCGAGGCATTGCATTGGATAAGCAAGAGTGGGTGGCGTTTGGAATAGCATTCTGTGCGTACTGAAATTAGTCGGCCGGTTGGCGACTTCACTCCCTAACGGCCTGTTTTTGTCACAAACTCTTGTTCAGTTAAAATATATTACTACCGAACTATATGTTAGGTGGGAAGATAGATATAATTTACGAAATTTAAAAAGACTCATATTGAAGCACATCGTGCTGTATGATAACACATTTTCTTCCCGCCTTGGAAAATGGTGTCCCGAGTTGAATGATTTGCAGTTATTCAACTGTGATTTTAGAGGACTAACAGAATTTGAGGCATATTTGCCTTCTATAAAAATATTCAAGATGGCATTCAATCAGGCCCAAGGAAATGTGAATATAAAAGTACATTTCCCCAATGCAGATGTCATTATTTTATTGAAACAAGACGAACAGGGTCCGAGGCATTTAAAAGTATTGGGGTCGTTACCTCGTTCTTTACAGTGGAAAGTACACCGTCATCGAAACTACATCGGATCAACTTGCTCGACATACCGACTACTTCGAGAGGTTGTAAAAATGACGAAAGAATTGCTGTCCAGCGAACGAGCACGTGTCCCGGTTGATTTTGTTAGGGTATATCTATCTATGATTGTTTGAATAAGTGCAAATGCTTTTAAGAAGTTGTTTTGATTTTATTTTATTTTGAATTGTTTGTTTAGAGGTTGGCGCATGTGGAGTCTCTACATCACATTATGGCGAGGTACTTTTTTGTTAATATGCACCGCCTAGAGATCAGGTGTTCGAAACTACTTGACAATTTTGATGTCACATTGGTGCTCATCAGTAGATGTACAAGCTTGAATGAGCTTAAAGTCGATTTGGTGGTAGTATTTTAAGTTTTATGGTTTGTCGCTTATTAGTTATTACATGGTTTATTAAGCATGTTCTTTGTTTGGGCTTCTAAAATAAAATTGTTATTGACTTAACATGTGTAGGGTGTACTATGGAAAAACGCGGGCATTAGTGTATCCAACTACGTAAAAGACTGGAATTTGCAAGCAATGGGATTAGAGGCATTGAATGAGGTCACGATCTTCAACTTCTTGGGTTCTGATTGTGAGCTAAGCTACATTCTGTACGTGTTGTTGCAAGCAACTGAGTTGGGTACACTAAATATCTATTGTGTTAATCAATTTTTTGATGATCCAATTGGTGTGTATAAGAGGGCATCAATTAGAGCGTATGAAGCTACCGCGTCAAACAATGTGCAAATTCGTTTCATAAAAAAGGCTTACCCTAGAATAAGAGGAGAATGAAAATTGCACCGAGTCCAAGTGTTTGATGGTGTACACCAGGTGTTTGATTTAGTGACACAATTATGTATATATCTTGAAAGTATTTCAATTTCTTGAAAAAATGATGGGCAATGTATATATGAAGAGGGCTTTGAAATTTTTGATTTATTGACACAATGTCGAGTTAGTGTATCCACCTTCGAATAGAGTTTGTTTTTTCTATCAAATGAGATTTTCTTCTCTCCTTGAATAGAAGTTCATATCAATAAATTATAACTTAGACAAATGTCACTTATAGTCCCTAAAGTATTCAATTTGTCTCACTTACGTCCCTATGCACGACATACACCATTTGAAAGCTTCATGTGTGTAGTTTTCATTGCATTGAACGGATCACCATTACGATTTTTCGCCACAAAGTTATGTGCATTATACCAAAACTGTCAGTAGTAGCTGTTCTATTTCGTTTTTGGCCCAAGCTACTTCTAAATTCTGCTTTAACTTGATAGGAATCATGCTGAAAGTCATATTCCATTTTCAACTCCTAAATGTCTAGTTTTCAATGCCCCAAGTATAGCACGATTTCGAGTTTTCTATACAAAGTTATGCACATTTGACGAAAACCCTTTGGTATAAACTTTTCCATTAACTTTTTGGAGCTTCTCGGCTGGCTGTGCGCGTCTTCACGAGAAAATTCATAACTCATTGTAGAGAGCTCTGATTCATGAACCGTTTTCTTCTCATTAAATTAGACACATAAGGCTATCCACAGATATATCGCACATAATCAGGAGACGTCTAGGACAAAACATTTTTGTATTCAAAGTTACCTAAATATCTGTCGGCTGTGCAGACAGCTGTGCGCGTCATCACGAGAAAATTCATAACTCATTGTAGAAAGCTCGGATTCATGAACCATTTTCTTCCTATGAAACTAGACACATAGGGCTATCCACACATATATTGAAAATAATCAGGAGACGTCTAGAACAAAATATTTTTGTATTTGATATTATAGGGGGTCATTATAACATTTCAATAAAACTTAGAGACCGAAATTTCGGTCGTTAATTATTTTTAGAGACCGAATTTTGGCTTTTAGACCGATTTTTCGGTCTCTGATGGCCTGTTTAATTTCTTGTAGTGGAAACAATTGTTATTCTTTAAATTAAAAAATAATTGATTTCAAAAATAAAATTATAATGTACGTACATGTACTCTTATTTGACTTTTATTTGAATAAAAGTAGTAGTTGCCATTTAGCAAAGGATTTTGTTGACGAAATCTAGTTAATTATAATATTTTTTGTTAGTAAATTAAAGTGAAAAGGGTCAGCCCTTAAAATTATAATATTGTTTGTAGTAAATTTAATTAAAAAAAAGGTATTCCTAAGATTTGAACCAGCAACCTATCCCTTAAAAAAGTGAGCACCTACCACTAGAGCATATGTCAATATCACTACATAAAAAGCAGCTATAACAACATATTTCTACTTACCCATCTCTCTACAGTTTTTTGTCATGTGATGGCTGGACAAATATTTTAGTTTTTAATTTTTTTTATCCTAGCCCAAAATAAGCCCAATATTTCAGCCAAATATTCCTTCCCTCAAGTATTTTTAGGTTAGTCTTTCCCTCTTGTATTTACTTTCTAATCTTCATCTCACTCTCCCTCCTCTTTCTCAAGCTACACATTCTTCTTGTGGGTTGCTGATTCAATCGATCCCGAGGAGCCCTAGGAGAGCCCCTTTGGTGCTGAAAATTTTGGAAGGTAATTGGATTGCACTCCTTAATTTGTTGATTGTACTTCGTCCTTTTTTCACCCTCTGCCCCTTTCGATTTTTACTAAATTTTGTCAATAATTGGATTATTGTGATATTTGGGTTTATGAAATGTTCAAGTGAAGTTGGGAGGCCTTGTTAGTTTTTTCTATGATTATATACTTACAAACTCAGAATACATTTGATAATATGAAATTGAATTAGGTGAATGTTTTTGGTCATGTTAATTTTCTGTGAATTCATGGTGTTTAGAGTGTTCACATCATCATCTTTGGCTTGGCTTGAGACCTTATTTATGTTCAATGTAATATGTTGTTATGCATGAGAACACACTCAAATTTATTGACCACAAGTGGCTTGCAATTTAAACGTCAGGATCTTGAAGTTATGGTAGGAAGTGTTTTAAGAATTTGAAGGATTAACTTGTTTGATTAGGAGGTATTTTAATTTTTCCTTAAATCTGCTCTCACTCGATATGATCACGCTAAGAGACATATACCACTTGAAATCCCCTTGTATCGTTCCTGATATACCAAGTGAGATCGGTTACAAATTTTCTACATAAAAATTAGGCATATTGGATAAAATCTGGTTGTCAAAGTGTTTTTCCCCCTTTATATCTCAATTCTATGCTCAAAATTTCTTCTCTCGGGAATAACAGGTTGAGGGTCATATGTCATAAAATAAACCATGTTACTAATTTCTAATGAACCAAAAGGAGCTTGGTTTTTTATGATTTTCTACACAAAGTTATGCATATATTATCAAAATCTGTCATTGTTTTTTCGGTTTCTGTTTTTTGGTCCAGTTTCTACTAAATCTGCTTTAACTCGGGAGGAACCAGGATGCACGACATACACCATTTGAAAGCTTCATAGTAGTTTTTCATTGCATTGAACGGATCACCATTACGATTTTTCGTCACAAAGTTATGTGCATTATATCAAACTGTCAGTAGTAGCTGTTCTATTTCGTTTTTGGCCCAAGCTACTTCTAAATTCTGCTTTAACTTATAGGAATCGTGCTGAAAGTCATATTCCATTTTCAACTCCCATATGCTCAAATTTCTTTCTCCTCAGGAATAACTAGGTTGAGGTCATATGTCATAAGAAATAACCATGTTACTAATTTCTAATGAACCAAAGGGAGCTTGGTTTTGATTTTTCTACACAAAGTTATGCATATATTATCAAAATCTGCCATTGTTTTTCGGTTTCTGTTTTTTGGTCCAAGTTTCTACTAAAATCTTCTTTAACTCGGGAGGAACCAGGATGCACGACATACACCATTTGAAAGCTTCATGTGTGTAGTTTTCATTGCATTGAACGGATCACCATTACGATTTTTCGCCACAAAGTTATGTGCATTATACCAAAACTGTCAGTAGTGGCTGTTCTATTTCGTTTTTGGCCCAAGCTACTTCTAAATTCTGCTTTAACTTGATAGGAATCATGCTGAAAGTCATATTCCATTTTCAACTCCCAAATGTCTAGTTTTCAATGCCCCAAGTATAGCGCGATTTCGAGTTTTCTATACAAAGTTATGCACATTTGACGAAAACCCTTTGGTATAAACTTTTCCATTAACTTTTTGGAGCTTCTCGGCTGGCTGTGCGCGTCTTCACGAGAAAATTCATAACTCATTGTAGAGAGCTCTGATTCATGAACCGTTTTCTTCTCATGAAATTAGACACATAAGACTATCCACAGATATATCGCACATAATCAGGAGACGTCTAGGACAAAACATTTTTGTATTCAAAGTTACCTAAATATCTGTCAGCTGTGCAGACGGCTGTGCGCGTCATCACGAGAAAATTCATAACTCATTGTAGAAAGCTCGGATTCATGAACCATTTTCTTCCTATGAAACTAGACACATAGGGCTATCCACACATATATTGAAAATAATCAGGAGACTTCTAGAACAAAATAGTTTTGAATTCAAAGTTAGCTAAAAAATGGGGGGTTTCGTGCAATTTCAGAATTATACGGGGGGTTTTCAGCCTATATTTTTTTTCACAGGGGGTTGTCAGCCAATAAAACATTTGACATATTTTTTTTTGAATTTTCCCCAAAATAAATTAACAAAAAGCGCATATGGGGCGCGTGGATATCACCCTCCGTTAGTTTGTGACGGAGGGGGGGTTTCGTACAATTTCAGAATTACACAGGGGGTTTTCAGCATTAAGCATGGTAAGACTAATGAGAAAGAGAGAATTGAAAGATTTGGTGAAACTCATAATTGGTTGAAACGAAGTATCTTTTGGGACTTGCCATATTGGAAAACAAACTCGATACGTCATAACTTAGATGTGATGCACATTGAAAAGAATGTCTTTGATAATGTCTTCAACACGGTTATGGATGTTAAGGGTAAAACTAAGGATAACATAAATGCTCGTTTAGAACTGCAAAATGTCTGTAAGCGTCGAAATCTTAATCTCAAGGAGGTGAATGGGAAGTATCTTAAACCAAAAGCTAGCTATGCGTTGACAAAGGATGAACGTCAGATGGTACTAAAGTGGATTAAAGATTTGAGACTTCCAGATGGGTATGTATCGAATTTGGGCAGGTGTGTCAACTTGGATGATTATAGTATGCATGGAATGAAGAGCCATGGTTGTCATGTTTTCATGGAGAGATTGATTTCACTTACATTTCACGATTTATTGCCAAAGCCTGTATGGAATGCCTTGACTGAATTAAGCCAATTCTTTAGAGACTTATGCTCCACTGTGCTATCTGAGTCAAATATGAAAAAGATGGATGAGAATATTGTTGTAACATTGTGCAAGCTTGAGAAGATATTCCCTCCTTCATTTTTTGATTCTATGGAGCATTTACCAATACATTTGGCATATGAAGCAAGAGTTGGTGGGCCTGTTCAATATCGATGGATGTATCCTTTTGAAAGGTAAAATCACTTTCAAGATACACTCTATATCATGCTATATGAATCTAATTGTTTTTACATTCATAGATTTTTGAACACGTTGAAACGTAAGGTAAAGAACAAGGCACGCGTGGAGGGATCAATAGTCGAAGCTTACTTAATCGAAGAGACTTCAACATTCTGCTCTCATTTCTTTGCTCCCAACGTTGAAACAAGATCTAGGACTATAGGCCGTAATGATAACATCAATCAAGTTGAACATGTGAATCGGTTATCTGTGTTCAATTCCAATTGTCGGCCTTTTAGTCCAAAGGTCCATTCAAATTTTAAATCAACATGAGAAGGACGCATGCGCAATATATATTCTGTTGAATAGTCCAGAAATCTCCGAATATGTTGAGTAAGTAATATCGTAGCTAATATTTCTTAACTATGTCTTATGTGTGGATTAAGAGTTTTAATTAGATATACTTTATAGACTCTATGACGCCGATAAACAAGCTCAACTACCGGATCTCACTCCTCATGCATTGGGATTGATACGTGATAAAGAGCTCACAACGTGGTTTTATAATTATGTAAGCTTTTTTATTATTAATTATAATACATACTACAATGTAATAGTTATATATATTAACATGAACATTCATTCTTATGCTCAATAGGTTGAGAATCCAGCTAACCAGATAACAAACAATGACATAAAACGACTGTCGCGTGGATTTAATAGCATTGTTAAATGCTGGAATGGGCATATCGTGAATGGATATAGATTCCACACAATCGAATATGGGAAAGGAAAATCTACTATGAATAGTGGAGTGTCTATCAGTGGGAGCTACTATAATGATTCTACCATAGAATATTACGGTGAGTTACTGGAAATTCTTGAGCTAAGCTTTTTAGGCCCTGGTGACAACACTGTAGTGATGTTCAAGTGTAAATGGTTTGACTCGGGGAGATTAGGAACAAAAATTCATCCAAGGTACAATATTGTAGATATCAATAGTGCTCGTAGTATAGCCGAAGACAACCCTTTTGTTCTTGCTTCTCAATGTCATCAAGTCTACTACACGCCATACCCTTGGAGAAAAAAAAGCATCTGATCGCAACTGGCGGGCTGTTTTTAGAGTTAAGGCAAGAAGCACATACGAGATAAGCCATACCTCCATTCCTAGTGAACAAACACCACTAGAGGAGTTTTACCAGGAGACTTCAAGTTCAAATCTCGCTCATGTTGTATTGGATAATGAGCTTGATGAAATTGATATTCTAATTGATGTTCATCGTGAAGAGGAAGAGGTGAACCCTGATGAGTTACACCTTCATGAAAGAGAACTTGATCAAGAAATTGAGTTTGACGATTTGTAAGAAGAATTGGTGGAATCAGATGAGGAAGAATTACTCGAGTATAGTGACAGTTCTAGTGGATAATGATTTATTTTGAGGTTAGTACTTATATCATAAATTAGTAGCTACTTATTTTACGAGTCTATAGTAGATTTCCTTGTCAATTTGTAATCATTAAATTTCTTTAAAAGTCTGATATTGTCATTATGTATGCTACTTAGTAGAAATTGAGATGAGATAATGCAATCTTGACTTGGTTTATATTATTTTTGTTTTATTATATGTTAGAAAATTGCAACAATTTCTTGGTCTCTACAGCTACTATGCAGCCTACTAGGGGGAGGTACACAGGGACTTATATGAGTTTGTTGAATGGAAATGTGAAAGCTTTGGGTGACTTGCATGAGGATTTGGCTGAGCACGACGATATGGCTGAGCATGACGATTTGGCTGAGCATGACGATTTGGCTGAGCATGATGATTTAGCTGATGAGGAGGTGCATCCGGGAATGGATGACTTGCCACATGGCATCGAGCAAAAAGAGTCTGATTGTAAAGATGAAATTGAGCGCGATGAAGTGGGTCGAGAGATACTAATTATTGTGGAAAACTGGTAATCATATTCCTTATTGAATTGCTAAGTTTTTCTATACATTGAAACTAAACGAAACTGGATATATCACTGTTGATGTTGAACCAATAATTTTATTACATTCCTTTAACATTTGTTTTCAGTTTCGTTAGTACTGCTGCACCTCGGACCATTTTACCGTCTTTACGTGGATGGTATAATGGAGTTTGGCCAACCTTTACTAAAATTTCGGATCGGGTAAAGCAAGAATTGTTTGACTTGTTCAAGGTAATTATGAGGAGTCTACGAATAGCCTGGTTTTCATTATGCATGTGGAGTGTTTATACTTTAATGAAAATTAGAATTAATACATGAGATTGTGAATAACTTGTCATTTTCATGAATGATAAATTTAATAATCCATTTATCTGTAAAAGAGTCGAAGCTATTGTGTTCTTTCTATGTAATTTGTCATTTCAATAAATAGTAAACTTAAAAGTCACTTCTTTTTAAATATATAAAATTATGTTCTTTATATTTTCAATATTCATAGTCCCTTAAACCAAATTTCCCCTATACTTTAATTTACAATTTGTGACCAATGTAGGGAAAATTTACTTGGCGTGATCCGTGGTCTGAAGAACAAGTATTTAAAATTTGGAAGTCCTATTTCAGTAGGAGGATGACTGCACTGATGAGCGATCTCAGAAACAATGCAAAGTCGAGAGATTCACCTCCACCAAAATGGATGAGAAAAGAAATATGGGACGGTCTTTGGGATATTTGGGACACTCCCAAATTCAAGAATCTCCAAAATAGATACTGGCAAAATCGACTATCGGATCGAAATGGCCTTGGGGTGGCATTGAGTGCATCGGGTTCGATTTCTATTCATCAACATGCACGTAGGATGGTAAGTGATAAATTTCAATATAATGTCGGATGAGTTTATTGTTGAATGTGTTCGATTTCAATACAAGTGATAAATTTCAATATAATGTCGGATGAGTTTATTGTTGGTTGTGTTTGATGTTGGATGTTGAATATGTTCGATTTCAATACAAGTGATAAATTTGTCAAATATTTTTTTAATGTTGGTTGTGTTTATTTTCTTTAGTTGTAGTATTGTGGATAATTTATTGTGAAGTTAAGCGGTATTTTGATAGTTTTCTTTATTGATCGCTATCTTTCATTTACGTAGAAGTCCTATTTATTGATCGCTATTGTAAATAACTAGTGTAGTATTGATATTTAGAATTTGATAAGTATGTTTAATGTGTATAAATAACTAGTGTGGTATTGATATATGCAAAAAGAGAAACTTATGTCATTGACATGTGTTGTTTAGGATTTGATAACCATGTTTAGGTTATTTACATGGATGTGATGTGTATAAATAACTAGTGTGGTATTGATATATGCAAAAAGAGAAATTTTTATGTACTTGACATGTGTTTTTTAGGATTTGATAACTCTGTTTAGATTATTTGCTTGGACGTGATCTGTATAAATAACTTTTATGGTATTGATATATTTAAAACGATAAATTTATGTCATTCATATGTGTTGCTTATGATTTGATAACTCTATCTTACTTCTAATTATTTTAATTATATTTATCTTAAACTGTAGTCTAAAAAGAATGGTGGGAATCCGGTGCTTTTTGAAAAAGCTTTTGAGCGATGTCATAGGAGAAACAAAGGACAAGGACCTTTTATGGACAAGAAGTCGAAGAATACATTGGTGAGTTTTTTCTCATTATTACTTATTAATAGATGTTACCCCTTACAAGTTATCAATTGTTAATTAGTAATATATTAATTACTTTTCTAATTTATTTTGCAGGAGACTTATACTGAGAAACTAAAGCAAAATCAATCTCAAAGTGATGGACCAACGATGTTGCCCTCTGTTAAAGCTTCATGCATCATTTATCCTGAAGCATGGGCTGAGGTGTCTAGTGGACCAAAATCCGGGCGTTGCTACGGGTTCGGTACCTCGTACAGCGAAAGCTCCTCTTTATCTATTCATAGCTCAAGCATCAATCGCTCACAAGTAGAAACAGAGAATGCGAAAAAATTCAAGAATTAGAGAAAGAATTGGAAAAGAAAGGAGTAGAAATGAAAAAGAATATCGAGCAGGGTATTAAGGATGGTATTAAGGATGCTCTTACGTCTCTCAGTATGTATTCGATCCAACATCCTTCTCTCGGACATTTATCTGCTTCAGCTCCCGGGTACTTTCCACCTCATCCTGGCTACGATCCGTTTCCTGGCTACTATCCGGCTCCTCCGGCTCCTGGTCAACATCATCCTTTCCAGTACCAGCCTTCTAGTCGAGATCATTCTCCCGACGAACACCATACTCGGGATTAGTCCATTGCTTGCTCCTATTGCATTTGTTATCTTGATTGAATTCGTGTAGAACTTTTAGTTATATGTTATGACAAGATATTTTACATTCATGATTTTATTTACATTTGATTATGTATGACATTTTATAATTATTATATTGGTATTTTATTTTGGTAAACTCATTTTATGTATATTACTATTATATTATTATTTAATTGATATTAATTATAATTGAAAAATATTTAAAAAGAAATTATTGGATATATTTAGCAACAAAATTAGGGGTACAAATGTTTGTTGGTGATTTCTAATTTTGAAGTTAGGAACAAAAATGTTTGTTGTTGAATAATATTTTTATAATATTTCGAATATATTACCATCAAAATTTCCAACAAATTGTTTGCTTGCTAAAGATTAGGAACAAAGTCATTCCTTCCAAATTTGGAAGGAAGACTTTTGTAGGCAATATTTGTTGATGATCACCAACTAAATTATTTGTAGGTAAATATTGTTGCCAAATTTACCAACAAAACTCTTTGTTCCTAAAATTTACTTACAAGCGATATAAGAACAAAACCTGTTTGTTGATAATTTTGTAGCTAATGTGAATTACCAACAAATATTGGTTGTTTAGCATTGAATTACATTCCTTGCTAATCAATGTTTTTCTTGTATTGATTAGGCTGAAAAATTTTCAATTTAGCAATTTCATCGACGTATGACAAATTATGGAGAAAATCGGCGGGGCCACATTTTCAAAAAGAACTAAACATGTGAAAAAATGAATAAATGTGGATTGAGGTGTCTAAATTGTAAAACAAAATATATATAGTTATATACTTATATGTATATGATAATTACAGGATTAAAAGTACCAGCACCATATAGATATATATATGATCAAAAATGTAAATTTGCCTTCATATGTATATTACTTTATCCACTTATATAGTTTATAAATGTTAGTTTGAAATCAAAATATAACAAAAAATAGTTTTATAACTATAATTCAAATCATCTAATAACATTTTCATAACATAACACCTGATTTTACTTATAACTATGTATACAAAACTCAGTATCTAGCTAAGTTTAAGTTTTTTCTCCCCCAAAAGAAAACGGGTAATTATAAAAGGGACTTTTTGCTGTAAATAAAAAATGACTCTTTATTGAAAATAAAAAATGTTCCTGAATTTCCGATAAGCTCATTCCCCTAAAATCGAAGGAGTTGTTATCTAATAGAATACTAATTCTAGATTGAAACTGATTATATATATATATATATATATATGAAAAGAAAGAAAAAAAAGACTAGCTCCGGTATTCTCGTGCAAGATATATTCACTCAAACTAGCTCCCACCTCAGCTCCCTCCTTCAAAATTCTTCTAACAATGGATTCAAATAACCCACCTGAAAATAATGAGCAAGAACAAAATTCTTTATATTACCAGCAACAGCAAACACCTTTTACAGTATCATCATCAGTTTCTGATCAAGAAACATTAATTCCGGGCGAGGCTACTCTATTGGAAGATCAGATGATTGATATCAAACCCAAGTTCACCTCAGCTGATAAGTATCCGGTAGGGCTTCGTTTTAAGCCGACGGATGAAGAACTCATAACTCATTACTTGGAGGAAAGAATCAAGAACAATCCAATCCCAATTGAAGAAATAAATGTTGTCGATGTTTACAGTTATAATCCACAGATATTATCAGGTTTTCTTTTCTTTTTTTAAGTTTTTGATTTTTTTCTTTCTCCTTATATAATGTTAAATTTTATTTTTCATTCATATATATTCATGGGTTTTCTCGGATTTAATTGACTGATTTTTTACGTATATATGCTGTTAATATCCAATTTAATTGTTGGAATTACTGACTAGGGTTTAGGGTTCTTGAACTTCTTGTTTTTCAACGTTCTTTCTTTTTTCTTTCTCTTTATATATTGTTTAATCTTATCTGTACTCATTCATATTCATGGGGTTTTAATTTGAGTTTATTTGACTTTTTCTTTACATGCATACTGTTAATATTTAATTTTGCTAATATCCATTTACTTTTGTTGGATTTATTGATTAGGGTTTAGGGTTTTTGAACTTCTTGTTTTTCAATCTTCTCTTTTTTTAATATATATATATATATTGTTAAATGTTATTTTTGGTTCATATTCTTGGCGTTTTGGATTTGTTTAACTGTTTCTTTACAGATACAATGTTAATATTTTCGTAAATATTTATCCAGTTTCTTGTAAATGCTGGGCCGCCAAAAGCTTTAATTAGTTTTATAGATCATTGATATTTGGTGTATTAGCTAGCATAAATTTGAACTCGAAATTATCTGCAGATTCGTTGATTATAATTAGTTCTTAAATAATAAAATTGTATTATGGTACTGAATTTGTATCTTGTATTATTACACAGAGAGATATCCTAGTCTCGGACATAAAGAGTGGTACTTTTTCACACCGAGGAAGCGTAAGTACCCGAACGGGACTCGCCCTAATCGAGCAGCAGACACCGGCTATTGGAAGGCTACCGGAGCAGATAAACCTATAGTTGTCGATGGTAAAACTATTGGATTCCGAAAGGCATTGGTGTTTTATGAAGGCAAACCTTCAAAAGATTTGGGGAATAAAAAGAGTAATTGGATCATGCACGAATTTAGGGCTAATCACCCTCATAGAAGCAAAACAAATCCACAGGACATGAGGGTATATATACAAACCATAATTCACTCAATCAACTCCTTTTTCCCTCTTTTTCATTAAAATTGAATTACATTATTGTATTGTTCATTGCCCTTGCAGCTAGACGATTGGGTTTTATGTCGTATTTACTTCAAGAAAGCCACAAATTCAGGCCGAAGACGTTCAGAGGTTGATCCAGTTGAACAGTCACAACCTGAGGTTTACTCAGAAGAAATTACTATTGCAACTGACGACAATTATGCTATGATAATTCCAGAAAACAATTATGTTGTCGGGCAATTTCATGATCATGGAGTGATCAACAATTATGGGGATTTTGTTCCACAAAATTACCAAAATGCCCTTGTTCAAGGAGTTCCTCATCTAATGGAGGGCTCTTCCGTTGCATACAACAATTCCCAAATAAATTTTGATCATTCTCAGAATGAGTTTCATGACTATGGAGGGCCAATTTTAATGAGTCAGCATTATGGTTCAATTCCCATGCAGAATGGTTTTGACAACGATTATTACGACCAAGAATTTGGTTCCCTTGGCTTGGATGACAACTTTGGTCCTTGCGACTTAGATGCTCTACAATATTATGATTATTCGAGACCTGAAGATGAATCGATTGATGATGTTAAACCAAACGTTCCCGATGATCATAACCAGTTCATGTCGAAGAGAAGAAGAATGTGAGGTAATTGTAAGATGGTAGCGTTTTCATTGGAGTCTTGGGCCTCCGTACACCCTAAGGATATTGGTTTCAGAAATTTTTAGGATTAAATTCGTTGAATTTTGGTTGCATTTAGACGTATTTGGTGTTTTTGAACTGATTTACTCTTAACTTGTTTCAGTGATGGTACTTTTTTCAATTGATTGTTTGAATTTTTCTGTTAAATCTTGGTTATTCTTCTCAATTGTAGGGTTCGAAATTGAATTGTGGATGCATTATATATAATAATCATCTTTGTCCATATATAATTCGATTTTTAATGTAATACTATATATTCTCTCTAATTTATTCAGTGGGAAAATTGATTAAATGTAAGAAAAATGTTAAAAATTTTAATTTGGTGAATGTGTATATTGTTTAAGAAATGAAAATGGGGAGACAAAACAAGCCTTTATATTCTTTAATTTGCGTTTCGATATTCAAGTAAAATTGCATTGATTTAGTTGTCAATTCCAACAAATTTATTAGATTTATCTCTAATTTATGAACAGTTGATACTTATTACTTGTATTATTATTTGGGGTAATGACATTGACCCATCCAAATTATTCGTAGATATATTGATAAACTAAAAACCTTCTCTCTCTAGAGACGGGAAAATCGCATTTTTAGTCCCGTAAGTTTGCCCCGGTACACTTTTGGTCCCATAAGTTACGGGATTCTCACTTTACGTCCCATATGTTTCACAAATTCTCACTTTTGGTCTCATCCGTCTATTTTTAACGGAAAATGGCACGTGCCCGGTTGCCAGCTGGTTTGGGGGGGGGGGGGGGGGATTGTTCAATTTTCACTGTTTTGGGCCAAAATTTGAAATTTTGAAAAGCCGATTTGGGGCAAAATTTTGGAATTTGACAGCAGCCCATCTTCTTCTTCATTGTAGCAGTGAATTCCCGGTCATGGCAGTTGTGAATTTGCCTGGAAACGCGCGGGAGAAGGTCATGTTTTGCTGTGAAAAAATGATGTTGAAAATGGCTAAAATCGAGCCCAAATTCGCCGGAAAAACACCGACGTGGGTCCCTGAGTGCAATGCCATTAACACCGGCTGAATTGCTGCTCGAAGCCATCCTTAAATCGGTTGAGAAGACGATTTAAAAATTTCAGATTTTGCCCCAATTGACTTTTTAAAATTTCAGATTTGCCCCCAAACAGTGAAAATTGAACAATTCGCCCCCCCAAACCAGCTGGCAACCGGCGCACGTGCCACTCACGTGCCATTTTCCGTTAAAAATAGACGGATGGGACCAAAAGTGAGAATTTGTGAAACATATGGGACGTAAAATGAGAATCCCGTAACTTATGGGACCAAAAGTGTACTGTGGCAAAGTTATGGGACTAAAAATGCAATTTTCCCCTCTAGAGACACTTTCTCTCTTTAGAGAAAAGTGACTATTAGAGATTTTTGCTCTGCCGAGCGCCACTCCGGCGGGGTTTGGCTCCTCCCGAAGGACTTCCGTTCCTTCTCCAGAACGCCTCCTCTTCATCTCCAATTTTTTTTGCCCCACCTCATCTAAGATGAAAACTTTTAGCTTACTTCCCCTTAGACCCACCAAATCTCCATCGAGCAACCATTCACCAACCGCGCTCCGGTTGCCAGTCAGCGTCCATCCGAAACCGCCACCACTCATCACTTCACTGGTGTGTCAAAAGCCATTGTCAGCACCAAAAATCTCTTCGACAGACAGATCCACCACTCCCGTCATCACACCATTCCTGCCACCGTCATCAGATGTTGTTTTCTCAAAAGCTTATGTGGGGCTCATGGCCCCTTTCCTTTCTATTGAGGCAGCATGGGGGGTCTATCAAGGGCTTGGGCAGCCTTTATTAGTAAAAACGCCCTGCCTCATGTGACACCATTGGTGTTCATGTGGTGTTTTTTTACTAGCTTTTATTTCTTTTACGTGTTTGTATGCTTTTTTTCAGTTTTTGAGTTGCTTTCTTGTTACATCCTTTTGTTGTTGCAGCAGTTTTTTTTGTTTTTATGTCTTCTTGTTTGGACAGATCTTTTGTGTCATTGTGGGAAAAAGTTCGTAGATTTTTTCCACATTGAGGTTGAGAAAGAGACTAAAATTTGGGGCTTGTTCGAAAGCCTTTTTCTCTTGGAGGAAACGGCGCCATTCAAATATTATGGCTATGTTTGGTTATGTTTTCAAATCATATTTGGTCCAAAATTCCCGCCAAACAATGTTTGTTTCACACAATATTTCATCAAAAATACACAACTTTTTTCATCCAAAAAAACATCATCATTATTTTTCATCTTTCTCTCACTTTGTCCCCTATCTCATTCTCTCTCTTCTATTTTTTATACAAAAATTTTCTCTCTCCTCTTAATATCCACTATCTCTCTTTCCTCTCCCTATCCCCCTCTCCTCTTTCTCTCTCTCTCTCCTCACTCTCTCTCTTCTCTTTGACCGTGTCTCTTCTCTTTTTTTTTGTAATATTTTGTCATATCTTTGACCGTGTACCATTAAACTAAAAAATAGAAAAAAGTTTGTTTGTTTGTAATTCTATCATAAGAAATAGTATTGATAAAACATAGATTAAAATTTGTGGAGTTTTCTAAAGTAAAACTTTCACATTTTGTTTTTCAAATTAGTTATAGTGAAAGTATTTGGCTTTATATATATATATATCTATATTTATATACATATATATGTTATTTGTACATATTATTTTAAAGTTTTACTTATTTTTTATGTGTGTGGCTGTGTATAATTTATCTCATTGCTAAATTTGTGATTTGATTGTGTGTGGATCGAGAAATGCATGTGTGTTACCCATATTTATATGTGTATGTTTTCTTAATGTATATTATGTGGAAAAAAAAAAGGTCTTGGGACGGTCAAAGGCAATTTGACCACGGTCAACTCGGGTTTGACCAAGTCAACCGCGTGGTCAACGCGGATTTGACCGCTTGAATAGTGACTTGAAGCAAGGGTTTCTTATTTCGTGATTTTGGTTTGGATTTGATAATTGACTTGTAGTAGAAGTGACCTAATTATCTAAGAATAGGATTTGTATTTTAATAATTTTTAAAATAAATTACTCATTAATATTTTTTTTATAAATTAAATTAAAAAAAAGGAAAAAAAAGAAAAAAGAAGGGGGGGGAGGGGGAGACTGTTCATCGTCTTCCCCAATCTCCCCCAACCCCCCTCACACCCCTTTCCCACGCGCACACACACACAGTTTGAGTGCACACACACACACACACACTATTACAGGCACACACAAATACATTATTACACACACAGAAACACACACACAGTCACACACGCACACTCTTACACGCACTCTTACACACGATGATACATATATATATATATATATATATGAATATATATACTTTTCTTTTAATTATATATCAACTATTATTAACACTATTACTTATATACATGTGTGTGTGTATATATATATACTTTTCTTTTAATTTTATATAAACTACTATTACACATATATATATGTACACTAATATATATACTATTACTTACATATATACATATATATTTATCTATATAATAATTATTTCAATCTCAATATTATATTATAATTTTTAATTATTGACAGACAAAAACTTACATGATTTGACAGTTACAGTAATTTATGTTTCCTCTGAAAACAAAACCAAACACTATCTCACCAAAAAATCACTCAAAAATCAACTTCCAAAACATAACCAAACATTATCCCATCAAAATTGCACGTGTCCCCATAAAATTTTCACCAATAATTTTCACCAAAATACCATCTCAAAACATAACCAAACATAGCCTATATTTGCCTCCTTTCGGACGGGGAATCAATTAGAAGACATGTGACCACTGAGTTAGGAGGTCGTAGTGTTTGTTTAGGCTATGTTTCTAGCAAGCACTCATGTTCTTCTTTTGTTGTGTGAGGTGACTCTACTTTTTCTGTCCCCATTTTTAAGTCTCAATTGTATTTGGCCACTACTAGTTTAGGTATGTGTTGCTATGTTCTGCTTCTGTATAATGTAATTGTGTTTTATGTTAATGAAGCTTAGTATTGACTTATCAAAAAGAAAAAATCCAAATTATTCGTGTTTTTGCATTTTTGTAAACTAACTTTATTTTTTGGCATTTTTTTTTATCTAAACTACACTTGTTTTTACACTATTTTATCTTAACTTGTTTATTTTTACACTTTCTTATCTAAACTACACTGATTTTTACAAAATTTTATACTTTCAACATGTTTTGGCAAAATATTAGCCAGAATTTCATTACATACGTTGCATGTGACCCTTTTAAGGGTAAAAATAACATTTAATGAAACCTATTGTTCACTATTTTTACCCTTTTATGTTGAAATGATACTTTGAATAGTGAAATTCAAAATAGTGAAATCACAACAAATTGTTGTTTCAATTGATAAAATTTCATATTTATCCTTAAAAAGGTCACATGTGATATATATATGATGAAACCCTAGTCGAATACTCCCGCTGTTTAGCCGAAAAATGCTAAAATATAAAATTTTGTAAAAATCAATGTAGTTTAGATAAGAAACTGCGAAAAAAATTTGTTTACAAAAGTGCAAAAACCCATAAAGTTTGGATGGATTAATGTCAAACATATCACAGCGGTGGGTGAAATAAAATGAGTCATTTCAAAAAGAAGAGAAAAGAATATAATTAATCTGTGGCCTAAACTAATCAATTTTCACTCCTCTCTCTCTCTCCATCTCTCTCTAAACCCTAGTCTTTTTTTTTCTATATTCCTTCGCCGACGATGGCTTGGTGATGAGACAGTCGTCTTCTTCACTGCTGTTGCCACCACCATCGTTGGCGGGTTGGGTTGGAGCACCCTTTTTCAACTTGTACATCACATCTTCAAATCTGACGAGACGGCTATGGATCTAACGAGACAGAGACAGATCTGACGAGATGAAGACGGGTGATGCATAAGTTTTTATATAGCGTTTTAGATTTTTTGCTTAGTATTTTACTTTCTCTCTCGTATGAGAGTTTGTTTTCTCTCTCGAATGAGAGTTTTATCTCTCCTTGAATAGGAGTTGCACAAGAATTTTCTTGTGTTCGGTTGTGAGTTCTTAAGATTTGTTATCTTCAAGAACTTGATAGTTAGTGTTTCAGATGTTCTTACTACATCGTTTGACTCGATATGAATTGTATTGTTCCAAGTGTTGTAAACTTTCGATTGAATGATATATAAGACCGATTTTTCTTCAAAAAAAAAAAAGAAACAAAAGTCTGAGCAATTTAATAGAATCACACAAGAATATTAAATGAGCGGGTTAATTGTAAACAAATGTTAATCCCGCATTAATAGATTTGGTGATAAAATGGATGGGAAAATTGTACTTTTGGATCCGTAGGAGTCGTCCCATAAGACTTTCTTTGACACTTTTCATCCCATAGGAGTGAAAAAGTCATACTTTTGGTCCCAAACGTTAAAAAATGGGCGGAAAATGGCAATTGAATACACGCGTCATTAGTTTTAATGATTAAAAAAAAAATCAAAAAAAAAATCAAATGTTATCAAAATATTAATAAAACAATAAAAAAAATAAGAAAAGAAAAGGAAGAAGACGAACAGTGTCCCCCCCCCCCCAATCCTAATCGCCGCTGCCAAAGATGCCACCGCCACCTAAGACCCAACCCCCAAACCTCTCCAAAACTCACCCTCCACACTCGACCCCCAAAACCCCGACCCCCCCCCCCAAACCCCTAATTACCATCGCAACTGAAAAATCTCACCGGCGGTGATGGTGGTGGGGCAACGTGGCGGTGGGGGTGGTGGTGATGGTGTGGGGTGGTGTTGCGAAGAAGAAGACCTGGTCGTCTTCCTTCCTTCTTTTTTCTTTTTTTTTATTATTATTTTTTTATTTACTTAATTACCCTCGCTAGCGATGACGGAGGAAAGTGGTGGTAAAGAAGACGACTGTTTGTCTTCTTCCTTTTTTTTATTATTTTATTAATATTTTGAATTTATTTAATTTCTTTTTGAATTTATTTTTTTACCCTTAAAACTAACAGCGTGTGTGACTCAATCGCCATTTTCCATCCATTTTTTAACGTTTGGGACCAAAAATGTCACTTTTTCACTCCTATTGGACTAAAAGTGTCAAAAAAAGTTCTATGGGTCTAAAAATATTTGGGATCAACTCCTACTATTATTTGAATTCCACTATTCAAACATAGGCTTTTGTGGGACCCTTTAGCTTGTAAAAGTCCAAACCACCCTTACTAATGATAAGAGGCACATACTTTGTCACAATACACCTATACTACATAAATACTGGATATTGGAACTATCCAAGTCTTGCGTAAAGGTCCCTATATTTTTAATTTATTTATCTTTAGTCCCCAAATTTTAAAAATGGTTTATTTTGCCTCAAAAAACAATACATCAAAAAATCTTGAGAGAAATAATATACATTTTCAAAGAAAAGGGAATCCCAACCCGCTTTTATAAATTTGCATAAAGCTTTTATTGCACTCATAAGTTATTTACATGCCTGTACCAGATAATAATTTGAACTTCTTTATTGATTGTCTTAATACTTTAGAAAACTTAGATTATAATAATCAGGAATTAATATTAGAATTACGAAACCAATTAATAAATAGGAGAGATAATTGGGTTAATACTTATTTTAACACACCACCTATAGCGCGAGATCACCAAAGCTATATTAAATTTCTTTTAGTTTTAAATATTAATAGCAGCCTTTTATTAAGAAAAATAGATCTTTCTAATTATAAAAAGTTAGAATATTAAGATCTAGAATATAGTTTAGCTGATAGAACCATAATTTCTTTAGCTAAACATAAATTTATTTGTAGATCTAATTCAAGCTTTAAACATAATTTACATTCAGAAAACAAGCACTTAAATATTTTAACGGATTTATTTATATCTCTAGCGTCGAACTTAGAATTAGAAAAAATAAAGTTTTATAAAACCTTGGAAGTATTAAAAGAAGCAGTGTTAATAAATAGAGAAATAATAAAAAGAGGTGAAAGTAATAATTTAGATTATATTAAGCAACAGTCTGAGGAAACTTCAAAAATAGTTAAAAAAATATAATAAGTTTTTCCTTACTAAAGACGAAATAATAGAATTAAAATATAGTTTGGAAAGTAATAAGCTAAAACAAATAGAAATCGAAACTAAAAAAATTCTAAGCCAAGTAATAGAAAAAATAAATAAAGTTGAAGCTCAAAATTTAGAAACAAGTAAAACTCTAAAAAATATAGAACGAATAGTTAGTGGATGAATAGTCTAGACAATAGATTAGAATATAAAAGAGCCATAGAACTAGCAAATAAATACCTATATACGGAGGAAGGATTTACTACCTTTCAAGGAACTAGTAATTCAGATAAATTATATCCTAAACTTTGGAATATTCAATTCGCTTTAATATTATAAATATTTGAAAGGCTATACAAATTAGAAAATAAACTAGAAAAATTAAGCACTAAAATAGACACAGTATCTCAAGTAATTAAAGGAGATTTACAAGATCGTATAGAAGAAAGATTAGCAAATCTAGCACTAGACGAGTCTGAAAAACCTAAAAAGGAACCTAAAAAATATATATATTGGTAAAAAATGTTGAGATCATTTAGTGGTACTAGTAGAACTATAAGTGAATCAAGTATTAAAGAAAAAGAGAAAGGAAAAATAAGTAACACTTTTACTAAAAGAATGTTTAGAGGATCAGGAAGTCAAAGTTCAGCTAGAGAAGTAGAATTAGAAGAAATAATAGACGTAGAAGAAAATCTTAATTTGTATAACAACAAATTAAAGGAATAGATAAGTTAAAACCTAAGATATTATACAAGTAGGAAAAATGGATTTTAACACACATTTAATAAAGAGATTTAGAGAAAAAGAAGTAAAAGTTACAACAAATGCTGAAAATATAAGCTTAATTAGCCCGGAATGTATAAAGCAATTAAAACATAAGTATATACATTTAGGATTAATTATTGTAGGAATAAAAGGATTAACTAGAAAAGGAACCGGTGGAAAGGTGTTAGTGTTATTATTGGATAAAAGTTGGTCTGATGCTAGGAGAGCAGTATTTGCTAGCATGGAAATATATATGACTAATAATGTAGGAATATTATTTTATGTAGCTCCAAATATGATGAAAAGTATTAAAAATATTAATAAAATTACTATAAGATTACAAACTAGAGGATATGAAACTTATGATGGAAATAACTTAGTTGTTTCTATAGCATTCTTAGGAAGAATAACTAATAATAGTTTTCCTCAGTATAAAATTAATATGGACGGAATAATAGATGGTTTAGCCTCAGTAGGAATAAAAATGATTAAACCTCTAAATATAGATAATAGCAATTTAAATGGACAAGAATGGGAATTTACCAAACACCTAGAAGAAAATGAGACGGTTAAGATTCCAAGAGAAAGTGTAATGTATACAAATAGTAGAGGTCAAACTTCTATTAGATTTCTTAATTACCAAAAGCAAGATCCCCAAGAAAACTTAGAAGATTTAGAAGAAGAAACTGATAACGAAACTGAAACAAGCTACATGAATATTATAAAAGAAGAAGAAGTTAGAATAACTAGTAGATTTGCAAATTGGGAAATACTATCTGACATAGATAGTGAAGAAGAAAAGGAAGAGGAAGAAATAGACGAAGAAATTAGACAATTAGATAGTCAGCTCAAAAATGATTATAGACCAAAAAATATAGAAGAAATATTAAGAAAGAATTTTGAGATAAATAATTTAAGAAAATTAGTAGATGAAATGTATTTTGAAGCAATGAACTTAGATATAAATTTAGAATCAGCTGAAGAATAATTTAAACAATATTATAATATTGATTTAGTAGATGATATATGCTCAGTAAAAATAGAATTTGAGAAATTCTTTAAAAATAAAGAAAAAGGCAGCAATGAAATAGCTTTTACGGCAGATAGTCAAGCAAGTACTAGTAGTAACATAGGAAAAAGAACTAGAGTAGAACCAAATTATAGTGAAATTCCAGCCAGAAATGTAGAAATGAGTGGTAGACCAGAATGGAAAAGCCCAAAATACGAATATGGTTCAGCCCAGCCAAATAAATATATAGGATCAAGACAACCCATAGGAAAAAGCATGAGTGAAAATATGTTAGTAATTGAATTAGGAAGTCCATAAATGTGGCCAGAAGAAGTAAATATATGGGAACAATGTGTAGTAAGACATTAGGAAATACGCTGTAAAGCGAATCACTTAATCCACTGAGTAGGTAATTCCTGTAAAGGAAATCACCATTAATCCAGGCATCATATGCCATCCTCAGTTGACTAGCAGTTGACTCAGCTGGGACATAGGGAGCATCTTCCCTTAAGTACCTTGCCATGCTAAGAGTCGTGAGGTAAAACAGCATCTTTTGCTGCCACCTCTTGAAGTCAACCCCGCTGAACTTCGTCGGTTTTTCAACCTGCGCCGGTATAACCGGATTAGCCATTGGAGCAAATGGAGGGACCGAAGCAGAGCCAAAACCGGAACCAGGGCCCAGTCTTGAACCAGAACCTAGCCCGGCACCCCCACTAAAGCCAATGGCAAAGCCGGAGCCAGGACCCAGCCCTGAACTGGAACCAAAATCAGAACCTCCACCGGAGCCAAAACCGAGACCTAGGCTAGCACCCGGTCCAAGACCGAATTCAAGAGTAGTGCCATCAACATCTCCCATATTAGCCATTTGAACAAGTGACAACTTTTGAACAACAACAAAGAATTTAGCGTTAAGTTTGTTGGATCAAAACTTCACAAACGTATCAAAACAGCTAATAATGGAGAAAAGATTATATCGAGGCGAGAGAGAACTCTCTATCCTTAACGCTAAATTGCCACGCCTAGGTGGTACGGGTATATGCAATAAACGTCCCAAGATACAACGATATACGTTCTAAAAACGAGACCACTTCGAATTTAGAACCACCGAACTTTAGGCAACTTAGAACTCTTGAGAGAGAATTTGTAAGCAATGGAATGCTTGGTGTGTCTTTCCATTCAGCTGGAGGGGGCTTTATATAGCCTCCAAAATCAGAGAAAATTAAATAGGGGCATTGAATCACCTTCAATTCTGACTTGAAACAGCAGGACAGTTTTTGCTGCCAACGTTCGAACGTTACACCCTCAACGTTCGAACGTTGGCTTGTAACAGAAAAACCCAACGGTCAGGACCAACGTTCGAACGTTAGGGGTGCAACGTTCGAACGTTGGATCTTCTAGAAGGTCCATTCAGATTTGAATAAAAAGTGGCCAACAATTTTATTCAGGCCCAATTTAATTAAAGCCCAATTTTGGTTGATGGATCAAGAGGTTTATTTTGTGGAATTAATTTTCTCCAAAAAATTAATATATTGCAAGCCCAAGCCCAATGCTCAAAGCCCAATACAATTCAAGCTCTATCCAAGTCCAAAGCTCATGGCCCACGACCCACGACCCGGACCCTGTCCCGAGCTCGGTTCGGTCTGGGCGGGCGGGCGGGCGGCGGCGCCATGTGTGGTGGACCGGACCATGGCTAGGTCTTTCCCCCTCACAAATCCCACAAAAATCTTATGAACCAAAGGGTCAACCCTTAGTTTCAAGACAATGGTTTATAAACCATCCCAAACTTTGATCCATATTCCATGTGGGATAACCCACTTCAAACACCCCACTTTAGCACTTAATTTCTCATTCGTTTTTAATCCGATTTGAGAAATTCGAAATGCTAAACCCATCTACTCGGAATGTAGATTAATATTATCCAATAATATTTCGTATCCCGGATACTTACGGTGTTCGAATTTTGTATGCAAAAGTCGTGTCTAACACACTTTTCATAACTAATATCCAACACATATTACATGACAAGTGTAATAACTTATTTGATGATTGATTACTTTTTATGAAGTTTACACCAATCACATCACAAATATAATTAACTTATTTTATGAATGATTTGGGTTGATTAAGGATTTTATATTTTTAATAAAATTTGAAGCTATAATGATTAAAAAAAAGTTACAGCTATAATGATTAAATAAAAAGTTACAGAACTCATCACTATATATATACCATTAGGGAAAAATTCACTTTTGGTCTCATAGGACTATCCTCAAAACGCTTTTAGTCCCATAAAACTTTTTTTGACACTTTTAATCCCATAAGAATGAAAAAGTGATATTTTTGGTCCCATAGGAGTGACGAGTGGATCTCACTCACCATTAAAAATAAAAAAATTCAAAAATATTAATAAAAAGAAAATGAAAAGGAAGATACATTTTCACAGCGTGTATGTATGTATATATTTTCACATTATTTCTTTTTTTTTTGTAAATTATTAATTATTAGTTTATAGAAAGTGAATTTTCGAAGCTTGAGAAGTGTGGTCCATCTCCACTGCCGCCGCTGCCACCGACGGCGATAGAGGTGGCAGCGGCGGCGGGGCAGCGGGGGGGGGGGGGGGTGGTGGTGATGGTGGGTCTTCTTCGCCCCCCCCCCCCCCCCCCCCAAAAACATGACCCCCAACACTTATAAAAACTCGTCGGCGATGAAGTTGGCGGTGGTGGTGGGGGGTAACGTGGCGGTGGGGCGCGGGGGGATGGTAGGGGTGGTGTTGGGAAGAAGATGAACAGACGAAATGCTCTTCCTTTTTCCTTTTTTTTTTGTTTTTGTTTTTGTTTTTGTTTTTTTATTTATTTAATTAATATTTGAATTGTTTTTTGATTTTCTTTTTTTCTGAAATAGTTTATTCCAAAATCACGCGCCCCGGCGTGCGTGTGTTACACGCGGCACTCCTATGGGACCAAAAGTGAGATTTGGGACCAAAAGTGTCACTTTGTCAATCTTATGGGACTAAAAGTTTAAAAAAATATCCTATGGGATTAAAAGTATTTTGGAGCAACTCCTATGGAACCAAAAGTGCAATTTTATCTATACCATCGTCTTACTATCTTTGTGGTAAGAGAAATCTCGATGAAGAGACTAAATTCAAATAGTCCACTATATTTACCCTAAAAGAGTAGTGTGTATATTTGTAACTTGTAAAATATTGAATTTAGCTTTTATAATAATATATCAAGAACTTAAAACGCCTATTGTATACCTATCTTATTTGAAATTGCCAATCCAAGTAAATTACGTGTTTGATGAATTACAATTTCTATATAATTGGTGGCATTCCACACACACGACTGGTATAAGAAAAAAAATTGACCAACCACGTAACAAATATTATATTATTTGTTAACAAATTAATTAAACATTATCAAATTCGATCCGCACAAGAACTTCCTCTCAAATTTATACTGAATTACTTACTTCGAATATAAATCTTACCAATGATCCTGGACAAGGATGGACCCAGGATTTCTAATTTGAGGGGACGAATGCAAAAAATAGGCTAAATTCTGACATTTTTAATCTTTGTGGGGGGGGGGGGGGGGGGGGGGGGGGGGGGAGCAAATTTTAGATAATGAAAAATTTATAGGCCATTTGTTCTAAAAATAATAAAAGAAAGTTTAGGGGAAGGGAGGAATGGCTGCCAGCCACCACTAGCCGCCCCAGCTTCGTCTTTGATTGTGGATCCATTGAATTATATTATTGAGGATCTACGAAATCAAGAAAGACTTATCAAGTACAATTCATAATTTTACATAAAAGCGTAATGCGTACATCCTATACTCTTAAACCACGGCAAAATTAGACATGCGCAGGCAATAAGTTAACCTAAAATGCATCCAAATGAAATTCTAGCCAGCATCACATTTAACTGCAACGAAGACACTCACTATGAAAGCCGAAATCACTCAAGTCAAATACCTTACTTTTAGGTAAAATTACATTCTTCATCTTGTAATTATAAGGTGGTGGCACTTTTGGTCACTTAACTTTAATAATTACATACTAATCCTAAAATTGAAACGCCACATTCCAGTTTTACCCTTTTTTTCACACAATTAGTTCTTTTTAGCACATTTAGTCCTATTTTTCTTATTTACTTCATATATTTAGTCTTATTTTTTTTAAATTCTGCAAAATTACTGGCAAGAACTTAGCAAAAACACAGGCTGCGGTTTTAGGGAAAAGTTAATCTTGTAACTGAATCTACAGCTGATATTAAATCTTGTAAATTAATGATAGCTCAAATGAGAAAAAAAAAACAAATTGGAAGAACCAATTGAAATTTCTTTGATAATGTTTACAAAATGGGAAAATTGCATAAGACCCCCCTGTGATATGCGAAACCTGCGCCAAACTCCCCTGTGTTATTTTTTTGCGAATCACCCCCTTGTGTTATTTTTTATTCTGCATATTCCCCCTTTTTCGATTTTTTTTTGGTATTTTTTTCCATCATAAATGTTCTAGATCCAATCCAAATTAAATTATTTAACTATTATAAACATGTTTGGGGCAAAAATGCATTTAGATTGACATTTATGATGAAAGAAAACACCAAAAAAGGGGGAATATACAGAATAAAAAATAACACAAGGAGGTAATTCGCAAAAAAATTAACACAGGGGAGTTTGGCGCAGGTTTCGCATATCACAGGAGGGGTCTTATGCAATTTTCCCTTACAAAATTGACTTGAATCTTTAGGGGAAAAGTTAACTAATTGGATTGTTAAACTAAAAAAAAAAGTCTCAACTGAAAAATGGTGTGTTAACTAATTGTGAGATGCATGTGCTAAGTACCGAACATTAATTTGCCCGAAAAATTTTCAATTTTTTTTAATTTTAGACAAAGGGGGTACCCTGACCCGATAAACTCGGGCCAATAGTTTTTAATCGTATGGGCCACACAAACTCTATAAGAATCCAAATAAGGAAAGAAAAGTCACAACTTGTGATAACCTGGAATTGAACTCAAGACCTCCCACATGAAAGTGGAAGTTAATACTACTAGGCTAACAAGTCTTAATTAGGTAAAATTCTCAATTTTTCAATTTGATCGGATTAGGACTAAATGTGTAAAATAAATTGGACAAATAGGACTAAAGATGCCAAAAATGACTAATTGGTGGAAAAAAAAAAGACTAACATTGCAATAGAATGTTTCAATTTTAGGACTAAATATGTAATTGTTGAAGTTACAGGACCAAAAGTGCCACCATCCAATAGTTACAAGCCGAAAAACATAATTTTGCCTTTCTATTAAGTACATGGGCTCAACCTTTTTCTTTTTTGGTAAGCAAATGAATTTTATTCATAAACAAAACAATCTATAAGTACAAAAGATGGAACCTTGGATTCCTCACAAAAGATATCAATAGGAATACTATTGTGAGGAATGGTTTCATTCCAACCTTTATGAAAATTGAAAAGCCCATTTAGCAAGCATATCTGTGCCGAGTTTCTTAGTTTAGGAATATTACAAATTTTCCAAGAAGGCCAAGGGAAAAACAAAAATTTGGCCAAGTCAATTTAACAGCCCAATCCAAGGGAACATTATTAAGAAGAATCATATTAACAGCCATCAAGGAATCACTTTCAAAAACCACATGTTGGCAACCTGCTTTATCAAGGATTATGCAAGCTTTAACAATGTCAAAAGCCTCGGTTGCCACCACATTGTGGGCCCAATCCGTGAAGGTGAAAGCAAAGACAACACCAGACGAGTTACGAATCAAAAAGGAAGCAACCATTTTACCATCTTTAAACGAAGCATCACAGCTCACTTTTAACCAATTGACAGAAGGGGCTTCCAAATCTGAACCAGGGGAGCTTCTTGAGATCGTAGCAACTTTGAACAGAAGAGCGGACTCATGAAGGAGTTTATTCCGAGCCTTCCAAATTAAATCAAACTGAAAAAGTAAGGAGTTCCCAGCATAGAACTAAAAATGGAAAAAGTTGTTGATCCATGGAAAGTAGAATATGAATCCAATCAACAATATTGAAATGATCAAAAGACACCTGTAAACAACAAATTTTAAATGTCTGCAATTTAATCAAACAAGAAAATGTAGCGCAAATAAATATATATTGAATTCGAAAAAATGGTTACAATCTCTAATTAATTCCTCTAATTCTTCACTTCGACAACATGATTTAGGGATTTAAATTCTTGAAGGTGGACCTTGGCACTTTGATCTCCTTCAAGCTTGATTTGATCCTTTAATAACAGTAATTCGAGGGCTAGCGCCGTAATATCAAATTAAGTGTTATCATTTGGGGGATTTTGGTGGTGGATTTGACTCTTCGATCTCCTCCAAATTTGACTTGAATTTTAATAACGTTAATTCATGGGTTTAGCACCATAATCACGAATTAAATGCTATTATTTGATGAGTTTCGCCAAAAAGGTTTTGAATGTCATCTTGAAATTCTTGATGGTCTCCAAGAACTCTTTGAATGCCACCAAAAACACCTTGATTCACCTTGATAGACACCGAATTGCCTTGATTGCCGCCTTGATTGACACCAAATCGGCTTGAGCCTTCTTGAATTTGATTAGAGAGAACTTTCAATAAATTTCTTGATATCTCTCTTTTGCTCAAATTTTTGGTGTGTAGAATTCTTAAATTTGAACCCCTATTTATAGTTGTAGGGATAAGAACATTGCCAAAATTATTTGATGAGGTGGCACAATTTGATTAGCCCTCAATAACTTGGTTGACAATTTAATTCCAACATTTGCATATATGATTTGAATTGTCATAGAATATGATTTAATTTTCATATATTGCGGATTCAGACATAATTGCACTGCCTTGAAGACTTCAACAACACATATGTGTTGATTTGGCATGAATTAAATATTTTATTTAATCTTGGAATTTATTTTGACATTCCAAAATCTAAATAAAGATATATAAGGCAGCAAATTTTTAGTGTCTACAAATGCCCCCTCGAGACTTGTTCACTTGCATTAGTGTGTAAAAAAAAAGTGAACATGTCTCGAAATTTCTTCCTTCATCAAGAGAACTTCCTTAAAGAAAAAGTGAAGAATTTGTACTCTTATCAAGAGTTCTTCACTTTGAATTTGATTCGTGACAATTTATACTCTTATAAAGAGTTCTTCACTTGGCTTGATTTATAGATGTTTTTAAACTGTTGTCAAGGAATTCTTGGATTTAATCAAAAAATTTGGCAGTTTATACTCGTGTCAAAAGAGTTCTTCAATTTGTTCTTGAATTTGTAGATAGTTTATTCTCTTATCAAGGAGTTCTTTAATTTGTTAGATAGTTTATACTCGTATCAAGGAGTCTTCATTTGATTTTTAAATATTTAGATAGTATATACTCATATCAAGGAGTTCTTCAATTTGTTAGATAGTTTATACTCGTATCAAGGAGCTTTCATTTGATTCTTGAATTTGTAGATAATTTATACTCATATCAAGGAGTTCTTCAATTTGTTAGATAGTTTATACTCGTATCAAAGAGTTTTCATTTGAATTTTGAATTTTGAATTTGTTGATCGTTTATACTCATGTCAAGGAGTATTTCGATTGCATCGATTTGGGATTTGGAGACATTTTATACTCGTATCAAGGAGTATTATTGAGTTTAAGCTCGTATCAGGGAGCATTTTTGATAGTTTAGGCTCTTATCAGGGAGTATTTAAAAGGTTTTAATTTGGTAATTTGAAATAGTTTAAGCTTGTATTGAGGAGCATTACTGATTTGGCAAGGAAGAAAAATTGCCCTCATCTTCTTCATTATTATGATAGACATGAATATCATCTTCTCCACTAGCTAAAATGCTAAGTTCCATGTCATGAGCTCGAGTGGCCAATTGCTCAAAACTTTTTGGCTTAATCGCATGAAGTATGTAACAAAGTCTCCACTCCATGCCGTGGATGCACATCTCTATGGAGGAAGTCTCACATAGTTGATCTTTGTAGTTGAGACTCAAATTTCTCCGTCTATCAATGTAATCAATGACGGACTCGTCCATTTGCTGAAGGGTATTTGGTAGCTCCATCATGCTAATAGTTCGTCGTGTGCTATAGAAGTGATTCAGGAACTGGCATTCTATTTGCCCCCAACTATCTATTGATCCAACCTCTAAGTCAATGTACCAACCAAATGTGTAGCCCTTCAATGATCGAACAAATTGATTGACCAAGTGAGTGTCGTAAGTTCCAGGTTCATTGCACGTCTCAACAAAATGAGCCACATGTTGCTTCGGATTGTCTTGACCTTCAAATTGCTGGAATTTTGGTGGTTGGTAACCAGTTGACATCTTCATATTATCAATTCTCTGAGTATATAGCTTGGCATACATCATAGATGTCTTGGAGCATCTATCGAACTTATCTTTGATAGTTCCTACAATAAACTCCCTCACTTGGTCAATAGGAATCAATTTGTCAGATGATATTTGAAATTCCTTTGTAAAAGACTTCTCTTTTGCACTTAATTGTGGCTTTATGAACATCTCGACTTCATCATGCATGACCTTCAACTTGTTTTTCCCTTATAAGGCTAATATCAGTATCATCCATCTTATTCATTAACTTTGAAATTTTAAAGTCTTGCTCTTGAACGTACTTGGTGAGCCATTTAATGGCCCTCATCAAGTTGGTGATTTGCTCTTCTAGAATTGTAAGATTCACCATAGTGTGCGCTATACTTCAACTTTGATTGAAAGGAAGAGATGAGAGGTAGAGATGTCCCACTAGGCGTGCCCAAATTTCTAAACAACAAATTTTAAATGTCTGCAATTTAATCAAACAAAAAATATTGCGCTAATAAATATATATTCAATTAAAAAAAATGGTTACAATCTGCAATTAATTTCTCTAATTCTTCACTTCGACAACGTGATTTAAGTATTTAAATTCTTGAAGGTGGAGCTTGGCACTTTGATCTCCTTCAAGCTTGATTTGATTCTTTAATTTCGAGGGCTCGCGTCGCAATCTCGAATTAAGTGTTATTATTTGGGGGATTTTGATGGTGAATTCGACTCTTCGATCTCCTCCAAATTTGACTTGAATTTTAATAACGTTAATTCGTGGGTTTAGCACCATAATCACGAATTAAATGCTATTATTTGATTTGAATGTCATCTTGAACTTCTTGATGGCCGCCAAGAACTCCTTAAATGCCACCAAAAACACCTTGATTGCCACCCTGATTGCCACCCTGATTGAAACCAAATTGCCTTGATTACCGCCTTGTTTGACACCAAATCGCCTTGAGCCTTCTTGAATTGAGTCGAGAGAACTTTCAATACATTTCTTGATATCTCTCTCTTGCTCAAATTTTTGGTGTGTAGAATGCTTAAATTTGAACCGCTATTTATAGTTGTAGGACGAGTATAATTGCCAAAATTATTTGATGAGGTGGCGCGATTTGATTGGCCCTCAATAACTTGGTTGACAGTTTATTTCCCTCATTTGAAGATATGATTTGAATTGTCATAGAATATGATTTAATTTCCATATATTGAGGATTGAGACATAATTGCACTGCCTTGAAGACTTAAACAACACATATGGTAATATTTGATTTGCCATGAATTAAATATTTTATTTAATCTTGGAATTTATTTTGACATTCCAAAATATAAATAAAGGTATATATAAGGCAATAAATTTTTAGTGTCTATAAATGACCCCTTGAGACTTGTTCAGTTGCATTACTGTGTTAAAAAAAAGTGAACACGTCTCGAAATTTCTTCCTTCATCAAGAGAACTTCCTTAAAGAAAAAGTGAATAATTTGTACTCTCGTCAAGACTTCTTCACTTTGAATTTGACTTGTGACTATTTAAACTCTTATCAAGAGTTCTTCACTTGGCTTTGATTTATTGACGTTTTTATACTCTTGTCAAGGAATTCTTGCATTTAGTTAAAAAAAAAAATTGGCAGTTTATACTCGTGTCAAAAGAGTTTTTCAATTTATTCTAGAATTTGTAGTTAGTTTATTCTCTTATCAAGGAGTTCTTTAATTTGTTAGATAGTTTATACTCGTATCAAAGAGTCTTCATTTGATTTTTGAATTTTTAGATAGTTTATACTCATATCAAAGAGTTCTTCAATTTGTTAGATAGTTTATACTTGTATCAAGGAGTTTTCATTTGATTTTTGAATTTGTGGATAATTTATACTCATATCAAGGAGTTCTTCAATTTGTTAGATAGTTTATACTCGTATCAAGGAGTTTTCATTTGAATTTTGAATTTGTTAATCGTTTATACTCATAACAAGGAGGATTTCGATTGCATCGATTTGGGATTTGGAGACATTTCATACTCGTATCAAGTAGTATTATTAACAGTTTAAGCTCGTATCAGGGAGCATTTTCGATAGTTTAGGCTTTTATCAGGGAGTATTTAAAAGGTTTTAATTTGGCAATTTGAGATAGTTTAAGCTTGTATTGAGGAGCATTACTGATTTGGCGAGGAAGAAAAATTGATCCCATCTTCTTCATTATTATCATAGACACAAATATCATCTTCTCCACTGGCTAAAATGCTAAGTTTCATGTCATGAGCTCGAGTGACCAATTGCTCAAAACTTTTTGGCTTAATCACTTGAAGTATTTAACAAAGTCTCCACTCCATGTCTTGGAAGCACATCTCGATGGAGGAAGTTTCACATAGTTGATCTTTGCAGTTGAGACTCAAATTTCTCCATCTATCAATGTAATCAATGACAGACTCGTCCATTTTCTGAAGGGTATTTGATAGCTCCATCATGCTAACAATTCGTCGTGTGCTATAGAAGTGATTCAGGAACTCGCATTCTAGTTGCCCCCCAACTATCTATTGATCCAGCCTAAGGGTGTAACTTGAGCCGAGCCGGCTCGTGAGCTTAACCGGCTCGGCTCGAATGAGCTCGACTCGAGCTTCACGAGCTCGAGCTCGAGCCTATTTTCCTCTGAAAAAAGCTTGCGAGCTTTTCGATTTTTATATATATTTATTTTTATATTATAAATATTAATTTTATATTATAGTAATAATTTAATAACAATGAATTATATATTATAATAATAATTTAATAACAATGTAAATACTCAATAGTCAATACATAAAGTGAGAAAACTCAAATATCTCTTTCAGCCAAAAAAAAAAGAAACCCAAATCTCTTTCTCTCTTTAACTCCCACTGTAAAAACCTCCATATGTGAAAAACAACTGCAGTCGGTCTGTGAAAATCCTCCATCTCCATCGCACATATCCGTGCGCCTGAGTAGACTTGACCACCCCACATCGTTCACCACCGCCGAAAACCCTCCATCTCCGTTCGCCCTCAAGCCTTCAACGCCTTCGCACCCCGTGCCGCGAGCTTCTATAAAGGCAAATTTTATTATTTTCATTCCCAGATTGACGATCTTTTGATTGTTGGGATTTTGAAACTTGTAAGTTTATGGAATTTTGTGTGCTAATTTTGTTGAGAAATTGCAGTAAAAACCTTGAAATTAGGGTTTTTTGTTTTAAATTACAATTGGAGATGATGAGATTTGAAAGATGGCCAAGTTGGGCTCGAGCTCGCGAGTCAGGTTGGAGCTCGCGAGCTTGGGCTCGGCTCAAGCTTGTGAGCTCGAGCTCACGAGCTTGAGCCGAGCAGGTTTGTCAATCAATGAGCTCAAGCTCTCGAATGTCAAGCTTGACGAGCTCGACCTCGAGCTCAAGCTTGTGTTATCAGACTCGAGCCTGGTAAAATCACCAGGCTCGGCTCGAGTTCGGCTCATTTACACCCCTATTCCAGCCTCTAAGTCAATGTACCAATCAAATGCGTAGCCCTTCAATGATCGGACAAATTGATTGACCAAGTGAGTGTCGTAAGTTCCAGGTTCATTGCACGTCTCAACAAAATAAGCCACATGTTGCTTCGAATTGTCTTGACCTTCAAATTGCCAGAATTTTGGTGGTTGGTAACCAGTTGGCATCTTCATATTATCAATTCTCTGAGTGTATGGCTTGGCATACATCATAGATGTCTTGGAGCTTCTATCGAACTTATCTTTGATAGTTCCTACGATAAACTCCCTCACTTGGTCAATAGGAATCGATTCGTCAGATGATATTTGAAATTCCTTTGTTGAAGACTTCTCCTTTGAACTTGATTGTGGCTTTATGAACGTCTCGACTTCATCATGCATGAGCTTCAACTTATTTATCCATTATAAGGCTAACATCAGTACCATCAATCTTGTTCATTAACTTTGAAATTTTAGAGTCTTGCTCTTGAACATGCTTGGTGAGCCATTTAATGTCCTTCATCAAGTTAGCGATTTGCTCTTCTAGAATTGTACGATTCACCATAGTGCGCTCTATACTTCAACTTTGATTGAAAGGAAAAGATGAGAGGTAGAGATGTCCCACTGGGCGTGCTTAAATTTGTAAATAACAAATTTTAAATGTCTGCAATTTAATCAAATAAAAAAAATACTGCGCAAATAAATATATTGAATTAAAAAAAATGATTACAATCTCAAGTTAATTTCTCAGATTCTTCACTTCGACAACGTGATTTAGGGATTTAAATTCTTGAAGGTGGAGTTTGGCACTTTGATCTCCTTAAAGCTTGATTTAATCCTTTAATAACATTAATTCGAGGGATCGCTCCGTAATCTCGAATTAAGTGTTATTCTTTGGGGGATCTTGATGGTGGATTCGACTCTTCGGTCTCTTTCAAATTTGACTTGAATTTTAATAACTTTAATTCGTGGGTTTAGCACCATAATCACGAATTAAATGCTATTATTTGATGAGTTTCGCCACAAACGCGTTGAATGTCATCTTGAACTTCGTGATGGTTGCCAAGAACTCCTTGAATGCCACCAAAAACACCTTGATTGCCACCTTGATTGACACTAAATCGCCTTGTTTGCCGCCTTGATTAACACCAAATCGCCTTGAGCCTTCTTGAATTTGATTAGAGAGAACTTTCAATACATTTTTTGATATCTCTCTCTTGCTCAAGTTTTTGGTGTGTAGAATTCTTAAATTTGAACCGCTATTTATAGTTGTAGGATGAGTATATTGCCAAAATTATTTGATGAGGTGGCGCGATTTGATTGGCCCTCACTGTGTTGGCAATTTATTTCCTTCATTTGAAGATATGATTTGAATTGCCATATAATATGATTTAATTTCCATATATTGAGGATTGAGACATAATTGCACTGCCTTGAAGACTTCAACATCACATATGACCATATTTGATTTGCCATGAATTAAATATTTTATTTAATCTTGGAATTTATTTTGACATTCCAAAATATAAATAAAGCTATATATAAGGCAATAAATTTTTAGTGTCTACAAATGCCCCCTCAAGACTTGTTCACTTGCATTAGTGCGTAAAAAAAAAGTGAACATGTCTCGAAATTTCCATGTCATGAGCTCGAGTGGCCAATTGCTCGAAACTTTTTGGCTTAATCGCTTGAAGTATGTAACAAAGTCTCCACTCCATGCCTTCGATGCACATCTCGATGGAGGAAGTTTCACATAGTTGATCTTTGCAGTTGAGACTCAAAATTCTCCATCCATCAATGTAATCAATGACGGACTCGTCCATTTGTTAAAGGGTATTTGATAGCTCCATCATGCTAACAGTTCGTGTGCTATAGAAGTGATTCAGGAACTCGCATTCTAGTTGCCCCCAACTATCTATTGATCTAGCCTCTAAGTCAATGTACCAATCAAATGCGTAGCCCTTCAATGATCAGATAAATTGATTGACCAAGTGAGTGCTGTAAGTTCCAGTTTCATTGCACGTGTCAACAAAATGAGCCACATGTTGCTTCGGATTGTCTTGACCTTCAAATTGCCAGAATTTTGGTGGTTGGTAACCAATTAGCATCTTCATATTATCAATTCTCTGTGTGTATGGCTTGGCATACATCGTAGATTTCTTGGAGCTTCTATCGAACTTATCTTTGATAGTTCCTACAATAAACTCCCTCACTTGGTCAATAGGGATCAATTCGTTAGATGATATTTGAAACTCCTCTGTTGAAGACTTTTCCTTTGCACTTGATTGTGGCTTTATGAACGTCTCGACTTCATCATGCATGAGCTTCAACTTGTTTTTCCATTATATGGCTAACATCAGTACCATCCATCTCGTTCATTAACTTTGAAATTTTAGAGTCTTGCTCTTGAACATGCTTGGTGAGCCCTTTAATGACCTTTGTCAAGTTGGCGATTTGCTCTTCTAGAATTGTTGGATTCACCATGGTGTGTGCTATACTTCAGCTTTGATTGAAAGGAAGAGATGAAAGGTAGAGATGTCCCACCAGGCGTGCCTAAATTTGTAAACAAGAAATTTTAAATGCCTGCAATTTAATCAAACAAGAAAATGTTGACCAAATAAATATATATTGAATTAAAAAAAATGGTTACAATCTCTAATTAATTCCTCTGATTCTTTATTTCGACAACGTGATTTAGTGATTTAAATTCTTGAAAGTGGAGCTTAGCGGTTTGATCTCCTTCAAGCTTGATTTGATCCTTTAATAACGTTAATTTCGAGGGCTTTGAGCTGTAATCTAGAATTAAGTGTTATTATTCGGGGGGATTTTGATGGTTTAATAACGTTAATTTCGAGGGCTTTGAGATTTCATCTAGAATTAAGTGTTATTATTTGGGGAATTTTGATGGTGGCTTCGACTCTTCGATCTCCTCCAAATTTGACTTGAATTTTAATAACGTTAATTCGTGGGTTTAGCACCATAATCACGAATTAAACGCTATTATTTGATGAGTTTCGCCAAGAACGCTTTGAATGTCGTCTTGAACTTCTTGATGGTCGCCAAGAACTCCTTGAATGCCACCAAAAACACCTTGATTGCCATCTTGATTGATACCAAACCGCCTTGATTGTCGCCTTGATTGACACCAAATCGCCTTGAGCCTTCTTGAATTTGAGTAGAGAGAACTTTCAATACATTTCTTGATATCTCTCTCTTGCTCAAAATTTTGGTGTGTAGAATTCTTAATTTTGAACCCTTATTTATAGTTGTAGAGATGAGAATATTGTCATAATTACTTGATGAGGTGACGCGATTTGATTGGTCCTCAATAACTTGGTTGGCAGTTTATTTCCTTCATTTGAAGATATGATTTGAATTTCCATAGAATATGATTTAATGTCCATATATTGAGGATTAAGACATAATTTCACTGCCTTGAAGACTTCAACATCACATATAGCAATATTTGATTTGCCATGAATTAAATATTTTATTTAATTTTGGAATTTAATTTGACATTCCAAAATATAAATAAAGGTATATAAGGCAATAAATTTTTAGTGTCTACAATACCCGCCTAAATTCCATTTAGAAACCAACCATACATGTTGTGCAACGGGACAACGAATAAACTTGTGTTCAAGATTTTCCGGTTCCTGATGACAAAAAACACAAGATCTACCTCCCGCAGATTTTCTTTTGCCAAGTCTATCTTTAGTTGGTATGATATACTTAATAATTCTCCACAAAAAGAATCCAAAACGAGGATGTAACTTAGCTCTCAACACCAATTTACACACAACAATAGTAGGATCAGAGACAAGAGGAAAGGGGCTCTTTTTTTTTTTTTTTTTCATGGAATGAAGGGGGAGACCCTAGTCTAGTAGTCCGACAAACCCGGATTAATAGTTACATCTCTAGGCCATTCAACGCCTAGCATATCTTGTTCATACTTCTCCCGAAGCGTGTTGTAAGGTGTTTGGATACTCGTCATGGCTTGGTTTATACCATCCTTTGCTAAATGGTCGGCAACTCTATTTGCTTCTCTTGGGATCTGAGTAATCTTGCATTGCCAACTTCGATTAATCATGGCTCTTATATCCTTGATTAGGGCAATATGCCGATGCGGGTAGCTAGCCTCCGCGAGAGGAAAGCGGCTCTTTTGGTCAGTTAAATAAGCAGATTTGACTGAGAATACATGGGCTAATCCATACAAGCCCAAGCATAACCTTATTATTCAATGATGACTAAAAACATATATAGCACATAAATTACACACTTCCCTTCACTGCACCACTATATCCACTTTGTTTGTCATTGCACCTATCCCAAAGCATGATACCTCCATACTTTGAAGACCCCTTAGCAAATGGAAAAACTTCCAATATTAACACTTGCTTTGGAACATAGCCGCTACCTGCGGCCTCATGAGAAGTTGGGAGCTCGATATAGATCTCTCTAGCTAGCAGGCATAAAGGTGACCTCTCTGAGAGGTTAGAAGTCCATAGGTTCCATGAGTTTCTAAATTTGTTTGGATCATTTAAATACACGTGCATTGCGGAATGTTGTAATATTGAACAAAAACAAAGTCAAAAAGCCCGGTTTGAATGCATTTCCTAGCCATTGATTTGGGAATGGACATTGTGGAGATGCAATTAGGTTACTAGGTATATTTTCCTTCTTAGTTGTACAGAGATGGAGTCGGGGCCCCCCCGATTTTGAAAAATTATATTTTTTTACCTTACAAAATTTTTGATATTTGAATTTCATCCTCCCTCAAAATCGAAAAATATCACGCTTTCTCCATTTTCTTTGAGTTTGGCCCCCCTCCCCCTCAAACCCAAAATTGGCTATAACGAAAGAGATATAAGAGTATAAAATATGTCAAAAGTTATAATTTAACTTAGTTCTTTATTATATTTTCCCCCATAAATATAGTGTACTGTACCTCAGGGGGCCCCTTGAATCTTTCGTCTGTCTGGCCAAAAAAAAGAGTATAGCTATATCACCCCCCCCCCCCCAAATAAAATTTCTGGCTCCATCCTTGGTTGTACTTGAATAGTTTTTGTGCAAGGTCTGAATTATGATCTTGTCCTGCTTCGATGTCAAAGTATATGCCTTTTTTAAAATTAAATAAAATAATCGTTAATAATCCAAGTCGAATTCTAACAAAAATTTACCCCGCAACATTGTGTCATTGTTCTGAAAATCGGACCGGACAACGAACCAAAAAAGTGACCGGGTCACCGGTTCAACCGTCGGGTCAACCGGGGTCGAACCGGTGACGTCATAATTATGCAATAAATAATAATTAATATATTATTAAATATATAAAATATGAAAAAAAAATGTATTTCCTATATATATAAGTGAAAATATGAAGAAAAAAAAAATATGTATTTCCTATATTTAGGGGGGCCAATTTCATATTTTTAGATTTTAAAAGGTTGAATTTCATTTATTATCAAAATCGCCCGATTTTACTGGTCCTGACCGGTTTTGAGCCCTGAACGATTTTTTCGTATAACCGAATCGGTTTGATGGCCGGTTTCGATTTTTATCGACCGGTCCGGTGCGGTTTCCATAACACTGCATTGTGTAACTAAGCGCACCGAATATTTCCTTTTTTATTTCAAGAATCAATTTCCCATACATTTTCCCTTTCATATTTTTAGTACTAACTTTTAATCTATTTGAGTTAGCATAGAATGAAAAATAAATAAAACAAACTATAAATTAAATTAAGTATGACGCGGTGAAAACAGTAACTCATCAAAAAATTTAGCATTTTTTGTATAATTTTTTACACTTTCTTATCTAACTACATTAATTTTCATATATTTTAGCATTTTTCCGACAGAAAAGGCGAAATATTCCGTGGAAATTCTATTACATGTGGCGCTTTTAAAAGTAAAAATGTCATTTTATAAGTTAAAACGACATTCTATCGTTTTGTGAGGGTTTTCACTATTTTGAAATAGTTCAATATGTTATTTCAACTGTAAAAAGTAAAAATAGTGAATCACAACTCACATGGCCAACATTTTCCTAAAGTTATAAATCACAATTCACTACTCGAAAAACTCTAAGATATAAATTTATATAAAATCTCGGGTAATTCAGATAAAAAGTGTTAAAAAAATTATATAAAAAAGTTTAAAAAACAAAAAATTAGGATGATTCACTGTTTTTATCAAATGAAAAACAAAAAGGAAAAACAATTCATCCTTAACCTTGGCTAAAACCCAATTACACTGTCCAAAAGTCCTTAAACCCCAGAGCTCCCATGAAAGACTATGCTCCTCAGCCGCCGCACCACCACCGCCTCCGCCGTCATATTCTCTTACTTCACCACCACACTCTCTCACTACTTCTCCACCACCACTTCCAATCTCCCAAAACCCTTCTCAAAAATCCCATGGAAACACAGGTCTAAAGCCATTCAAGACTCCCAAAAAGCACTCACAGAATATCTCCACGCAACCCGCTCTTTACCCTTCCTTTACGCCGAACACATTGCAACAAATTCCCCTCAATCCCTCTGGAAAATCGCCGCCAAAATCCCCTTTTCGCCATCGAATTTTATAACCTCTTTTCAGCGGTTCCTCAGGTATCATCCCGTTAATGAAGTTGATTTTTTCTTGGAAAGTATTGGATTAAAATGCGATGAAAATGAAAACCCATGTTCTTTTTTCCCTCGTAATACGTTTTTTTTATCCGATTGGAAGCAGTTTAATGTAGTTTGTGCTTTGGCGGGTATGGGGTTCCCTTGGAGTAAATTGGGTTTGTTGTGTAAAGACGAACGGCTTGTGTTCGATGTCAATCCGTCGGAGCTGCAGAGGAGGGTTGAAAGGGTTAAGGAGGGGTATGGGTTTGATAGTGTTAGTGTAATTGGTGTTTGCTTGGCTTTTCCTCGTGTTTTGTACTATAGAATGGATGGTTTGTTGAGTGATTTGAAAGTGTTGTTTGTGGATTATGATTTGTTGAGTTCTGTGGAAGGTAATGTGGATGCTATTTTCGATGTTTGTGAAAAAATTCGGTTGTTTTACGACTTGGGTTGTGAGATGGGGAAGGTTGGTGAGATGATGGGGAGAAGCAAAGCGATTTTTATTGATTACTCGAAAGAGGTATTAGTTAGCAAGATTGAGTATTTTTGTAAATTGAATGTTGAAAAGGATCAAATTGGAATTTTTCTTCTTTCGAGGCCTGAAATTTTTGCATTTGATTTGGAATCTCGGGTTATTTCAGTCTCGGGATTTTTGAAGCACTTTGGTTTGACACGAAACGAGTTGAAATCTCTTCGGAAGAAGTATCCTCATGCTTTTGGAAGAAATAGAATGGCTAATTTACCTCATATCATGAGATTAATGGATCTTAGTGAATGGTTTTTTGAGAAAATGAAAAACGGGGATCATTTGTTATTAAATACTTATACTATTCGCCGTATGGATGAGGATTCGGACAAGCATTATACAGACAGCTTAAGGAAAATACGAGCTAAAAGAACGTATGCTCATGTAATTAAAAAGTTGAATTTCTTACACTGTATTGGTTTTGGTGAAAATAAGTTTGCAATTAAAGCCTTAGCGTTATTAAACAGTAGTAGCAATCAGCTACAGCAGCGGTTCAATTGTCTTCTTAAATGTGGGATCGAATACTCGAAACTCTGTGCAATGCTAAGGTTATCTGCGAAGATTCTTAACCAACAAGAAAGCATTCTTGAAAAAAAACTTGAATATCTCTGCAGTGATTTGGGTTCGTCTTTGGAGTACCTCGATGTTTTTCCAGGGTATTTGTGTTATGACTTAGAGAAACGAATCAAACCGAGATATGAATTGCATAAGTGGCTTGTGGAAAAGGGTTTTTGTGAAAAGGAATATTCCCTTTCTACCATAATAGCCTCGAGTGAGAAAACTTTCGTTGCTCGTATTTCCCGTATTCATCCTGATGCAGCAAAGAAGTGGCAAGAGAATGCATTAAAGAAAGGTGGTAGGGAATGTTGTGAGGAGCAATCAGTCCCTTAGGTTGCATTTGGATGGAAAGATTGGAAATTGAGGAAAGGATTTGGAGGAAGAATTTCAAATTACCCGTAAAGATTGAAAAAATAGCTCAAAGTGAGTGCCAGAGGATTTGAAGTTCATTGCAGCTTAAAATAATATAAACAAACTCAATCAACATGAAGACCCTAGCCTTCAATTCCACAACCCAAACATTACCTCAGATTTCGATTATTGCTAATCTCGGTGCGAATGTGCATATTTCTCGGTGTATGATTCACTACTAACATTGTAATACCTGTAGGTGACTCTCATGTATAGTTGGATATTTTAACTTGTTATGAAAATAGAAAATTGTTTTGGCCTATTTGGCTCATGGATTTGGTTAATCAAATTGGGAAAAGCTACGTGAGTATTGAAAGTTGAGATCCATGGTATACCTGGATCGCGAGTGGAACATAATTCCGTGTCCCGTTTGGGAGACATGAAGCTTGTTCTTTAGTTATATGCTCGGCAAATTTACCCACCAGGTACAGCTTAGCCTCTCTAGCTCGATTTATTACAATTTTCGATTTGGACTAGTGCATAGCTTGTTTGCTTGTAAAAGTATAGCTAGTTTTATCCTTCCTACCTATGGTTGCTTATGAGAAAGTTTATGCTGAGTGCATGTCAAGTGTGAAAGTGGTACAAAGTTTAAATGATTTCTAAATCTTATGAGTTATATTGATGTGAACTCAAGAAGTCCAAATTGCAACTCTAAGCATTTTAAGAAATTGTAAATATATTTAGCGAGTAATCAAAAAACACGGGTTTTTCATGAAATTACATTTGTATAAGAAACAAACATTTAGCAACTGTTTTACATGGATTATATGTTATAACTTCGATTGCCATTTGCTGCTTGTTGGCTAAAGATGAAAGCCAAGAAATAATGTGAGAAGATTAATGATATAGTTACAAGGGAGATTTTGTATAACAATCATATATCTGATTACTTCTTTACTTTCTTCATTTATTTGTCAAAATATTTATCTTATTTATTGGTCAGCTCCCGTGCATTTGTTTATGCCTTTTGAAGACATTCCAGTTGTGGTCGATTCTATTTGTGTCAATCGATGCTTTAAAAATTTGTCTCTGTTTTTTGTAGATACTCGAAATATTTGGTCAACAAAACTGTGGATAGTAATTGTAAATTACGGACAGACTATTTTTGCATGCTTTCCTCGTGAAGGTTGAGCGTCCACTTGCGCAAAACTGAAAGGTGAATCCTTCAACTTAATTTAGTAGTTTCAACTATATTTTGCTGATACTTCTATTTACTGCAACTTGTTCTAGAAGTTGTTAAGCCACCAAACAAGAAGCACGAGATAGTATCTTTTCTTTTTACTGGTTTGTTATGCTTCGAATCTTTGATAGTTACAAAAATCACGGCTATTCCGTGTTCTTGCATCTCGAATCTGTACAGTTTTAATACAAAACTGAATCTTTGTTTGATTCTTCTTTAATTTTATGTCTATATGAGAAAGCAGTTTTTCGCTTTTTGTTAATGGCTACAGGCTGCTGCAAGAAGTCCATCTTTTGTTTGGTCACCTTTAATCAGTTGAGTACCTGAAATCAGCTAAAACGCCCGTTGTCCACCCATGGTAAAGGCGTTAGAATTCAGGAAGTTCAAGTTTGCGGTATCTGCAGATGTTGAGGCTGTGTTTGGTTTTGTTTTCAAACCAATTTTGGCCAAAATTTTTGGCTAAAACTTGTTTGCTTTACATTTTTTTGACCAAAAAAATTGTCAGCTATTGTCTCCCTATTTGTCTCTATTTTAGGGCGTCTACTAATTACATCAACTACAATATAATCATTTAAAACTTATATTATATTATATTTTTCAATCATTAACTAATTATAAACACAACTTTTCAGACAAAAATTTACATGATTTGACTGCTACAGTAATTTTTGTCTCTTCTGAAAACAAAATCAAACATATTTTTATCAATATACACAACTTTCAATAAACTTTTCACCAAAATTTTCACTAAATAAAAACCCCAAAACAAAACCGAAAACAGCCTGAGTGTTTGAGCACTACGATGCACTGTTTATTTCGACTGCATTATTTGATTATTTGATATATGTTTTTAGTAGTACAGATGAACTTGCATGTAACAATGGTGCTTTTCTTGAATGTTGAGTTGCTCTATAGCCACTTAGCAAAAGATAAAATAGAGTTGCTCTGTAGCCCTATCAGGGTTATGCTGAATGAACTTTTAGAATAAACACAAAATAAAAGCATAAAAGAGTTAAACGACATGGCAAGTTACGTAGTTCGTCAATTACCTAAGTTCACGGTACAGAAGGAGATAATTTCAATTTTGATGAAAAAGGTACAAAGTGTAAAAAATGTCAAAAGTACTAACCTGAATCTAGCACCAAATTTTTCTCAATAATTTGTCCTCTGAATAAGTCTTTTAATTATGGGTCTTCTGCATAATTGCCCCCAACCCCAGCAATCCTTAGTCCACCGGGCAAGCGCAATTAGTGTAGTTGATGAGCTTGTTCTCGAGGGTCTCGCCCTTTGTTACAGATCTTTTAATCTTGGGTCTTCTGCTTAATTTAGACCTAGGACTTTAAGATATCATCGCATGAATAATAATTAATTGATAATAATTCAAACAAGTTTGACAACACTTTAGTCGAGTCGAGTCGTTTACAGTTCTAATATGGGGATAGCTCGCGAGTGCGCTCTTTGTTCTTGTTTTTCTCTACTTTTGGCTTCTTTTTAGATTAGGGACAAAATTAATAATCACTTCTAGTAATTTACTAGTTATGTTAAATACAATGATATAATTGAAACACTATGAAGAATTGACGGGTTAAAATGATGCAATAAATAGATGAAGGTTGTGCAGATGAGGTCCAGCCTTATAGCGAAATTGATGTCCCAATATATTCGAGGTTTTGGGTTCTGTTTTTACCAATAGTGTTTGAGTTTTTCACTATTTTTTTGGAAATTGTTAGTTGTTGTACATTAGTACTAGTTCTATATTGATTAATAATTTATATACATAATGTAATTGATACATATAATCGATTATCGAAAAGAAAAGAAAAGAACAAAGGAAGGTTGTAGTTTCAAAATGAGTGACCTTTAAATGGTATTAACAAGATAAATTAATGTATAATAATAGGAGAGAGAGGGATTGTTAGCAACATGATACAAGCGTAAAATGGAAGAGGAAAAGCTGCGATGCACGGATACAGATACGAGGATACGAGTATGATATAATACAGATATAAAATACAATAAATTTTAAAATTATAAGATACGATACATTGGGAATACGAAAATATATATAATATTTAAAAATAAATTTGAATCAATATATTCATTAACATAAATAAAAGTGCAATAATGACACAAGTTTAATGTTTATTAGTTCAAAAAATTTCGAAAATAACCATAATAATTCATCATTTGCGGTGTTTGAATGTCATTTTATTGATATCAACATTTACCTTCTTATCCAAAAATTTTTGTAATAAAGTGTAAATCATAGATTTTACGTGGAGTAAGAGAAGAAAAAATATATTAAGAAGTGAAATCGAAATGTATTTTTGTTTTTTTAATTTCTTTATTGTTTGTTTAACTTTTTAACTTATAGTCAAAGTCGTTATTATTTTTCTATTTTAACCTATAAAATACTATATAATATTAAAAAAAAAAAAACTATGTTCGGTATTCAAGGCATGTTAGATATTTCAAATTTTATACGGGATATGGCATCCTAAAGTATCGGATACAGTATCCAAATTTTTTTTTTAATTTAATTTTTGAATGTGTAAAAAGGGTATCTGATACGTATCCAGATGATATTCGTAGAGTGTCATATCCGATACGAGTACGATACTGCACGCATTCAATTTTAGGAATATCCGTGGAGAGGAAAAGTGAATGTCACTGAACAAAATAGCTAATAGCATGTTGTGAACATAAATCAACAATGGAATGATAAGATGTGATTAATCATGGTAATCAAATCAAAAGGAAAAAAAAAAGAAAATGGTAAAAATGATAAACAAGATGATATTAACATGCATGGATTATATTAGGTACACATTTATCTCCAGGACCATTGTCGCCTCGTCTACCTCTTTCTCTCTCTCGATTTCATTATTTTATTTTTGCATGATAAAGTATTTATGAACTTAACATCGAAAGTGTTTATGAATTGAAATCAGATCGATTAATTTTCTTTTAAAAAAAAACCCATATAATTTGCACAAATTTAAATATCAGTCATGTGTGGTTGTTGTGTATATGATTTTTACTAAGAAAAGTTGTATAATATTTTTTTTTTGTTTATACCAAAGGTTTTCATCAGTCGGACGTCGGAGATTAATCCCTTCGCAGCGTAAAGATTATCGAAGTGGGTTTTGCCTCTCCCAATAAAGTTTTTTTCATACATACGGCGGGATCGAATTCGGGACAGTATGCTTAAAAAATCTAGCTATTTATCAACTGTATTGTATTTGACTGAACGACAAATTAAAATAGAAAATGTCTTATATTTTCTTCTCAATAAATAAAAGAAGATTGCCACTAATTCCATGAATTTACCCTAATAGGGCTAAAATACTGTATTTGCACACAAATCCCTCTTCTAAGACTCACTCTCTATATAGGGAAAATATTTTTCATATTTTATCAACCGTCTTCTTCCACCTCACTTGCCCCCCTCCCCCCTTCTCTCTCTCTCTCTCTCTCTCTGTCTCTCTCTCTCTCTCTCTACAATCACATATCTTTCATCTCAAACCTTCATTGATTTTCTCTCCAATCAAAAACCCTAACTCACGCACACAATCTCATTCCATCTGAATGCACTTGTATGGATTCAATCTTGCTATGAAACTCCGACCGCCGCCGATCACGCAACCGATAGTTTTTTCATCTTTTGAATCTCTTGAAGAGAACTAGCGATTGGATTGTTTTTGTGTAATCGGAGGTGTTGTGTTGGTACTGCCATGGCTTCTACAGTTCCGGCGAAGTCTCAGCCGCTGCACAACTTCAATCTACCGCATCTTAAATGGAACAAGGACGGACACTCCGGCGGAAACCACCAGCGCCGCCGTTCCGTCAAGTCTCCGTCGCGGAGACCTAATTCGTCGTCCGCCTCTCCTCTCCGGCAGTCGCCGCTGCGCGATTCTGTTTCCGCTACGCCGCCGCGGCTTCAGTCTCCGTTGAGCGATTCGGCGGCGCCGTCGCCGCGTGAATCTCCGATTCGGGGCGATTATTTGGGGAAACAGTCTCCGGTTCACGAGTGGGTGAAGCACTCACCGAGGCGCGATTTGACTTCGGAATCCGAGGCTTCGGGGAGAAGTAGAGGTGGTTTGATTGAGCAACGGAGAAACAATTCAAGGAATTTGACGATTGATGGTGTAATGAGTGATGTATATTCCACCAAGTCTGAACGAGTTAAGGAGAAATTCGAGTCGAAATCGAAGGCTAGAGAAGTCGATCTGGCTGGAAATAAAAGATCGAAATTCTTGATTAAAATTCCTTGCAAAAACAACAAACCGGAAGAGGAAAATCCGCAGGACGAGCCACCGGAGATCGAGCATCATAGCAAAGATCATCATGAGACTGATGAGGTGCAAGAAGAAGGGAAGATCAATAATAATATTGATGAAGAAACCAAGACATGGAATTTGAGGCCTCGAAAGCCTATAAGGAAGTCCTTGAATGTCAATGGAGGTTCAGTGAAAAATAATGGATTGACTATGTCTGGAACGAATAAAGCTCCGTCGCCTTTCAGGAATCCGAACCATGGATCAGGGAAGGTTGAAGGGAACTGTGGCGGCGGTGAGAAGAAGAGGAAACTTAGCATTTTTGTTGCGCTAACAAAAGAGGAGATTGAGGAGGATATTTTTGCTCTGACTGGATCAAAGCCGAAAGGGAGGCCTAGGAAGAGAGCAAAGAACGTGCAAAAACAGATGGATGTAAGATGAGATCTGATCTTTGATTTAATTGAATTATTTTGGCTTGAATTTTTGTTGGCTTTCTATGTTTTCTAATATTAATTTTGTAGAGCAAGTGTGATTGATGATTTATGTAATCTTTGTGGTGCAGTTTGTTTTTCCTGGATTGTGTCTGGTATCGATAAATGCGGATTCGTACAAGGTATCTGAAAATTCTCTGAAGGTATGACCTCAATCGCCGCTTTCTTGTTTGATTAGAGTATTTTGTGTTAGTTTTACTGGTTACTGATAAAGAATGGCTGTGATATATGCAGGGTTAGATGCAATCGGCTGATGAAGGATGATTATGCCCTCTGAATGCATTGTATGGAGTATTAAGGTGATGGCTTCCAATTTTGTGATGCCATTTGAAGGTATAATTTGCCCGTAATTTGTAGTTGAAAGAAAGAATAAGTGTTTTTTTAGGGTTTAGTTCCTATTTTTTTAATTTTTGTTTCATGCTGATCTCAAAGAATTGACAGAAGAATGTTAATTAGTCCTTTTATTTATCATTAGTGGCAGTTGTAAATATGGATTCCATAATTTGAAGATTTTAATTTTAATACTCAAATTGGTGGGATTTACCTTTTTATATTACTGATAGTGTTTCTATTTCTGTTTGCCAATTATGATTGTTTTGGAATTTTAGTGCAAGGACGAGTACCTGGTATGGCTTGTTAGGCGCTATAAATATTTAGTAGAAAAGAATATTGGCTGTTGTTTAGTTCCTGGTCTATCAGTTCCGGCTCAAGTTTGCTTATACATGGTGTTCAATTATTATTTCTATTTTTTTGTGCATATAGCTCAACCAATTTCGAAAATTATCATTAGGGATGTGGAGGAGAACCTCACATTTATGGGGTAACTCTTTGTACTTGTACATTCCGCATCCAAGCACCATTACGTGATGGAATTTGATGCAGCTAGAAGCGTTCGAGGATAGAATGTACTTCAATCCTATATTTTCAGTCGCTAAGCAAAGTTTGGATTCTACTGGGAAACAACTGATGATGCAGCAGAAGCCTTGGCCAAAGGTTTAGAACATGTCTTACACCGTTCTGCCATATGTAGTGAAAGAGGGACGTATAAAACAACTTCTAAATAATCTCAATTAATAATGATACTGACACAATGGTAATAACATAGGTGTTCAGGAAAAGCTTGCTAACATCGTTTAACCATATGTAGAATCCCAGATAAAACGTAGCATCAGTTTTTCTTGATTTAGAATTTGTACTTAGAGTTGAAGTTTATCTTTGATCTGGTACTTGAAAGTAGTGATGCGCGATGGGGCTTCAACAAAAGCATTGTAGCTCAGCCGTAGCTCCTTGAACTTGATTTAGGTGAATCCGTCTGTTCTCAGAACCGGTGTCGTTGGTCGTATGGCTTTTGCAAGAGGAAATTAGGATGGAGATTGTGTGATGGTCTGCTGAGGAATGAGAATTATTTATGTGGTGGGACTCTAATGTCGACGTGGTCATCTAGATTTTGGAATCCTTTTAAGAATCACTCAAGGAGAAAGGTGTGATTAACAAGTAACAAGTATTGGTTGCTTTGCTTTGACTTCTAAATTAGGGATAATTACATTCACACCCCCATGGGATAATTACACAAATTTCTCCTCACTAATTGATAATTCCATTACGTGATGGAATTTGATGCAGCTAGAAGCGTTCGAGGATAGAATGTACTTCAATCCCATTTTTTTTCAGTCGCTAAGCAAAGTTTGGATTCTACTGGGAAACAACTGATGATGCAGCAGAAGCCTTGGCCAAAGGTTTAGAACATGTCTTACACCGTTCTGCCATAGGTAGTGAAAGAGGGAGGTATAAAACAACTTCTAAATAATTTCAATTAATAATGATACTGACACAATGGTAATAACATAGGTGTTTAGGAAAAGCTTGCTAACATCGTTTAACTATATGTAGAATCCCAGATAAAACGTAGCATCAGTTTTTCTTGATTTAGAATTTGTACTTAGAGTCGAAGTTTATCTTTGATCTGGTACTTGAAAGTAGTGATGCGCGATGGGGCTTCAACAAAAGCATTGTAGCTCAGCCGTAGCTCCTTGAACTTGATTTAGGTGTACCCGTCTGTTCTCCGAATCGGTGTCGTTGGTCGTATGGCTTTTGGAAGAGGAAATTAGGATGGAGATTGTGTGATAGTCTGCTGAGGAATGAGAATTATTTATGTGGTGGGACTTTAATGTCGACGTGGTCATCTAGATTTTGGAATCGTCTTAAGAATCACTCCTGGAGAAAGGTGTGCCTAACAAGTAACAAGTATTGGTTCCTTTGTTTTGACTTATAAATTAGGGATAATTACACTCACACCCCTCAAATATGGAATAATGACACAAACCTCCCCTCACTAATTGATAATTATAAATAAACCCCATCAGGGGTTTATTTGTAAGGTTTACAGGGTGCAATTGTAAGAAATCTTTAACATGAGGTGTGTTTGTAATTACCAATTAGTGAGGGAAAGACTTGTGTAATTATCCCATCATTGAGGGGGTGTGAGTGTAATTATACCTATAAATTAAGATGAGGGGAGATCTTGGTCTTTAATATCCTCTGAATTTTCGAAATTTTTACCAAAATTTTGGATTTTCGGGGATTTCAAACCGAAATCTCATCTTCGATCCAATTTTGCAGAATATTTATCAAAATTTTCATATATTTACCGATATTTCCTAAAATCGTGAATTCTTATTAAAATTACTTTGTCAAATATCCATCGAAATTTTCCGAAATTCCCGAAATATTCCTAAATTTTCCGAAATTTCGACCATACTCAAAAATATTTCAAATTTAAAATAATATTTAATTATTTATTTTTAAATAAGAATGAATCCAAATTATTGCGGTTGTTTATAAATGATGTATCGTATGCATCAAATTATTCAATTTCTGACACAAAATATAGGTAAGATTGTCACTCCCTTTTTTAGTGATTTCGATCCTCCGAGAAACTCAACGTGGTTTTAAATGATGATTTGTATTAAAATTGTGGTATTTTGTTTTAATGAAGTTCCTAGGAGATTTGATTATTACTCTACTCTCAAATTATGTTTATTTTATATTTTTCGCCACAGGTTTTAATAATATTACTTGACAAAATTTACTATGCATACATTATATATAATATTATTTATGTAAAAAATGCATAATTATAATATTTAAAGTTACAAAAAATTTCGTTGTAAATTTTTAAATATTTTTATAAATATTCATGGTTTCTTTAAAATCGAAATTGAAATTTTGAATATTCCCGGAAGTTTTATCGAAATTTTCGTAAATTTATTATCCCGATATTGATATCGATACTGAAATTTAATACCTTGGTTGAGACTTTCTAAAGTTTCTTCTTTTGAACTTTTCGTACAATGTGACCCATTCAGTGTTTTGATATTTTATTCAGAATTAGGTCCCACAAGTTTTTTTTTTTTTTTTGGTAGAATGTCCCACAAGTTAAATGAATGATGGAATCAATTTTATTTTTTTTAATCCTTTGGAACCAATTCCATTGTAAACTCAACGGTATCCGAAATTCTTCTTTTTATTTAATTTTTGAATACGTTAAATGGATATTTGATACGTATTAGGTGATATCCGTAGAGTATCGTTTCCGATACGAGCACGATACTATACGCATTCAATTTTAAGAGTATTCGTGCAGAGAAAAAGTGTATGTCTGTTAAAATCAAGAATTTAGTATTTGGGAGATTCGAGAGAGAGAAGCCATTGATTTCAGTAATTGGGGAGAATTTACAATACTTCTGGAAAGTATGCTTTCCAGCTTATTTATAAAGCTAAAAATGGAAAGCCCACCTAATTAACAAACTTTGACATTTTGACTAACTACTAACAGAAATGTGAACACTTGAAATTACATATATGCCCTCATATATTTCAACATCCCCCCTCAAGTTGAAATTTGGAGCATGTTGCAAATTCCTAACTTGGTTAGAAAGAATTGAAGTTGTGGTTTCCCCAAAGCTTTGGTAAACAGATCGGCCAACTACAGTTTAGTGGAAATGTAGCTAGGAGCTATCATTCCATCTTGTAATTATTCCCGTACTAGGTGACAATCCAACTCGATATGTTTCGTCCTTTCGTGATAAACCGGATTGGAAGCAATGTGTAACGCTGCCTGGCTATCACACGATAATGGCACTGGAGTTGAGTCATTAACCCTCAAATCTTTCAACAAATTCAAAAGTCATGTCAATTCGCAACATACAGAAGCCATCGACCTATACTCAGACTCAGCAGTTGAACGTGAGACTGTATTTTGCTTCTTGGTTTTCCAAGAAATAAGTGTGCCTCCTAATTTGATGCAATAACCTGTAATCGATCTCCTAGTCATCGGGCATGCTGCCCAGTCAGCATCGCAAAAAGCTTCAAGTTTGATTTCTTGGTTGGCAGGGAAGAAAAGTCCTTGTCCCAACGTTCCCTTGACATACTTCAAGACTTTGCAAGCCATGGTCATGTGAGGTGTTCGCGGTTTGGACATGAATTGGCTCAATATGTGAACGGGATACGCTAAATCGGGCCTAGTGATTGTCAAATAAATCATTCTGCCCACCATTCGTCGATACATCGATGGGTCATCTAACTCATCACCATCACGTGTATTAAGTTTGTGGTTTTGCTCTATAGGTGTTGGACTAGGTTTCGTCCCAAATAATCCCGCATCCAAAATAATATCTTGAGCATATTTGTGTTGATTCAAATACAAACCATCTTTGCTTCGCATCACTTCGATCCCTAAAAAGTATTTAAGGTCTCCTAAATCCTTGATTTTAAACTTGTGATCTAGCATGCTCTTCAAATCAGTAATTATTCCTTGATTTATCACGGCTAATACGACATCATCAACGTATACTAAAAGGGCAGTAAAGTCCTCATTATCCTTTCTAGTAAACAACGAGTGATCACATTGTGATTGTGTGAATCCGGCATCAATTAAGGTGGATGAAAATTTGGAGAACCATTGTCAGGATGTTTGCTTAAGTCCATATAGTGATTTGACTAATTTGCATACAGGTTGTTTATAAGGGTGACATCCCTCCTTCATGGCAAAATCGGGAGGAAGAGTCATGTAAACCTCCTCACATAAATCACCATGTAGAAAAGCGTTGTTGATGTCTAACTGTGCCAAAACCCAACCTTTGGCCACGGCAAGTGCTAACAGAGTACGGACAGTGGTCATCTTAGCAACCGGGGCGAAGGTATCATGATAATCTAACCTTTAGCAACGAGCCGGGATTTGTAACGTTCAACTGAACCATCTGACTTGAATTTGACTTTGTAAACCCACTTACAACCAGTGATAAACCACGTGTGGTTATCCTCTAAATCTTTCAAGATCCATTGCATCGCGCCACATAGGGTGCTTAGTGGCTTCGGAATATGAAGAGGGTTCAGTGTGTAACTTGACGTTAAGAGCAAGGGAATGATAAGAATATGGAGTGGAATTAAATGAAATAAAATGAGAGAGAGGATAAGAGCAAGAAAAAGTAACCTCAGTGTTCCGCGTGGTAAACAAATTGTTGGAGCATATATAGTCTTGATGCCACTTAGGAGCTGATTTGGGCCGAGTGGACTGTCGAACAGGAAGAGATGGAATTCCTGATCATATTGAGATGGAGAAGGAGCAGAAGGATTGGAAGTGGGCTGATTGGAATCAAACTCATCAATGTCAGACAGATAGGGTAGCACATTTGTGGAGGGATTAAGTTGAGTGACGAAAGGGAAAGTAGATTAAAAAAAATTTACATCTCGACTAACGAAAATTTTGTGTGATGATAAGTCAAATAGTTTGTACCCTTTTTGACCATGAGGGTAGCCTAAGAAGACACAACGGGTGGCACGAGGAGTGAATTTATCTCTATGATGGGCAATTGTAGAAGCAAAACAAAGGCAACTAAAAACACGTAAATGATCATATTTAGGTGGAGTGTGAAATAGAAGTTCGTAGGGAGATTTGTTATGAAGAACCGAAGAGGGAATTTTATTAATAAGATATGTTGTGGTTAATACGCATTCGCCCCAAAATTGAATAGGTAAAGAGGCATGAAACGAAGAGCTCTAGCAATTTCAAGAACATGTCTATGTTTACGTTTGGGAATGCCATTTTGTTGTGGGGTGTGGACACAACTACTTTGATGTAAGATGCCATGCGTAGTGAAAAAGCTCTTCAGGGTATGGTTAAAGAATTCGGTCCCATTATCCGTTCGAAACGTTTTAATAGAAGAGTGAAATTGATTTTGAATTAAAGTAAAGAAAAATTGAATAAAGGAAGGGATTTCACTCTTAGCGGTTAAGAGATAACACCAAGTATTGTGAGTGAAATCATCAACAAGGGTGAGAAAGTATTTATAGCCATGGTGGGTTGGTGTTTTATAGGGCCCCCAAACATCACAATGAATTAAATAAAAAACATGAATTAGAAATGTCACTTTTTATTAAATGGAAGCCTTGATTGCTTGGCAAGAGGACAAATAGTACAAGATAAGTGTTTAACAACATGTAAATCAGATATGAAGGGGACTAAGTGTCTAAGTTTGTCTGTGGAAGTGTGCCCTAACCAATGATGCCACAATACATTTTTATTAGTACTAGAAGTAGAGAATGATTGAACCATTGATGGAGGAAGAGTGTGGTGAGGAGAATCAGGAACGTCAAGACAATAGAGCCCTTGAATCTGTCTATCAATTGGCAATGTGGTCTTCAAGAGAGGGGCCTGCATGTGACAAGTAGCATGATTAAACAATATAGAACAATGCGAGTTTAAGGAAAGTTTACTTACGGATAGCAAGTTATGTTTGAAAGAGGGGACAAATAAAACATTATAGAGCGTAATGAGGGAGTTTAAAACAATAGTACCCGAATGAGTGACAAGAGTAGTGGTGCCATCGGGTAAGTGAACAAAAAGTGGAGTATGTAACTTAGTAGGGGAACGAAGAAGATTAAAGCAATAGGTAATATGGTCCGATGCACCACTATCAAGGATCCACATATTAGGATTATAAGAAACGAAAAAACAATGCGTTATACCTGCTAAGTGATGGGACGTATCATGAGAGGGTGAAGAACCTTTATTAAGAAGACTAAGAAGCTGTGAGATTTGCTCCGGAGTGAAAGGTGAGGTGGATGCAATGGAACTAGAAGTTTGAGCTTGTGAAGGATTTCCACTGGTGGTGTTAAACCCTGAAGGACCATTAGGAAAGGAACCATTGAAAGAAGTATTCTGCACAACATTACCATAAGTAGGATTAGGAGCTCTCTGTTGAGTATTAGTAGATCTCTGACCCTTAGGTTTCCAATTGGGTGGGAAACCATGTAATTTGAAGCATTTGGCTATAACATGACCAATTTTCTGACAATTCTCACACCAAAGGCTTTTCTTATTGTTGACATTCCAAACTTGAGACACTTGGCTATGATTCGAATGAGAGGAATTCTGATTTGCAAGAAACGCAGCAGAAGGATCCTCTAAAGACGTAAAGTGAGACATGTCCATTTGACGTTCTTCTTGTTGGACCATGGAGTATGCATCTTCAATAGAAGGAAGGGGCTTCATCAACAAAATATGACCCCGTACCGGCTTGAAAACATCATTCAAGCCCATGAGAAACTGCATAAGTTTCTGCTCATCAACTTGCTCTTCCCAAGCCTTCAAAACTTCACAAGATGTGTTCGATCGACAACTCGGAATCGAGGTCATAGCCTCCAATTCATCCCATAATTGCTTCAATTTTGTATAATAAGACTCAATTGACATGCTATCTTGAGTACAAGAGGAGATAGCCTTTCTCAATCCATACAACCGCGAACCGGTGTTACTCGAAAAACGTTTATACAAACTCGACCACATGAGTGCAGCAGTATTAGCATGCAAAATTGAACGACCAATCTCTTTAGAAACAACATTGAGAAGCCAAGAGATTACCATATTGTTTACTTTCTCCCACTGTGCAAGACTCGGATCACCAACAGGAGCTCTCGAAATATCGCCATTGACGAACCCTAGCTTATTCTTACAAGAAAGGGCGATTTCCATGGAACGCCTCCATGGAATGTAATTTGCGGTGCCTACGAGTGCTTGATTAACAAGTACCATGCCAAGCGTATCAGAATTCTGCAGAAACAGAGAGCTCACCAGAACAATGCTCGCCGGAGATTTGGCATTGAGATGAACATTTCGCGCCATGCGAAAAACAAATTCAAGAAATCTGCTTCAATCTTGATTATGTGAGCCTAGATCACATGAGATCGTGATTTTGCTCTGATAACCATGTTAAAATCAAGAATTTAGTAGTTGGGAGATTCGAGAAAGAGAAGCCATTGATTTCAATAATTGGAACAAATTTACAATACTTCTGGAAAGTATGCTTTCAGATTATTTATAAAGCTAAAAATGGAAAGCCCGCCTAATTAACAAACTTTGACATTTTGACTAACTACTAACAGAAATGTAAACACTTGAAATTACATATATGCTCTCATATATTTCAACAATGTCACTCGACAAAATAGCCCGTAGGGATGATACAAGCGTAAAAACTAAAATGTAAGAGGAAAAGTGAATGTCACTCGACAAAATAGCTAGTAGCATGTTGTGAACATAAATCAACAATGGAATGATAAGATGTGATTAATCATGGTAATCAAATCAAAAGGAAAAAAGAAAAGAAAATGGTAAAAATGATAAACAAGATGATATTAACATGCAAGGATTATATAAGGTACACATTTATCTCCGGGACCATTGTCGCCTTGTCTACCTCTCTCTCTCGATTTCATTATTTTATTTTTGCATGATAAAGTATTTATGAACTTAAATGAAATTGACCGATTTTGTAACAATAAAAACTCTAAAATCTGCATCGAAAGTGTTTATGAATTGAAATCAGATCGACTAATTTTCTTTTTAAAAAAAAACCATATAATTTGCACAAATTTAAATATCAGTTGTGTATAATTGTTGAAGATTGTATATGATTTTTACTAAGAAAACTTGTATAAGTATTTTTTTTGGTTTATACCAAGGGTTTTCATTAGTCGGACGTCGGAGGTTAATTCCTCGCGGCGTAAAGATTACCGAAGTGGGTTTTGCCTCTCCCAACAAAGCCTTTTTCATACACACGGCGGGATCGAACCCTGGACAGTATGCTTAAGGAATCTAGCCATCTATCAACTGTACTGTATTTGACTGGACGACAAATTGAAATAGAAAATGTCTTATATTTTCTTCTCAATAAATAAAAGAAGATTCCCACTAATTCCATGAGTTTACCCTAATAGGGCTAAAATAATGTATTTGCACACAAATTCCTCTTCTAAGACTCAGTCTCTATATATATATTTTTCATATTTTATCAACCGTCTTCTTCCACCTCACTTCCCACTGGGAAGTTAGCAATTGTAGACCCCAATTGCATATGGCAAAGCAAAAAATAGACCTCATTGAAAAAGCAAGTCAATTTTTCTACCCCTGTGGGACCCAAAAGTTCCAAAATACCCTTACTAACCACATTGTATTCCCTGTGGGTCCCATTCACTTGAAAGTTCTAAATTACCCTTACTAACAAAATTGTATTAAAAGAAAAGAATAAATCATCCATTTGGAAATATCTAAAAGAACCCTACATTCAATTCAATAATTAAAACAAAAGAGAACAAGAAAAATAACCCTCTCAAGAGGGGCGGGAGGGAGGAAAACGTTTTCCCCCAATTCAGTCCAATCTAGGGTTCATATTTACCCCAATTTTTTCCCTCAATTGATTCGAAATTCTTCTCAATTGATTGATATTTACCAAAGAAGGGTTGCGCATTGTTGTCCTCTACTTCGGAAGACTGCAATTTGCTGCTTTGGCCGTGTATCTATATTTGTTAGAGGTGCAAAAAAGAGTTTAATTGAACTGAATAATTGGTAAATTTGTACATTATTTCATCAAATTCTTTGTTTAAATAACCTAATAAGGTGTTTGAATGGATGGTTTTCTCTATTTCCCCTAAATTTCGTATTTTATGTAGTTTTTTAGACCAATTTCGGCTCCTTTTTCTTCATTGTGACTGTGTATGTACTGTCCAAGATTAATTCTGTTGTTTAATCCTCTTAGCTTCTTCGGTGCAATCTCCCATTAGTTTAGGTATCTTGATGGGTTATGCTGTGGTAATATGTAAATGTAGGCAATGTATGTATGCAGTAATATATAAACGTAGGCAATGTATGCAGGTTAAAGGTGCGATAGTATGTAAATGTAGGCAATGTATTCAGGTTGAAGAATAGTGGGTATACTCTTTAAATAGTTCCAATAGCAACAACTGATTTTTGTTTGTTCCGTTCCTTTAATAGGAAAATGTCAGACTATCTGTTGTACTATCGATACGATGGAGAGTGGCAGAAGAAAGATGGAGAATTAGGAGCATATGAATGGATTTCAGGGAATAATTATGAAATGCACAGTACAATAATTGGAGAAGAGGGAGATGATCTTAAAGCGATAACGGTTTCAAAGTTTAAAGATTTTATATTTGAAATGGCTCCTTTTAAACGGGAGGACTTTGAAATTAAAGTGAGTTATATGCCTTTGTCCTGTAAATGTTTGAACCCTAAATATATTTTGACTGATTTTGATGTAAGGTGTTATCTTATGGACCAATGTCGTATATCTAAATGTAGAAGCATTCTCCATGTTGAGCTTATTAAGAAGACGGTTCCTGTAGAACATGATTGGTTTGAAAATGGTAATGGTGTTGATATTGATGGTGCAGAATCTGATAGTGAGGACTCAGGTTCTTTTGTGGATGTGAATTTGGTTGAGGACTATACGTCTGCCCCTAGTAGGCCAGGTGTCGTTTTAGATAAGCCGATGTCCCGCCCATATCGATGGCCTCTGCACCAACTCTTGTGAAACAAACTCCTCGAATTGATGGAAATTTAGAATCAACTCTCATGTCGACTCCAAATGTTGAAAATCTGCAATCAACTCCTGCGACTCCCTCAAGTCCAATACCTGGTTACACTACAACTTTCTCAAGGGATGACTCAATTCCAATTCTTCGAGCTACTTTAAGTGAACCTCTTCCTGATGAGGTTGTTCAAACCTTCAGTTTTGTTAATGGTATTGATCTGCCTATTGGACATGAATTCAGTAGCGTTCATGATAATATCCATACATGCTCACCTTTAGTGGGATTTAGAGCATAAAAAAGTAGCGCATCACAGGTTTCAAGGATGTTGTTAAAGACTTTCCCATCTCAGTATGATACACCGGCTCCAAAGACAATATCTGACATGATGTTATCCCAGGGCCTTCATGTTTCTTACTATAAAGCCCTGCGGGGTAAACATCTAGCGAGAAGTACTATCAGGGGTGATCCCGAGGAAAGTTATGCTTTTCTTCCGAGTTATTTGCATATGTTGAAGCAGGTGAATCCCGGTACAGTTTCTGATATATGTACAGATGTGGATGGCAAGTTTGTGTCTTTATTTTTTGCATTGGGAACATCCATTGAAGGTTTTAAGGCCATGAGGAAGGTAATTGTTATTGACGGCACGCATTCAAAGACCAAGTACAAAGGTGTATTATTAGTTTGCACTGCACAAAACGGCAACAAACATCAATATCCTCTTGCTTTTGGTGTAGTAAAAAGTGAATGCGATGCATCATGGTCTTGGTTCCTGGACAAGCTTAGCGAGGTCATACCCGATTCTGAATATTTGGTCATCATTTCAGATAGAAACGGAAGCATCATAAATACAGTTCCGATAGTGTATCCCAAGGTTTCACATGGATTCTGTGCTTATCATATCTCTCAAAATATAAGGACTCGCGTTAATACTGGCAGGGGCATTAAACAGAAAAATGAAGCTCGCGAAAGCGTGTTGTCGAAGTTCACGGCTTGCGCCGAAGCATACAATGTTCAAGAGTTTGAAAAATGTTTTGATGACCTAACAAAAAGGCAACCTCGTACATGTGTCAAGTTTCATGAGTATATTCAAGATCTACTCCTTATAAAGGAGCGTTGGGCCAGGTGCTACTTTGAATGTTCACGATACACCATCTTGACTTCCAACGGAGTTGAGTCCATTAATGCTATCCTGGTTAGTGCTAGATCATTTCCACTGATTGTTATGTTGGATAAGATCGTGAACTTAACATGTCGGTGGTTCAGTAAGCACCGGAATGAATCTTGTGAGGGTGGAATGTCACAACTCCTAACTCCAGAAGCTGAAAGCACATTACATGCAAGGAAACGCGAGTCCAATTTCTATAAAGCTAAAGAACTTAATAAGTTAACAGGTGAGTATATGGTCAAACGCACGGGGGCTCTGGAGCACGAAGAAACTTTCTTTGTTGACCTCCAGAGGAAAAAATGTAGTTGCCGAGTTTTCGAAATTGACCATATCCCTTGTGAGCACGGGCTTGCTGCATTTTCTGGTGATGACGCAGAATTGACTTCTCTATGCTCGAAGTACTACTTGAAGGAATTATGGACATTGGCGTATTTCAGAACCATATACCCCGTTCCTTGTCTGTCCACTTGGATCATTCCTGATGAAATAAAGGCCATTAAGGTGGTAACTCCGAACTACAAGAAAAGGACTGGAGTGCCCCAGTCTGTTAGAATCGAGGCAGGTGGACAGAAGGTTCGTAAAAGGTCAAGGAGACCAAAAGATCCAAGAAAGTTCTAAACTGAACTATGGAGATGTTTAATTTTTTTAATTCTTTTTTAAACTACTAAGATTTTTTAAAGCTGTATTTTTCAATCATATAAAATGTTCAGTTGATTCAAACTATGTACTATATGTATTTGTACTATATTGCAAAAGAAATTGAATGAGTGAAGGTGAATCTTTTATTGTACAAGTCAGTTACTTCAGGGTGTAAATGCCCTTCAACTGTCAGCATTTTATGTTTGCTATGTAGCAAAGTGTCTAAGATAAACGATGCATTTCTGTATGATGGGATATGTACATTGATTGGAAGTGATTTGAAGTATAAGGAAGGAACAACAGGCATCGCCGCGGCGTTCAGGTTCCAACGCCGCGGCGTTCAAATGCAGTAGCCATCGCCGCGTCGTTCAAAGGTAGTGGTCATCACCGCGGCATTCAGGGTGGAATGCCACGGCGTTCCGGCGGCGTTGACTGGCGTGTTGACCAAGACTCGTAAAAAGACACGTTTTTGGAGTTGTTTAAGGCTAGATTTTGTTTCCTTATCTGATTACAAGTCTTCCAAGACACTACAAGAGTATATATACATACTCTTCTCTTGTAATATGTAATCTATCATCATACAGTCAATAAAAGCTCTAGTGTAGACCGTGGACGTAGGCATTCTTGGCCTAACCACGTAAATCTTGTGTCTCTATTTTTCTTGCTTTTTCGTTTACTTTTACTTGTTTATGAGCATTGATTCCTAACAACTGGTATCAAAAGCAAGGTTATAGCGTCTTGTGCAAATCAATGGCGTCTAAAGATGGAAAAGTAAAAATTGACAAGTTCGATGGAAAGGATTTCGGATTCTGGCGGATGCAGATGGAGGATTATCTGTACCAGAAGAAACTCCATGAACTGTTGTCGGGGAAGAAGCCTAAAAAGATGACAGATGTAGATTGGGAGTTGTTGGATAGGCAAGCCTTGGGGGTTATTCGGCTGACGTTATCAAGAAACGTAGCGTTTAACATCTTGGAAGAGAAAACCACTGCGGGTTTGATGAAGGCGCTATCCAACATGTATGAGAAGCCATCGGCGTCGAATAAAGTCTATCTAATGAGACGTTTATTCAACTTAAGGATGACTGAAGAAGGATCTGTAACAAATCATATCAATGAATTCAACGTGATCATCAAAACCGGGAACATCAACAAGCAAACGCAACAATAGACGACATCGGGGATGCTTTGGTTTGTTGTGTTGACAGTCCAGTCGACCAATGGGTTCTGGACTCACGTGCGTCGTTCCATGCTACTTCATGTAAGAATTATCTAACAAATTATGTTTCTGGAAAATTTGGAAAGGTTTTTCTTGCAGATGACGAACCCTTAGAAATAGTTGGTAAAGGTGAGGTCACAGTGACGACGGCACAGGGAATGCAGTTGAAACCGCATAATGTAAGACATGTTCCGGGATTGAGGAAGAATTTGATCTCAATGGGTCAAATTGACAGTGATGGGTACACCACGGTGTTTGGTGGTAGTGTATGGAAAATCACCGAAGGTAATCTGGTGGTGGCTCGTGGTAAGAAGTCGGGGACTCTGTATACCACAGAAATAAAGAAAGACTCGTTTGCTGCAGTCGAGGCTATAGAGGATGTTCACTTATGGCATAGGCGACTTGAGCATATGAGTGAGAAGGGAATGAGAATCATGGCATCCAAGGGGAAGCTACCAATCTCAAAGTCGGTTGAATTGGATCTTTGCGAAGACTGTGTACTTGGGAAGTAGAAAAAGGTGCATTTTTTCAAGACGGGTAGAGAACCGAAGGCAGAGAAGTTGGATCTTGTGCATACTGATGTATGGGGACCGGCTCCCATACAGTCGCTTGGAGGGTTGAGATACTATGTCACCTTCATAGATGACTCCACTCGAAAGGTATGGGTCTATTTTCTGAAAAACAAGTCGGATGTGTTTAATACCTTTAGGAAGTGGAAGGCAGAAGTTGAGAATGAAACGGGGATGAGATTGAAGTGTCTAAGGTCGGATAATGGTGGGGGGTATGATAGCAAAGAGTTCAAAGACTATTGTGCAGAGAATGGGATCAAGATGATCAAGACCATTCCGGGGACTCCGCAGCAGAATGGGATTGCAGAGCGGATGAATAGAACCTTGAATGAACGAGCTAGGAGCATGCGGCTTTACTCCGGGTTGCCAAAGACATTTTGGGCTGATGCAGTGAGCACGGTGGCTTACCTCATCAACCGGGGACCTTCAGCACCGTTGGACTTCAAAATGCCGGAGGAGGTTTGGTCTGGAAAGGAGGTAAATTTATCGCATTTAAAAATATTCGGTTGTTTATCTTATGTCTTGCGAAGTTCTGATGACAGGGATAAGTTGGATCCTAAGGCACAGAAGTGCATCTTTATTGGCTATGGAGGAGAGAGTTTTGGGTATCGATTCTGGGATTACCAAAACAACAAAATCATAAGGCATAAGGATGTCACGTTCAACGAAAGGGTGCTTTACAAGGATAGACTTGGAGCGGAGACTGAGGAAAACGAGAAACCAAAGACGATATTGGAAGAGATCACTCTAGACGAGGTTGCTGGGAATGACACTGAGAATAGGATCGAGGATGATCCGGAGACTCCACCACCAACCTTGAGAAAATCGAGTAGAACTCCTAAACCAAACATGAGGTATTCCCCTTTCTTACACTATTTACTTTTAACGGATTCGGGTGAGCCCGAGTCATACAAAGAGGCGATGAGTGTGGGAGATTCTCTCAAGTGGGAGCTAGCCATGAAGGATGAAATGAGCTCGCTTGAGAGAAATAGAACTTGGAGGTTGACTGAGTTACCGAAGGGAAAACGGGCTTTGCAGAACAAGTGGGTATTCCAGGTTAAGGATGAACCGGATGGTAGTAAAAGGTATAAGGCGAGGTTGGTGGTCAAAGGGTTCCAGCAGAAGGAAGGGATTGACTACACTGAAATTGTTTCGCCAGTTTTCAAGCTAACTACTATTAGGATGGTTCTAAGTGTTGTTGCTGCAGAGGATTTGCATCTTGAGCAATTAAATGTAAAAACGGCATTCCTTCATGGGGATTTGGAGGAGGGTATCTACATGGTTCAACCGGAGGGTTTTCTGGAGAATGGACGAAAAGACCTTGTATGCAAACTAGAGAAAAGCTTGTATGGACTTAAACAAACTCCGAGGTAATGGTATAAGAAGTTTGACACCTTCATGGCTAGTAGTGGATATACTAGGTGTCAAATGGATCATTGTTGTTATTTCAAGAAGTTTAGGTATTGTTACATAATATTGCTACTGTATGTGGATGATATGTTAGTGGTTGGGTCTAACATGAGAGAAATTGATAAGTTGAAGAAGCAACTATCCACGGAATTTGAGATGAAGGACTTGGGAGCTGCAAATACAATCCTCGGGATGAGGATCATTCGAGATAGGTCGAGTGGGAGTCTCAAGTTGACTCAAGAGAAGTACATTGAAAAGGTACTTGCTAGATTTGCAATCTCAAATGCAAAGTCTGGAAGTACACCTTTAGGGAGTCATTTCAAGTTGAGCAAGGAACAATCACCTAAGACTGAGGAAGAGCGAGATCAAATGGCAAAGGTTCCCTATGCCTCTGCCATTGGGAGTTTGATGTGCGCAATGGTGTGTACAAGGCCAGATATTGCCCATGCAGTGGGAGTTGTTAGTCGGTATATGGCTAATCCGGGGTTAAAGCATTGGGAAGCGGTAAAGTGGCTACTGAGGTACTTGAGGGGTACATCAAGCATGTGCTTGTGTTTTTTGAGCAGTAGCGTGACTTTGGAGGGCTTCGTGGATGCGGATTTAGGTGGTGATCAAGATGGTCGGAAGAGTACATCGGGGTACATTTACACTTTGGGTAGCATGGCAATAAGTTGGACTTCTACGCTACAAAAGTGTGTAGCACTTTCTACAACCGAAGTCGAGTTCATAGCTATTTCAGAAGCTGGGAAGGAGATGGTTTGGTTGAAAAATTTTCTGAGGGAAATTGACAAGGAGCAACGGGATTGTGCACTTTATAGTGATAGTCAAAGTGCCATTTGTTTGGCAAAGAATCCGGTGTTTCACTCGAGGACGAAGCATATTCAATTGAAGTATCATCATATCCGAGAGATGATAGATGATGGAACTTTGGAGTTGAAGAAGGTGCTTGGTACAAAGAATCCGGCGGATATGTTAACTAAGGGAGTTACCACCGAGAAACTGAGGTTTTGCGTGACCTCAGTTAGCCTCTAGTTTCTGTGATGAAAGAGGCTAGTCTGCACTAGAGGATACTTTCACCGGGGTGGTGAAGAAGTATAACAAGAGTTGAGGTGATCAGTCTCCAAGTGGGAGATTGATGGGATATATAGACTGATTGAAAGCGATTTGAAGTATAAGGAAGGAACAACAGGCATCGCCGCGGCGTTCAGGTTCCAACGCCGCGGCGTTCAAATGCAGTAGCCCTCGCCGTGGCGTTCAGGTTCCAACGCCGCGGCGTTCAAAGCCAGTGGTCATCACCGCGGTGTTCAGGGTCGAACGCCGCAGCGTTCCTGCGGCGTTGATTGGTGTGTTGACCAAGACTCGTAAAAAGACGCATTTTTGGAGTTGTTTAAGGCTGGATTTTGTTTCCTTATCTGATTACAAGTCTTCCAAGACACTACAAGAGTATATATACATACTCTTCTCTTGTAATATGTAATCTATCATCATACAATCAATAAAAACTCTAGTGTAGACCGTGGACGTAAGCATTCTTGGCCGAACCACGTAAATCTTGTGTCTCTATTTTTTTTGCTTTTTCGTTTACTTTTACTTGTTTATGAGTATTGATTCCTAACACTGTATTCTAGTTAACGAATTATGTAGTATCGACGTAATTCTCTAGAATGTTTGTAGTTGAGAATGGTGGTCCATGTTTTCTTTCTAAGACTGCCGCTTGTGAGTTGTGACTCACGGTTGATACTTGGCAGAATTTAACTGCACAAGAAAATTTATTTTCTTGAGTTTGAGTTTGAGTTTGACTCATGGTTTCTTGAGTTTGAAAATTTCTTGTTGTCCACTATACAGAAAATACTGGTTATACACGGTTTCTTGTTATACCTATACAGAGCAGCAATCTATCCACTATATAGAAAATACTGGTTATACCGTGTACCAATCTAGACAGTATATTTCATACCATATTTTGTGTAATAAATTTTCTGTACAAAATAATTGTCATTTTGAAGGTAAACGAATTAACTGTTAAAGTAATGCACAGTACAACATGAAAGAAAGATTCGTATTTAATGTCTTTAGTACTTGTTAGTAAATGTAAAGCTTGATAATTTAAAATTTACTTGTTATACTAAGCAACAATCTCGGCAGTCTAAAGAAAATACTCAAGAGATTGAGATATTCAGTATAATTATTACATAGATTGGCTACATGGGTTGGAAACTTTGGCAAGCAACCACCATCTTAAATTGGCACCAACCACAAATAACTTTCCATAATTCGATTAAGACCAAGAGTTGATCAGGCGCATCTTATTTTTTTAGTTCCCTGATTCTATTATTTAATTGATTGTAGATTAATTAAGGATGTAAGAGGATTCATACCGAGGAGATGAGGAGTTACATAAAGTGTGGGGATGAGTCATTCAAACTTCCTCTCACCCCAACCGAGGTGCTAACTTCCCCACATTTATTATATTGTTTTGAATGACCTCTAGTATATGCAGTATAACTATTATACTACATATATTGAATAAATAGACTGGATAGATGGGATTGACAACCAACCACTTTAATGCATTAAATTCCACAGTTTTTTACCAACCACAAAAAAATTTACACCAATGGATGAGGAGTTACATAATTCGATTAAGACCAAGAAGATGAGGAGTTACATAAAGTGTTTCTATTTATACCCAACTTCATTTATTTATCCTCCTCATCTGACTTTCCTCTATCTGTCTCTCTCTCTCTCTTCCTCTCCGTCTCTTCCTCTCCCTCTCTCTTTTGTGTCTCTCTTTCAAGAGGTAATCGATGGAACCGTCCCTTTCCATTCCCGCCATCTGCAAAAGAATTATTCAGAAACAAATGGCGGAGTCGCAAAAGCAGTCCTTCGTCAATGGTATGGAGTTTCAACCATTTTTTCTTGTATCTTTCTTCTGAAAGTGACTGAATCTGAATTAATGGTTCTTATGATCATGTCTTCATTACTTCATGCAAAAGTAGGCAGCATTTCAAGCAACATATATCATTGGCACGGTACCTTATTGGGGCCTCCAAACAGCCCCTTTTCCGGAGGAAAATTTGTTTGAAATATTCATTTTTAGCCCGAGCATCCACTTAAACCACCCATGGTAATTTGATGTTACCTTTTACTTTGACTGTCATGGTGTTACACATAATTTGATACCCTCTAATTAAGTTTTGCGCTAATCAGGTACGGTTCCAAACAAATATTTTCCATCCAAATATCAACCCTAGTAGTGGCGGTATTAACATGTGTATACTGAGACAATATTGGGTACCCCACATATCTATGTTGAAGGTACCGTGACACTGAAATGTTCTTGCCTAATTTGCCATCTAAACCTATTTTTCTGATGATGGATTTTCTGCAGAATCTAGAAGAAGCTCATCCGGATGTTGCTGACACTGCCGAAATGTACAAAAATGACAGGGCAATGTATGAGTCAACTGCCCAATCATGGACTCAGTTGTATGCGATGGAGGAAAATGCTCAATAGGGGTATTCTATTTCACTCATGTGACTGTAAATTTTTTGAAGAAGAATGATGTGAATTTTAAGTATGTTAAATATATGATATTGTAGGGTTATTCTATTTCTGTGTTAAATATGTAAAATATTTTAAATATGTTCAATTTTTAAGGGTGTTCTTTTTGGATTATGTTAAATATTAGTTTGCATGATATGTGTTGAACTTGAACTGTTAAATTGGGGATTTTTCGCAAGTTATGGCTATGTCACAGAATTAGGCAGGGAAATCTGAACAATATACATAAAATACTGTTGACATACAACTAAACTATATTATATACCAGTCTATCATGCATTGAATAGATTATACATAATTAAATGTAAATTATTAATTTTAACAAGTTAAGAGTAATTTCTATATTCATCAATCACATAGAAAACAATTAGTACAAAATAATCACAAACCTTACAATCAAATTAAAAATGAACAGAAAATGAATAAAAAAATAACACTTAACACACTTAACTTCCCCTTAACAGAGGTAAGTCTAAACATGAAGTAATTAACATAATATTAGATTATAGTATTCATTCATTGAACAGATTATACAAAATCTAGGAAAGAAAACACATCTTTCACTCAAATAGTGGACTGATGAATGATCATTCCAACTGATAGACCGGCCAGAAATATGAAAATTGCAAGCAGAATCAAGACAACGATTATGAAACAACACATTAGGGAGAACCCCCTACTAGTTAGCCTCAATTCAGTTTGCAGCGGCTTGTCAAATCTAAGTGTCATACATATATTCTTTTCCATTGACTGTATCAAAGCTCGGGAAACCACTGGCGGAACCCACCACTGGTTGGGCATTACTAGATGAAGCACCTTACTCTGTCACTGTCTGCATTGGGCGGACATTATTCTCCATAAAACTAGGCCGTGGTATATAAGTATGTTCGTCATGGTAGTCATCGCACCAAAGATAACTATCAAAATGTTTTTTCCAGCCGGGACATCGATAAAAATAGCGGCCTGGATTTTTTGTGTCCGGTTCGGCACCGAGAATAAGCATTTTTCCTCGGCCGCACTTACACGTGGGTGACCAGAATCCCTCCATGATTTAGTGATTTAACAACGAGACGAGAGAGGAGAGATGGAGAGTGGAGAGACGATAATATAGAAATGATAACTAATTGCCCTGAACGACGGGGCAACACACGGGAGGGTTGGCCGGAAAATAAAGAAAATAACAGGGATATGTTGGAAATTGTTGGGGTGATAATGAAAATAATAGAGATAGTGAAAGTAATAGAAATGATAAATAACGGGAATAATATCACAAACCTGCTTTTCTTCTTTTGCCGCCTCTTTTTTATTTCAAACCCCCTTTTTCGGATTTCCCGCCCTGATCAATGTCCTAGTATACTGCCTAGACCGGATTAATATTCTTCCGGTATATTTATGTATTTTTGAACCATAAATTGTTCTAATTGCTGCTAATTGTGATATAATCTATGAACATATTACTTGGAGTAAGTTAAATGATATAGTTCTATTCTATTTCAACTAATCATATGTCAATTGATGATGGATTGATGCCCAATTGTTTTGATCAATCTCATAGTATACAAATTATACCGGATCAATATTCTTTCGGTATATTTATGTGTTTTGAACCATAAATTGTTCTAATTGCTGCTAATTGTGATATAATCTAAGATCATACTACTTATAGTAAGTTAAATGTTTTAGTACTATTCTATTTCAACTAATCATATGTCAATTGATGATGGATTGATGCCCATTTGCATATAAACATGTTATTACTTACTATGGGAAACTATTAACATTAACAAGTCGTAGAGGCATACGTGAAATACGTTCATTTCACTACGTTTATCAAATATGCATTGTCACACACTGTATGTTGTTTTGAAACATCACAACATTTAGATTCACATAATCCCAAAATCAATACCCTAAACACTAAAACTCGATACCCTAAACCATGTGTATTGCTGCTAATTGTGATATAATCTATGAACATATTACTTGGAGTAAGTTAAATGTTATAGTTCTATTCTATTTCAACTAATCATATGTCAATTGATGATGGATTGATGTCCAATTGTTTTGATCAATCTCCTAGTATACTGACTATACCGAATAACTATTCTTCCGGTATAGTTGTGTGTTTTTCAATTGTAAATTGTTCTAATTGCTGCTAATTGTGATGTAATCTGTAGACATATTATTTCAAGTAAGATAAAAGTTTTAGCACTGTTCTATTTTAACCAACCATGTGTCAATTGGTGATGGATTCATTTCTAATTGTTTTTCCAATCTGCCTAGTATACTAAGTACAACATATAAACATGTTATTACTTACTATGGGAAACTATTAACATTAATAGGTGGTAGAAGCATATATGAAATACATTGATTTCACAAAATTTAGGTTCACATCACCTCGGTATCGATACCCTAAACCCTAAAACTCGATACCCTTAACCATGTGTATTGCTGCTAATTGTGATATAATCTGTATACATATTATTATTTCAAGTAAGATAAAGGTTTTAGCACTGTTCTATTTCAACCAATCATATGTCAATTGGCGATGAATTCATTTCCAATTGTTTTTCCAATCTACCTAGTATACTGAATATACTGGATAATTATTCTTCCGGTATAGTAATGTGTTTTTAAACTGTAAATTATTCTAATTGCTACTAATTGTGATGTAATCTATAGACATATTATTATTTCAAGAAATTTAAATGTTTTAGCACTGTTTTATTCCAACCAATCATATGTCAATTGGTGATGGATTCATTAAGCTGCAATTGTTTTATCAATCTACCTAGTATATTGACTATACCGTGTAACTATTCTTCTGGTATAGTTCTATGATTCTATGCTTTCTGCCTAAATTTGAAAAAGTTGCATGCTTCCCGCCCACATTTTGAATTAATTTCCCGCTCCTTATCAACTAAAAATTCAAAAACACTGTTGAAAAACGCGATTTTGAGGCAAAGTTTCAAAACACTTTATTTCCATTATTTCCCCCTTTTTTATTTCTAATTATTTTATATATCAGAATTTTTCTAGATATCAGAATTTTCCATTCTTCCCTCCTTTCTCGCCTTCTCTGCGCCAGACTTCCATCTTGGATCTTTGACCACCAGCTTGATCAGACGACCGAGACCGCCTCCACCAAGCACAAATCAGTAAACTTTTTTGCAAAATAATTTACGATGAGAAGGTCAGTTTTCTGTAATTTTTTTATGGGTCTAGGGTTTAATATATGATGAATTAATTTGTAATGTTTTTTAGTTATTAACTTTGTTTCTGTGTAATTGTAGTAATATTAACACAAAATTACCATACATTGTATATGAAAGTGGAGTAATGAAGAAATTAGGGTTTTAGAATAGGGATTTTAGAAATTAGTTATTATATTTGGGGGAATTGGTTTAATTTTTTGATTTGTAAACAGATTATGTGTTTAATATAGTAGTATTATGAATAATTATTTGTGGATGTATATTCATCTCCCAATTTGTTGGCCACTCAACTTTAATTATTACTTGTGGTGTCTATTCATCTCTCAATTTATTGGTCACTCAACTTTAATTAATATAGTTTACTCTTATTATAATGTAATAAACCTTTCAGATTCTTGCTTTGTGCCTATAAATAGGCTATACCATTGTATTATAATGACACACACACAAGAATATCAATAAAAGAGTTTTCTACTTAATTCTCTCATTCTCTCATTTTATTCTCTCAACTTTATAATATTTGAGTTTATTTCATAACACGTTATCAGCACGATCCGTCTCAAGGTGTTAATCATTTTGAAATTTGGCTAAAGATATACATGAGGTTCTCAACATATGATGTAAAATCCATTGAGAGATTTTCGTGAGTTATTATGAGTTTGTAAAGAAAATTGATGGACAAGATTTTTAAAACAAAGCAAGAAGAAAAGGTACGTATATTTCAATATTTAACAAAAATAGAAATATGCAATAATTCTCTTGATATTTGGAAAGAAGACATATGTATATGTGCATATATTTGATTAGTACTATTCTTTTGAATAATCCTATCATGTTGAAAACATTTTAAGAAATTGAATGATTGTTATGTTATTCATTTTATACTTTGATAATAGTATTATATTGATGAATCTTGAAAAAACTTGACTTTGTGACTCTTGATATTACGAGGAAAAATTATTTTTCTTGGGCGTTAGATGTTGAAATTCATCTTGATGCAAATAACTATACTACATTCCCTGAAGTGAATGTGTTGAGCAATATATAATTATTTTAATCATTAGTCTCATCCAACTAGTTCTACTATATTCCCTGAAGTGAACGTAGCAGCACATAACTATTTTAATCATTAAAGAAATCATGGACGTGGACGTAGTCGTGGATATGGTTATGGAAATCGTGGTGGTTATTCAAAGAATACATCTTTCCACCAGAAGTGGAAAAATAATGAAGAGAAAAATGAAGGTGGCCAAAATAGCCAATCTGTAGAAAATTTATGTTATCGTTGTGGTGGTAAAGGTCATTGGTCTCGTACCTGTCGTACACCAAAGCATCTTGTTGACCTTTACCAAAAATCGTTGAAAGGTAAAAGAAAAAAAATAGAAACAAATTTTGCTTTTGAAGAAGGTGATTCTGATCATGGCCGATTTTGATGACACTCATTTAGATGTTGCTGATTTCTTTGATGATCCTAATGGAAAAATTGATCACTTGATTGGAGATGGAAGTGTTCAAAAATAAATTTGTTAAGTTTTAATTCTAGTACTTTATAAATAAATATTTAAGCATGATTGTTTTCTTTTTAAGAATGAATTTATTCATAAGATTATCGTTTCTTATATTAAATAATATTGTTTGATATTGATTTATTTCTTTTTATGTTTCAATAAAGAATGAGTATTTACTCGATCAGCAACAACATCAATAATGAAGATATGTGTCTCGCTGATAGTGCCACAACTCACACCATTCTCAAGAATAAAAAATACTTCTCTTATTTAGTAATGCAAGAAGCCAATGTTAGTATTATATCGGGTAGTGCAAAATTAATTGAAGGCTCCGGCAGAGCTAATATATTGTTACCCGGAGGAACACAATTTTATATTGATGAAGCCTTATATTCTACTAAGTCTCAAAGAAATTTACTAAGCTTCAAAGATATCCGCCGAAATGGATATCATATTGAGACAACAAGTGATGGCAATATTGAATATCTTTACATCACTAATACAATATCTGGTAACAAATGTATATTGGAAAAGTTGCCAGCATTGTCTTCCGGTTTGTACTACACGCATATATCTACTATTGAAACACATGTTATCGTAAACCAGAAGTTTACAAATCAAAATATGATGCGAAAGATAATCAGGAATATTGTTTGGCATGACCGGTTGGGCCATCCCGTATCAATTATGATGCGAAAGATAATTGAGAATTCATGTGGTCATCCATTGAAGAGCCAGCAGATTCTTCAATCGAATGATTTCTCATGTGCTGCTTGTTCACAAGGAAAGTTGATTATTCGACCATCAACAACAAAAGTAGGAAGTGAATCTCTTACGTTTTTGGAACGTATTCAAGGTGATATTTGTGGACCAATACACCCGTCGTGTGGACCATTTAGATATTTTATGGTTTTAATTGATGCATCAACAAGATGGTCACATGTATCTTTGTTATCAACTCGCAACCTGGCGTTTGCGAGATTGCTTGCTCAATTGATTAGAATACGAGCACATTTTCCTGATTATCCAATTAAGAAGATACGCCTTGATAATGAGGGTGAATTTACTTCCAAAAAACGTTCAATGACTATTGTATGTCTATTGGAATTGATGTTGAACATCCTGTAGCACATGTTCATACACAAAACGGTCTAGCAGAATCGTTTATTAAGCGTCTGCAGTTAATTGCAAAACCTTTACTTATGAGATCAAAACTTCCTATTTCTTGTTGGGGACATGCTATTTTGCATGCAGCAGCACTTATTCGCATAAGGCCAACAAGTTATCATAAGTTCTCCCCATTACACTTGGTTTTTGGTTAGGAACCAAATATTTCCCATCTAAGAATTTTTGGATGTGCGGTATATGTTCCAATTGCTCCACCACAACGCACTAAGATGGGTCCTTAAAGGAAATTGGGAATATATGTTGGATTCGAGTCTCCATCGATAATAAAGAATCTAGAGCCATTGACTGGAGATTTATTTACGGCTCGATTTGCTGATTGTCATTTTAATGAATCAGATTTTCCAACATTAGGGGGAGAAAATAAACAGCTGGAAAAGAAAATTAGTTGGAATGAATTATCTTTATCTCATCTTGATCCTCGAACAAAACAAAGTGAACTGAAAGTTCAAAAGATAATTCACTTGCAAGGTTTAGCTAACCAACTGCCAGATGCATTTACTAACTTAAAAAAGGTGATTAAGTCACATGTACCAGCTGTTAATGCTCCAGTAAGAATTGTTGTCCCCGAAAGTCAAAGTAATGAGTCTACTGCACGCCTGAAGCGTGGTAGACCTATCGGTTCCAAAGATAGTCATCCTCGAAAAAGCAAAAGGATCTAAGAATTAAGATGGTCTAATCGAGGATAAAATAACTCCAGAAGAGTCCCCAGTCATAACTAATATTTCGGTTCCAGAAGAACCTCAGGTACCTGAAAATTGTGAAAATAATGAGATCTCAATCGATTATGTTATGAACGGGAAACGATGGAATCGAGGATATAAAGTCAATGTTGATGATAAATTTGCATATAATGTAGTGCTAAATATGATGAATGATAATGAGGATCAAGAACCAAAGTCTGTTAATGAATGTCGACAAAGAAATGATTGGCCAAAATGGAAAGACGCAATGGGGGCAGAGTTAAACTCGCTTGAAAAATGAAAAGTTTTTGGACCTGTAGTCCGTACACCTGAAGATGTAAAAGTTTTTGGACCTGTAGTTCGTACACCTGAAGATGTAAAAGTTTTGGACCTGTAGTCCGTACACCTGAAGATGTAAAGCCAGTAGGATACAAATGGGTATTTGTAAGATATAAGGCACGTCTTGTTGCCCAAGGGTTTTCGCAACGACCTGACATAGATTATGAGGAGACTTATTCTCCTGTGGTGGATGCAACTACTTTTCGTTATATAATAAGTCTGGCAGTGCATGAAAAACTTGATTTGCGTCTAATGGATGTTGTTACAGCCTATTTGTATGGCTCGCTTGATAATGATATATATATATATATATATATATGAAAATCCCTGAAGGATTTAATATGCCTGAAGCATATAAATCAAGTTCTCGAGAACATTATTCAATTAAATTAAGTAAGTCATTGTATGGACTGAAACAATCTGGACAAATGTGGTATAATCGTCTCAGTGAATATTTGTTGAAGGAAGGATATAAGAATGATCAAATTTGTCCTTGTATTTTCATCTGGAAATGAGTTTGTTATAATTACAGTTTCTGTTGACGATTTAAATATCGTTGGAACTCCTGAAGAGAGTTCAAAAACTGTTAATTGCTTAAAGAAAGAATTTGAGATGAAAGATCTTGGAAGAACAAAATTTTGCCTTGGGTTGCGAATTGAATACTTAAAGAACGAAATTTTTGTATATCAAGACGCTTATATATCAAAGGTGCTAAAACGATTCTATATGGATAAATCACATCCATTGAGCACCCCGATGGTCGTAAGGTCACTAGATGTGAACAAAGATCCTTTTCGACCTCGAGAAAGTGATGAAGAACTACTTGGTCCTGAAGTACCATATCTAAGTGCAATCGGTGCACTAATGTATCTTGTTTGTCACACTCGACCTGATATAGCATTCGCTGTTAATCTATTATCAATATATAGTTCTTCTCCTACACAAAGGCATTGGAATGGGGTTAAACAGGTACTCCGCTACCTTAGAGGAACAATCGATATGGGCTTGTTTTATTCAAATGTACCTAAGTCCGAATTGGTTGGATATGCAGATGCTGGATATATGTCTGATCCTCATAATGGTCGTTCACAAACGGGCTATTTATTTACATGTGGTGGCACAGCCATTTCATGGCGATCTATGAAACAAACTATATCGGCCACATCATCTAATCATGCAGAAATCTTGGCTATTCATGAGGCAAGTCGAGAATGTGTTTGGTTAAGATCCATGATTTAACACATTCGAGGGACTTGTGGTTTATCTTCTGGAAAAATGATCCCGACGATCTTATATGAAGATAATTCCGCATGTATCGCACAATTGAAAGAAGGGTACATTAAAGGAGATAGAACAAAACATATTTCACCAAAGTTCTTTTTCACTCATGATCTTCAGAAGAATGGTGATATTAATGTTCAACAAATCCGTTCCAGTGATAATCTTGTTGATTTGTTCACCAAGGCACTTCCCACAGCAACGTTTGAAAAACTAGTCTACAATATTGACGTACGTAGACTTAAATATCTTGACTGATATTATCATGAGGGGGAGATAATACGCGCTGCACTCTTTTTCCCTTAACCAAGGTTTTTCCCACTGGGTTTTCCTGGTAAGGTTTTTAATGAGGCAGCATCTGATTGCGTATTGATATGTACTCTTTTTCCTTCACTAGGTTTTTGTCCCATTGGGTTTTTCCTAGTAAGGTTTTAACGAGGCATGTTTTTAAGTGATAGACATCCAAGGGGGAGTATTATGAATAATTATTTGTGGATGTCTATTCATCTCCCAATTTGTTGGCCACTCAACTTTAATCATTACTTGTGGTGTCTATTCATCTCTCAATTTGTTGGTCACTCAAATTTAATTAATATAGTTTACTCTTATTATAATGTAATAAACCTTTCAGATTCTTGTTTTGTGCCTATAAATAGGTTATACCATTGTATTATAATGACACACACACAAGAATATCAATAAAAGAGTTCTCTACTTAATTCTCTCATTCTCTCATTTTATTCTCTCAACTTTATAATATATGAGTTTATTTCATAACAAGTAGAGCTTTGTCAATATTATGTGTAATTATTGTAAATAGTGCAATTTAATAGTATTAAAGATATGACTCCATTATTGAGCTGCAATGTAGTGGTTAATATCTGAAATCGTATTAATTTTTATGTATATTAATACAGTTAATGGGTGACCGACCTGGTCCGAATTGCATTTGTGGGTTTGGTAGAATGTCGATTGTATTGAGAACCAACCCACAGTATCCGAGCAGATATTATTATGCATGTACTGCTTGCCACTCAGAGCATGGAGTATGGTGGAACGAGTGTCAAAACAAACCTTTTGTTCCACCACTTGTTCCCCCACAGGAACATTTTCTTTTTGATCAACAATGGGATTGACAGCACAATGAAATGTTCAGCCATTACCTCCAACCGGCCTTGAGGAGTGGATGGATGGTCCGTCGGTGTAATTGCTTTAATTTGTTGTAATCTAAACTTCTTTTATGTTTAATTGGAGTATGTCAGAATTTGTTGTGTGCTACTTGAGAATTTATCTTGTATTACTTTAGCAAGCAGGATAACTATTCTACTATATTGTTGATGGATTGATACCCAAGTATTCTTATAATTTATCTTATCTTATTACTTTAAGTAAAATATTTTAGTAGTATAATCAACTCTCAAATTAGGCAGGAGAGCCGGCATCAGCGTGTTATACTGGGTAGCAATCCGTTCAGTATACAAACAATACCAGTTATACTGGGTATCAATATTAACAGTATATTATTATCACACGTAATTGGCAAAATATTACTACAACAGACCTACGAATCAGAATATAACCTACGCCTCCAACTGAAGATACTAATTACATAGACTTATAAGCTAATCACGACACATACGAGAAACAAAGCTTCACATTTTCTGATGATCTTGGAAACAATCTTATCGACCACCTTTTGTCTGCGTTCTCAGGGTCAACATCCCACGCGTCGTTGCACACAATATTTATCCTCTCCAACTGACATGCGTGTGCCAACACGTACCTAACGTAGCTCATCTCGCATTCAGTGCCCGTGAAATTTGTTATGCTAACCACATCCAAATTTTCCCATCCCAACACACTCAAATTCCACTCTTGTACATATTGACCAACACTTGTGGGATTGTTTTCCAAGATATCACTCGCCTACAAAACAAGTAAAAAACAGAAACCATTTTATTTTTGCAATATCAGAATTGAAAGTGTTAATTAACCATGTTATAATCAAACATTCCTCAAAATGTAAAATATTACCACCAAATTAATTGAAAATGTTTGCAACTGCGAACATCTACTAATCATCACCAGTGTCATTGCGAGATGCTCGATCTTGTTCAAACATGTAATATTCAAATCAAACATTTTGGCAAAATAGTACTGCCTCACAGGCGATGTAGACCATTCACGGTGGCCAAAACCTACCAAAGTACCAAAAATATAAAATAAAAAACAACTTCATATATTTAATGCACACACAATAACCCCTTATTGAAATACCTGTCCCAAAGCCATCGACACATGAGCATCATCAGTGATGAATAATTTTTTTGCCATTTTAATAACCTCTCAATGGAAAAGGTTATCAGTGCAACTTCTTTCAATTTTAATGACATCACCATGTAATATCCATCGCAATGTATGAGCTCTAGACACAACATGAGCATGCCCCGACAGCCCCTGATTTTGTGTAGTTAAAATAACCAACACCTCTACATTGGGGATACATAGGTCTACTTTGAGATTGCTTTGGCCATGGTTGAACGCCATTTTGAATATTTTCAGACCGGGCAAATAATCCGCAAATTTACTAAGATTTTCAAAATCACAACTACATATTTGCAACTCCTCTAACATGGGAAACCATTTTCTAATCTTATTGCCAAAGTGGTTGTCGGTCATAACAACACGCTTCAATACTAATTTTTTCAAATTTGGCAACGTAATTCCATTATCCCACATAACAGTATAATTAGGTACTGATAATTTCAAATAAACAATCGTTTAGGAGAAAAATAGGATGCTAGGGAGAGAATCTAATAGTCGACCGACTAATTTTAGCTTTCGAACCTGGTGATCAACACCAAATAACACCCACTCTTCCCTAATCCGTTTCCAACCTCCATCCTCCCTACCAAGATCAAATAACAAAGCATGCACAAAACTATTATTATGTTGATCAAGAGTGCGATTAACAAAATCATTAAATTCTAATTCGGGGTACAAATTGTCATTATGACGTATAAAAGCCTTATGATAGAAGTCAAGTTTAGGGATGGAGTACCAAAGATGTTGGAAATGTTTGGATACAAACCCCAACCTGGATGCCTCCACCATTAATATCTTTGATAACCTATCCATAATGTAAAATATAACGTCAGGAGGAAGTGCGCTGAAACGATCTTCAATATCTATGTTAAAGTGTTATAGAGGTAAAATATTAGTAGATTGAAAGATGATGGGTCAAAAGCCGGGTTTGGATGTAAGATTTTCAAACTCCAATATTTTCTTCTGTTCTCTTCGTGCTCACAAAGTGTTTCGAAAGTGAGAGTGAAGAAGGATGGGATTATACTCGGAGGAAAATAGAGTCGCAGGTGAAAGTGAGAGTGAAGAAGGTGAAAGTGAGAGAAGGTGAAAGAGTGAAGAACGTGACTGAGTGTTTTTCTGTAGAGGATAAATGAGGAGGGAAGAATAAAAGGGCAGGTGATTAATTAACACTCTTAACACCTGTCAACATGTTAACTTACCCACTAAGTTGGTGGTGGTTGGACATGTGCTGATGAGTCTTTGCAACTTCCTCTCACCCAACAGAGGTGCTAACTTCCCCACGTTTATTATGCTGTTTTGAATGACGGCTAGTTTAACCATTATATTTAATACCATATCATATTCTATGGGTGGTGTGTAAATATTAAAGTCCTAATTTTTACAAATTGAAAGTAAGATACATATTTAATGATTTTAGTATTTGTTATTAAATGTAAAGCTTCACTCTTTAAATTACTTAATTAATAAAATTGATCATATCATTTTTCACAAGATACTGGTTATACTGGGTAGAAATCTGGTAGTATACTAAATATACTGGTTATACTGGGTACCAATCTGGCAGTATATTCAATTTTGTTATGAATTTCCTTTTTATTGTTTGAATTTATTAATCTCCCTCTTAACACTCTTAACAGTTGTCAACTTGTTAACTTACCCACTAAGTTGGTGGTGGGTGGACGTGTGGTGATGAATCTTTCAAACGTCCTCTCACCCCAACCAAGGTGCTAACTTCTCTACATTTATTATTCTGTTTTGAATGACGGCTAGTATATTATGCAGTATAACTATTACACTACATATATTGAATAAATAGATTGGATGGATGGGATTGACAACCAACCACTTTAATGCATTAAACTCCATTAATTTTTTACTAACCACAAAAATCTTTACACTAATAGCCACTATGTTTTTAAATACTAAACCCTAATATTTTACAGTATTATATCCGACGTAATTCTAATTGTGAATTACAAGTTAAACTCGGTACCAATCTAGACAGTATACAAATAATACTTGTAATACTGTTCACCAATATAACCAGTATATTTAATACCATATCATATTCTGTGGGTGGTGTGTAATATTAAAGTCCTAATTTTTACAAAATGAAAGTAAGATACGTATTTAATGATTTTAGTATTTGTTAGTAAATGTAAAGCTTCACTCTTTAAATTACTTAATTAATAAATTGATCATATCATTTTTCACAATATACTGGTTATATGGGTAGAAATCTGGAAGTATACCAAATATACTGGTTATACTGGGTACCAATCTGGACAGTATACAGATAATACTTGTTATACTGTGCACCAATATAACCAGTATATTTAATACCATATCATATTCTGTGGGTGGTGTGTAAATATTACAGTCCTACTTTTTACAAAATGAAAGTAAGATACGTTTTTTAATGATTTTAGTATTTATTAGTAAATATAAAGCTTCACTCTTTAAATTACTTAATTAATAAAATTGATCATATCATTTTTCACAATATACTGGTTATACTGGGTAGAAATCTGGCAGTATACTAAATATACTGGTTATATTGGATACCAATCGAGGCAGTATATTCAATAATCTTGATACTTTTTTATTGTTCTAATTTAGTGAAAACTTAAAAATTTCCTTTTTATTGTTCTAATTTTTTTTTTCTGGATTTTTCAAATTTTTAATTTTCTCTTATCACTTTTCTATTTTGTTATGAATTTTTTCCGAAATTTAGTTGAATTTTTTTTTTCGGAAATTTTTGTTTTTGACCGAATCTGTCCGAAGGTGACCGAGGGGGCAAAGTGCACATATATGATAAGTTAGGAGCAAAGTGCAAAGGGGGAAAAGTGCAAAAATATTTACAAGTTAAGAGCAATTTCTATGTTCATCAATCAACCCTCATGTTCAAAATCTCCTTAGCTACCCTCTGCCTAAAATACGACATGTGAGCCTGCCTAAAACAAAGACCAATGTCGGCCGAACTACTACAAAAGTCGGCGTACTTGATCATGAACATTCCACAGTCGTAGTTATTTTCCTGTCGAGGAAGGTTCGTGGTGTACTCGTGCTTCCACAAACTCAAATCAATGGATTCTCCACTCTTGTGCTTCACCTCATCAACAAAATACATAGCTACAAATTTCAAAACTTCTTCATCTTGTCCACCATCAGAATCAAGATACTGCAGCTTTTGTTCCTTTTTGTTGATAATAGCTCAACACCAATGTCCGGGTTTGTGAATAGGCACAAAATTTTTGTCACATTCAAGGAGGTGATATCCTAGTTTGTTCAAGGTCGTCCATTCCTTGACCGAATCGAAATCATATACACCATCACGAACCAAAATTTGATAAAAAAAATGCAAAAATAATGTCACCTTAAAAATTTAGTGCCTCCCTCCTCTCTCTTTCTTTCAACAACTGAAAATACATATTAATCACATCAGATTTAAGCCAACCTCTTGCCCGCAAACACTGTAACTGTTCGCCAGTTATCTGAATATTAGAGGGAGTGTGAGTGACACGAAAAATCCTTACGTATATTAAACAGCAAGTGGACTGGTCTGTGTAGTAATAAAGTGGACAATAAAGTCCGGGTTGTCGAACCTCAAGGACTTGTATTTTAGTTTATGATTTTAAAGCAATTGAAGAACTTAAACTAAAACAAGAATTAACTAAAATCTTATGGAAGTAAGATATAAGAAACAAGATGTCGAAATCAAGATAGCTATGGAAGAGAGCAACTAAGACACATGTGTTGACATAGATTAATCAATTTTCATTATAAACATGTTCTCATATTATTAGACTAATGTTGCTTTGGTGGAAAAAACCTTAAATAATTACTACCCGATGTCTCGGCTGTAATAATCCTATGATTAATTGATGGTTCTCTAGATATGTCTATCCGAGAATCTAACCAACAATCATTCATTCAAGTTCTAGAATTTCCCCGGATTAATCCGGCTAATTGCACCCGGGAATCTCTACCTATCTCTAGGGGCAATTCCCTATTTTTTACGGATTATGTGATGATCCTCTTTGCACCTTAAATTACCTTCTCTCGAACAAATAATTTAAGCAATAAATCATGCATATGGTAGCTAAGCATATGATGCATTCAAACAAGATCAAGACACAAAGCAACAATAGAATTAATATGATAAACACAATTTATAACTCAATTATCATAATTTAGCCTCAACATGGCCTTAGTTCGAAGAATCTATTTCATCATAAAAGATAGGAACTTAAATTAAGATTCATATTCATAGACAAAAATAAATCTAAATCTAAGAAACTCCCTCGTATTTTTTATGGTTGAACTTCGATCTTCATCTCTTCCATGCTTCTTGATTTCTTCACCTTCAGAGGTTCTTGATAATCTTCATAACTAATCTAAGGATGATGAAGATGATGATAGGATGTGTTTAGGCTCTTCCAATGGGGAATGTGTTTTCAAGTGTGTTTGTAGGATGGCATCCAATCCTCCTTTTATAGCCAAAAAAATTCACCAACCAAGAACATGTGCTTCCATTCTCTTTTCTTTCCACCTACCATTCTCTTGCTTTCCATCTACCAAGAATGTGAACTACCATTCTCTTGTTTTCCACCTACCATTCTCTTACTTTCCTCCTATCAAGAATGTGAACAACCATTCTCTTGTTTTCCACCTACTAAGAATGGGAGCTGCCACTTTCGTGTTTTCCAGCGCAGGGATAGTGTTTTATTCATAAACTTCTCCACAAACCTCCGAATTGGATGATTAAAGTCCCCATGTAAAGATAAGACATAGCTCTAAAACTTTGTAGAAGGACACTTCATCAAATTCGGTCTCTAAATTTATCCAAATGGCGTTCCAACGTGGAGATTGTTTCTGATTTGGCGCCCAGGTGTGCGGAAATGGTACTAAAACATGATCTTGGCTAACTCCAACTTATTTCTTGCTTGTTTGGTCGTGGAGCTGTGAAGCATCTTGGCCTAAACTTGTTTTATACGTCGTTTTTCAGCCCGTTCTTCGATTGTATCCATTTAAGGTCTGAAATCACTTAATGCACGAATTAAATGCACATGTGGAAAGAATCAAGCGATAAATGAACCTAAAACATAAACGGAAAGGGGCTTAAAAACACGTAAAAACGACTCCTATCAGTGAGTCACCAACACTTTTTCAGAATTGGAAGGGTTCAAGGCTTCAGAAACAGCCTCTTTTTCTTCCGGAGTAAGAGGCAGAAAAAATTCCCCAGCCATATCATTGTTCACCGGTTCTGTAATAGTGTTTGGGCCCAACTCCCCATGGGGTTCATAAAAACACGTTAAGCAAAAACATATATTCACATGGTACAATATTATGAAATATTGTATGCAAATACAAAAACTAATACTAACAGAAATACTAATACTGAATAAAATTACTAATACTAATACTAATATTGTATACAAATACAGTACCCATAAAAACACAGTCATCAAATCAAATGGAGATTGGTAAATGCCATACAAATACAGTATTAATACAATACTAATACACATAATGCCATATTACGTCTTACGTATTTTCTTCTTATTCTTCTTTGCTTCAAGATTGGTAAATGGCGATTTTTTATACTTAGATTTCTTAGGCATCCTCTTCAAATAAAACTCAGATTCTTCTTGTGCAACTACATCTTCCATGGGATCAGCACCTACATCCACTCCACCATTGAAAAAGACCATAACTAAACAACCAACATTATCCCCACCATGTCCTTCGCCGGTATCCTCACCAAGTCCTCCATGCTCACCAAGTTCTCTATCCTCATCCTCACCAACTTCATCCTCATGATCACCAACTCCTTCATCATCATCATCATCATCACCTCCAAACTTTCTTGAAAGGTCCCTTAACACACTTTCAACCCTTTCTAACCTTCCACTCATTAAATCAACCTTCTGTGATAACTCACCAAGGACTTTCAGAACCATATCATTGGTATTGATGGGTATTGATGAAACACCGGGAACACTGTCCTGTGCAGGTTTAGACGTACCACTTTCCTTTTGAGGTCTTCTACCATCATCGATTATGGCTGCAATTTTAGTCACTGGAAGAAGAGAACATCGAGATTCCAAATCTATTCGAGAAATATCATCAAATACAATTCTACCTCCTTTCTCCAGTATTTCAGTCCATAATTTGGTGGTGGGGTCATTGACCGTGCTATTGGTTTCATCAAAAGGAGCAAACCTTTGCATGAGGTCTGTTGCCAGTTCCTCCAGCATGGCCTAAAGTATGCTTTTAATATCCTACAAAACAAATAAACAAATAAATATGATACAATTAATAAAATTCATTATACACAAATAACAGAATTTATAAGGTTTGAGGTTTTAACATTTAAAATTGTCAATGAAATACTAACCTGGGTGTTTCCAACCAACATAAGAATTTGAGACAAGGTGGGATATTGTTTCTTGTGAAGAAGTTTAGTGGTCCACTTGCACATTCTCGGAAATTGTCCGAGCATGTTCTCCCTCAAACGCCCAATCATTGGTAAGAGTGCGGGTATACACTTGAAAGGAAGAAGCTAACATAGGAACAAAAAAGATATTAACAAATATTCAAATAATAGTTAGTCGACAATTAACAATGAAAGATAAAAACCAAATTTACTATAAATGGGATAACGAAACAACGAAAGTTGCACTGTGGATTTGTCGCAGTCAATTTCTTCTTCAGGTCCAAAGATTTCAATTGCTCCATCATAACAGAATAAGAAAGCCCACCCCATGGATAGGTTTTCGCAAATTCAAGGTCATCAACAATTGCAAGAAGACGGGAGTCTATTGGTGATTCATCATGTGGCGGGATACAAAAAACCAAAACCAACAAATATAATAACGCAAGCTTCAACTTGTCAGATGCAAGGATCTCTAATGCTTTGTCACTCGAACTAATCGCGGGCTTCTTCGCAGCCTTCTTCGAAGACTTTCGACGAGTACTAGAACGGACTACTTCTCCATAGATCACACGCTTCTTAAGTTGTTCTCTAACAATTTTAACTGTGGCTTTAAGGTTAAGGTATCTACGACTAAAACCATGATCCTCCACAACCTTTGAATCTGTCGGATACCGGGAGCAATTCAACCCCCTCATAACTGCATGCTCCAATAAAGATTGGTCGAATAGGTATGCCATTTAGAACAAACCAGATTTTGGATTGGTCTAGAGACTCCACTATTCGGGTTAGAAGCATCCACAGAGGAGTTAAGACCATGTCCATGTTCGAAGCAACGCCGAATAATGGGGCAAACTGAGAATTCTTAAACCACATTATACCATCGGGATGGTCACTTAAATAATCTTTAATATATTTAAGATCCTCTTTCAATTTGCATTTGCTGCCAACTTTACACTTCAAGTTAAACTTATCGGGACTCAGTGTAAAAGTGGGTCGAGGGATGTCGTTTGCGTCGGAAACCTAAGACAAAATTCAATTGAACTACTTATAAATACAAACTGATAGAACTCTCTAAAATTATATACTTCCTAATTGGCCTGAAACAACAAGCTTCAACAAAAACATTTGTCAAATTTAACGACTAAACTTTTATACCATACAAAAAATCAGGTTTTTGGAGTGTTAACCAACAAAAATTACCAACCATAAAATCTGAAACACAGTAAATAAATGCATCCCACACAAACTTTAACAACTAAAAAAAATTACCAACCATAAAACCTAAAACACAAAAAATAAATACATCACACGCAAACCGTATGGGAGAATTTATAAATTTTGCTAAAAATATTAAATACTTCGAAGTTAGTTTACTTATCGGGGGTGTGGAGGAAGTTTCAAGGCCCGCTGAAGCCATTTCACGGCGGCGTTTAGTACCCAACGAGGGGAAAACAGTCATTGATCAATAATGGGGCTAAACAAGAATGGTTTAACAATCAAAATTAAAAAATTAAAATAATTTCACAAAAAACCCTAAATTTGCGAATACGGCTTCAAAATTCAAATTACATTGGGGGAATTAAGAAGAGGTCGGAGGAGGATATTTATGAACAATTATACCAGATTTACTTAGCTTCTTTCCTCCGGTATACTGTATAAATATCAGTCCGGTATGGTGTTGTTCTTCTGCTCTCGTCCGCTGCTGGCTCTTTGATTTTGCCCGTTGAAGATTTTCAGTTTTCCTCCAAGTGTTAAATTGAAGAAATTTTCGAAGTTGTCAAGGCATTTTTTGTGGTTGTTAGCGTTTTTTTTAACTTAATTTGGCTCAAAAGGCTAAATTGTAATTACATAATACAATAAATCAAAAGGGAAAAAAACAATACAAAAAACGCTAAAACGTTTCTTCCTTAGGTGGAGCTTTTATTGGCGGGGTCTTTTGGGCAGTGCAATCCAAAATGGTCCCCCAAAATAAAATAAAAAGGAAAAAAAATACTCAAGACATAAGGGGTCTAAATTTGCAACACTCCTGTAGATGGTAAAATTGCTAACTTCCCCTCGGGGGAATGAAGAAGAGGTCGGAGGAGGATGTTTATGAACAATTATATCAGATTTATTTAGCTTCTTTCCTCCGGTATACTGTATAAATATCAGTCCGGTATGGCGCTGTTCTTCTGCTCTGGTCCGCTGCTGGCTCTTTGATTTTGCCCGTTGGAGATTTTCAGTTTTCCTCGAAGTGTTAAATTGAAGAAATTTTCGGAGTTGTCAAGGCATTTTTTGTAGTTGTTAGCGTGTTTTAACTTAATTTGGCTAAAACGTTTTTTCTTTAGGTGGGGCTTTTATTGGGGTATTTTGGGCAGTGCAATCCAAAATGGCCCCCCACAATTAAGAAAAAAGGAACAAAAATACCCAGACACATAGGGGGTCTAAATTTGCAACACTCGTCACTTCCCCTCGCCCCTTCTCTCTCTCTCTCTCTCTCTACAATCACATATCTTTCATCTCAAACCTTCGTTGATTTTCTCTCCAATCAAAAACCCTAACTCACGCACACAATCTCATTCCATCTGAATGCACTTGTATGGATTCAATCTTGCTATGAAACTCCGACTGCCGCCGATCACGCAACCGATAGTTTTTTCATCTTTTGAATCTCTTGAAGAGAACTAGCGATTGGATTGTTTTTGTGTAATCGGAGGTGTTGTGTTGGTACTGCCATGGCTTCTACAGTTCCGGCGAAGTCTCAGCCGCTGCACAACTTCAATCTACCGCATCTTAAATGGAACAAGGACGGACACTCCGGCGGAAACCACCAGCGCCGCCGTTCCGTCAAGTCTCCGTCGCGGAGACCTAATTCGTCGTCCGCCTCTCCTCTCCGGCAGTCTCCGCGGCGCGATTCTGTTTCCGCTACGCCGCCGCGGCTTCAGTCTCCGTTGAGCGATTCGGCGGCGCCGTCGCCGCGTGAATCTCCGATTCGAGGCGATTATTTGGGGAAACAGTCTCCGGTTCACGAGTGGGTGAAGCACTCACCGAGGCGCGATTTGACTTCGGAATCCGAGGCTTCGGGGAGATCTAGAGGTGGTTTGATTGAGCAACGGAGAAACAATTCAAGGAATTTGACGATTGATGGTGTAATGAGTGATGTATATTCCACCAAGTCTGAACGAGTTAAGGAGAAATTCGAGTCGAAATCGAAGGCTAGAGAAGTCGATCTGGCTGGAAATAAGAGATCGAAATTCTTGATTAAAATTCCTTGCAAAAACAACAAACCGGAAGAGGAAAATCCGCAGGACGAGCCACCGGAGATCGAGCATCATAGCAAAGATCATCATGAGACTGATGAGGTGCAAGAAGAAGGGAAGATCAATAATAATATTGATGAAGAAACCAAGACATGGAATTTGAGGCCTCGAAAACCTATAAGGAAGTCCTTGAATGTCAATGGAGGTTCAGTGAAAAATAATGGATTGACTATGTCTGGAACGAATAAAGCTCCGTCGCCTTTCAGGAATCCGAACCATGGATCAGGGAAGGTTGAAGGGAACTGTGGCGGCGGTGAGAAGAAGAGGAAACTTAGCATTTTTGTTGCGCTAACAAAAGAGGAGATTGAGGAGGATATTTTTGCTCTGACTGGATCAAAGCCGAAAGGGAGGCCTAGGAAGACAGCAAAGAACGTGCAAAAACAGATGGATGTAAGATGAGATCTGATCTTTGATTTAATTGAATTATTTTGGCTTGAATTTTTGTTGGCTTTCTATGCTTTCTAATATTAATTTTGTAGAGCAAGTGTGATTGATGATTTATGTAATCTTTGTGGTGCAGTTTGTTTTTCCTGGATTGTGTCTGGTATCGATAAATGCGGATTCGTACAAGGTATCTGAAAATTCTCTGAAGGTATGACCTCAGTCGCCACTTTCGTGTTTGATTAGAGTATTTTGTGTTAGTTTTACTGGTTACTGATAAAGAATGGCTGTGATATATGCAGGGTTAGATGCAATCGGCTGATGAAGGATGATTATGCCCTCCGAATGCATTGTATGGAGTATTAAGGTGATGGCTTCCAATTTTGTGATGCCATTTGAAGGTATAATTTGCCCGTAATTTGTAGTTGAAAGAAAGAATAAGTGTTTTTTTAGGGTTTAGTTCCTATTTTTTTAATTTTTGTTTCATGCTGATCTCAAAGAATTGACAGAAGAATGTTAGTCCTTTTATTTATCATTAGTGGCAGTTGTAAATATGGATTCCATAATTTGAAGATTTTAATTTTAATACTCAAATTGGTGGGATTTACCTTTTTGTATTACTGATGGTGTTTCTATTTCTGTTTGCCAATTATGATTGTTTTGGAATTTTAGTGTAAGGACGAGTACCTGGTATGGCTTGTTAGGCGCTATAAATATTTAGTAGAAAAGAATATTGGCTGTTGTTTAGTTCATGGTCTATCAGTTCCGGCTCAAGTTTGCTTATACATGGTGTTCAATTATTATTTCTATTTTTTTGTGCATATAGCTCAACCAATTTCGAAAATTATCATTAGGGATGTGGAGGAGAACCTCACATTTATGGGGTAACTCTTTGTACTTGTACATTCCGCATCCAAGCAGCATTACGTGATGGAATTTGATGCAGCTAGAAGCGTTCGAGGATAGAATGTACTTCAATCCCATTTTTTTTCAGTCGCTAAGCAAAGTTTGGATTCTACTGGGAAACAACTGATGATGCAGCAGAAGCCTTGGCCAAAGGTTTAGAACATGTCTTACACCGTTCTGCCATAGGTAGTGAAAGAGGGAGGTATAAAACAACTTCTAAATAATTTCAATTAATAATGATACTGACACAATGGTAATAACATAGGTGTTTAGGAAAAGCTTGCTAACATCGTTTAACTATATGTAGAATCCCAGATAAAACGTAGCATCAGTTTTTCTTGATTTAGAATTTGTACTTAGAGTCGAAGTTTATCTTTGATCTGGTACTTGAAAGTAGTGATGCGCGATGGGGCTTCAACAAAAGCATTGTAGCTCGGCCATAGCTCCTTGAACTAGATTTAGGTGAATCCGTCTGTTCTCGGAACCGGTGTCGTTGGTCGTATGGCTTTTGCAAGAGGAAATTAGGATGGAGATTGTGCGATGGTCTGCTGAGGAATGAGAATTATTTATGTGGTGGGACTCTAATGTCGACGTGGTCATCTAGATTTTGGAATCCTTTTAAGAATCACTCAAGGAGAAAGGTGTGATTAACAAGTAACAAGTATTGGTTGCTTTGCTTTGACTTCTAAATTAGGGATAATTACATTCACACCCCCATGGGATAATTACACAAATTTCTCCTCACTAATTGATAATTACAAACACATCCCCTCATGTTAAAATTTTTTTACCATTGCATCCCCTGTGTGTAACAATTTTTACAATTGCACTCCTTGTAAATTTTACAAATAAACCCCCTGAAAGAGTGGGTTTGTAATTATCAGTTAGTGATGGGAGATTTGTGTAATTACCCATTATTGAGGGATATAAGTGTAATTATCCCTATAAATTAAGATGAGATGAGACTTTCTAAAGTTTCTTCTTTTGAACTTTTCGTGCAATGTGACCCCATTCATTGTTTTGATGTTTTATTCAGGATTAGGTCCCACAAGTTAATTGACTGATGGAACCAATTCTATATTATTTTTATTTTGATCCTTTGGAACTCAACTGTTTATTAAGATAATCTCTTGTTATCATTTAAGTTACTTTGGTTAAAGATCATACCATAAGAGGTAGTTTTGTTAGTTACTTTTTGTGGTTTTCGGTGAATCAACATGCTGTGAGTTCGATTTCAAATCTCACTATAGTACAATGTTGATTGTGTGGGCCTCACAATGTTTATCGTTGTAATTGATCGGGAATTTCAAGTCCTTGGAGCTTCTAACAGTAACTATATTCGTCGAGCTTTATTATGGAACTTCGAGCCTTTGGAGCCATAGTTTTTAATGGCGAATGGCTCAGCGCATCACATAAAGTCCCATGGCACATAGCGCATGGCTTGGTGCACTCCTTATCGAAGTTAATTAGTTATATATAATACCTCAAAAATTTCAATCTTTAGCAACTATTACATATTATAAGGGATAAATGCATATACCCCTTGTGATTTATTGAATTGGGCACTTACCCCATTGTGAAAAAAATTATCAACAAATGGGTGGAAAGAGAGTAAAATTGTTTGAAAGAACTTTCTTCGGTTTTTCATGTAAACCCGCCTATATAATTTAATCTTGAAATAAATCAAGCCAATTTGATTCCAAAACAAATATATGTCTTCGCAACATCCTTGCTACAGCAAAACCAGGAAAAAAAATACACGGATTGGCTGATTTCAGCGAGACAGGGAGAGAAGAATGTAGGAAAAATTATTGTTTAAAGAATAATAGGAAGACTTCAAATTTATAAAAACATATCAATTCTTAACTAATTAGGGAGAAGGAATTCCTAAACTTTACAAATTATTAAAATGGTAAATTCAATGCAAAATCATATTTGTGTCACCTAATTCATCTTCTTTTTTTTTTTTTTTAATTATCCATATTCTTCACTTATTAATGTTTCGTATATCACAAATGAAGTTTAACTTTTTTTTTCCTTACGAAGTTATCCAATAGATTAATGAAAAAGTGCAAGTAATATTCTATTGTATATTTGAAATAAATTATTAAAAGGACAAATTCAATGCAAAATCATTTTATCTTACCCACTTCATATGTTTCCTAGAAAAATACAAATTATCCGCTCACTCAATTTTCTTTCATAACTAACTAAAGTTTATTTATCTTTATTTGAACAAATTGACCCATCACATTAAATAAGAAATGCAATATAAGTTGGGAAAAATTGTACAACACATCTAAAAATTAAAAATAATATTATATAAGTTTTTCTTTATAAATAATGATTTTGGATTCGTGCAACACCATATTTTTTTTATGACAACTTCATTGTCTATGTCATTGTAATTAAATGTCTTTAACTATATCCTTTGAACGGTTTTAATTTAAAATACTCACCTAGATTTAATAATATTTTTTAATCAATAACCTTGATCTGAATTTTTTTTCCACGCAACAAAGCATGCAATTACAACTATGATCATCAAGGATAAATGTGATGAAAAACTATGCAATTTTCGACATTATTCATAAAGAATTAATTAGAAAATATTCATGTAGGTGGTTCTTTCAATTAAAGATATTATCCATGAAAAGATAATTACTTATGATAATTTGATATATGTATCATAGGGCTAATGTTTTAATTATTATTTTGTCATAATATGAAGTATCATATGGTTTAAAAAGAAAAAAAAATGGCTTATTAAGCATCATTTTTCGAAGTCATTTAAAATATCATAACTGCATTGTTTGGTATACTATCTAATATTTTCTTAATCTCTTATTTCTTGTTACATGACTACAACTTCTGAAGTTGTTACTTGTAAATAAAATTAAAAAAATTATTTAATATAATTTTCAATTATCTCAAAGTATTTTTAAGTATTGTAAATTTGTTTCAAACATATAATAGAATATTACTTGCAGTTTTCGATAAATCTATTGGATAGCTTAGTAAGGTAGAAAAAGTTAAACTTCAATTGTTATGAACAAAAAATTAATAAGTGAAGAATATGGATAATTAAAAAAAAAAAAGATGAAATAGGTAACACAAAGAGGGAGAGAGGGCCAATTTAGCGAGGGTTTGAGGTGGGTTTTTGTTAGGACAGTTGGAAATATCACCAAATTGCCCCAATTTGCCCAAATTTTACTAAATTTTACTAGTTGACAAATTTGACCAGAATTGTCTAGATTCTTCTCTTCCAAATAGCGTACGTGGCACGCGCTATTGGCAAGTTGTGCGCCACGACATGAACCATGGCGCACAGGCTGCTCCATTTGTGCCATGGCACGCCTTTGATAACAAAGTTTAGAGCTTTTAAAAATAATTAGATTCTTGGCGAGTCTCAGGACAATCACAATTATCCGTTTACGATGGTCCGATATGAGTTTCACTATATCAACGATTATGGTCATACTGGAACTCGCGAGCACTAGAAACTCCTAAAAATGAGCAATTAGGGTTTTTGTTGTTATGGAAACACTTGCTAATCCGGTTCATTTTCCCCGGTTGAAACTTGAAGTCGTGTTTTTCATAATGAAAAGATTAGATCGGATAAAATTCGTAGTAATTAACCCAACAAAGAGAATATATTTGGTTGAGATATTTAATTCAATTTTAAAATAGACCACTATTTGCCTATAATACATTCATAAGAAGTAAGGAATTCTAAATCGGTGAGATTGAAGTAACGAATTCTAAATCGGTGGGATTCGAACTTTTGACCTTCAATCAAAAGTTAGAGAGTTGCTATGAAACCACCCTGCTTATGATAACTTGCAATCATGTGTAGTATGTGAATTGGTTGAGTGTTGTTAAGACATTAATGTATAGGGCATATAAAACGTGTGAGAAAAGTCGGGGAAAGATTTAGATGGAGTCAAATGTCAATTATAAGTCTCTGACTTCCAATTATGAATTTGTCTGTTGGGAACTTATTGCTATTATATGTAGACAATATATATATATATATATATATATACACACACACACATATTTACACACTCCCCCCTCCCCCTATTTATATCAAGGGTTTCCTCCAACCATAAGTCAGAGACTAATCCTTTCGAGGTGTAAAGATCAGCGAAGTGGGTTTTGCCTCTCCTAACAAAGTATTTTTCCATATACACGGTCAGGGATCGGACCCTTGGACAATATACTTAAGAAATCCAACTATCTACCAATTTTGCTGAACCTTGTTGGTATATACATACATACATACATATTGCTTTAGAAAAACAGTTGAACCAAATGGAGTAGTACTTAAATCTACAATTTAAGTTTAAAAACCATTTTTGGTGGACATGCATTATCCTGTAGGATGCATGATAATTAATTAATTATCTTTGTTTCTATTTGACACATCTTGATTATAAAATTATGAGACTCGTTATATATTCATTTATCAAGTGTATATTAATCAAATATTAACATTTAGTAGGTCGAAGACTTTTTATTTAATATATGTTGACTACAAAATAGTGAGACCCTTATTATACATTCAAGTTAAACTATTCATTGTATATTAACCAAATATATCACCTAATAGGCCGAATAATAGGCATGTCATCATAATAGTTGGCTAAATCTTGGGTCTAGCTAAATAATTGATGGTATTAATAGTAGTTCGAAAATGATTAATCAGTTAAACGGTTAAACCAATCAAAATACATCTATCGGGTGTATATTGACCAAATATAGCATTTAATTGGCCGAAAAATTTCTATTTAATATATGTTGATTACAAAATTATGAGACCTATATTATACATTCATCTATCTGATGTATATTAACCAAATATAGCATCTATAAAGTCAAAAAATAGGTATGTCATAACAATAATGGACTAAATCCCTTGTCTAGCTAAACCATTGAGGGTATCTTTTTAATTCTAAACGGATGGGTATCCTAGTCGACTCAACCCGACTGACTAAGGCTTGTAGTAAAAATATGAGGCCAAGTGACTCCAACTCTATCTTGTTCAATCAGGCCTTGAAGGTGAGCATCTAGGGCCAAAAGTGGATTCGAAGGCCGTTGTAGACCTAACTTAGCAAGATAATTGGCTGGTTGATTGGCTTCTCTTCAAACATGACAAATGCTTGCTTCCTACAGTAAGTGCAACATATTGCGAATATTGGAAATTACCCCGAACAAACGGTCTTCGAACGAGGGGCCTTTAATAAGATTGAGAACTTCAAGACAAGCAACCTATTTTTTTTAAATTCTAGATAAAGGGCGATAACTTGACCCGACAAAATCGGGCTGATAGTTTTTTTTTTAATCATGGGTCACACAGATCTTATAATACTCCAAATAAGGAGAGCATAGTTACAACTTGTGAGAGCTTGGAATTGAACCCAAAACCTCCCGTATAAAAGTCGAAACTGATACGCTAGACTAAAAAGCTTTGGTTCACGACAAGTGACCTATTAATAGTAGGTCAAAATAATTAATCAATTAAAGCAGGCCCATGTATAGGCCCAAAGTGAAAGCCCTAAAAGGAAAAAGCCCATTTATAACTTGTACCCGAAATGGAAAGCCCATTAAACCCTTCATCAGTTTCAGGGGATGATTTGTGAAAATGGAAATGGAAAAATGGAGAAAAAAGAGGAAACTAGAGTCATCAATGGAGGAGTAGCAGTTGAAGAGTACTGGTGGTGGGCCGCCGCGAGCGCCGCCCAATTAGGGTGGGGCATTTCGATTTTCAGAAAGGGCTACGGCGGCGACTCGCACTTCATGCCCTTTAAGGCATTCTCTGTCGCTTCCCTCTTCGTCGGCGCCGCCGCCACCGCCGCCGTAGCCTCGCTCCGCTCTTCCGGCGTCCACTCTGTAAGCAACTAATTATACATTTATACTCTCCCCTCTCTCACTTTACTTTCGATTTGTTGCATTTTTGCTATCATATTTGATTTTGATTGTGATTTTTCTGTTTTTGAGTTTGAATGGAAAATGTATGAAATTGAAAAGATTTGCAAAGATCTTTTGAATTTAAATGATATTGTTTTAAATTCTTTAGCATTTAATGGCATGAATAATTCTACACTGTTGAATTTGAGGTGTTCATGATCACTTGGAGGTGGGGGCAGATAAAGCAAAAATTCTGAAAAGTATAAATTAGGTTAAGCAGGGATGGAGCCAGAATTTGGGGTTCGGGACGAATGAGGGGGGGGGGGGGGGGCTTAATATTTTTAGATTTTGGGGGCCAAATTTTCAAATACCAAAAGTTTTTAGGGGCAAATTTTGTTTTTGTTCTCAAAGTTGAGGGAGATGGGTGCCCCCACCAGCCTCCCCCTGGCTCCGTCTCTGCGCGTAAGCAAATAGTGGTTTTACTTTTTTAGGTTGTGGGTAGCTTGATATTAGCTATGGCTATAATAGGGGTAAAGTAGGAGAATTGCTTAGTTCATTTCTTGGTTGAGGTTATTCAATGAGATGGTGTGAGGAGAAGATTTTGATCGCTTTGATAGCGTATATTACGGATTTGAAGATGCGATCATGCCAAATACGGATACACTGCTTGAAATCAATACGCATAGACTTAGGAGACCGAACTAGTGGATATTAGATATTATTAGTTCAATGAATTTTTACCCTCCTCATTGGTTTAAATTTGTATGGTTTTGTTACGGGACAAAGCTAGCGTCGTTTGATCTTGGTGGAACAATGTAAATCAGCCTTTAATGCTTAAAGCAAGACTTGCTGGTTATATTTTGTGTGTAATTATTAATTTGCTATCTGGTTTTTTTAAGACTATAGTAATACTGTTATGCTTTATATATTGGTTACAATTTTGTGTTATGTTGGAAGACTGCAACTTTAAATTTCATCTCAACTAGTGGGTGCAAATGAATTGAGCCACATACTAGGCATTTCTGAAGCTCGAGCTCGAGCTCATATCAAATCAAGCTAGCTCAAGCTAGATTGGCAGCTTGGCTAAGTACAATGTGGTGCTAGGTATGCTCAAGCTCGACATTGGCTGGCTTATTATGCTTGAATTAGTATCTGAACATTATCTAGCTGGAAAGCAGAAGACTAAACTTAGCTTGAATTTATTTTATCATGTATGAGGTCAAGTTTGATACGCATAAAAAAGGAATAGAAGCATATAATCTTAGAAGAATCGAACTGGACGAAACCTGAAAGAACAGAAAGTCGAAAACAATGTTTTAACTTTTCACACAACCATTTCAGCAAATTACGAGAAGAAAAAGGAAAATCATATGAAAGAAAGCTGACATATTCTCTTCGTCCCCATAAAGATATATGAAAAAAAGAATAAAAAAAATCAGGCAATGTACATCGTTCAACTTGATGATGTGGCATGTTGATTGGGCACCATAAGTTGGGCCAATATCGACCAGGCTTTCTCAAAATCAAAAAGACTGCTTTTTGTGTACTCTTGAATCGTATATTCATGGCCCTTGCTTTGATCCCTAATTTTTGTCAAAGTTTACGGAAGCAAAATCATGTCTAATTTTCATTTATCTTTTCTTTATTATCATTGTTTTTCCTTAATTCAATGAAAGACCTTCATCCTTTTATATGTTTTCCGGTTGTAATACAGTGAACAGTTGTTCTCATCCTTGTGCACTCTAATTTTGTCGTACGTCCATTCCTTGTTTCCTTCCCAAGTTTCTTCAAATTGTTGACATGAATAAGTAGTGAAATAACTTGCTGCTTTGGTTGTTGTAGGTACAAGATTTGAAGGCTGTAGGTACAAACATTAGGAGTGGATTAGGAGTACGTCCCAGAACACGTAATGAGTAGATCGCATTGTTGATGCTTTTCTTATTTGAATGGAGGAGGATTCTTCTATTTGTTGTGTTTTTCACACATTTTTGGAGATAAAAATCGATCGAGGAGTTTCAAGAAATTAAACTAAGTTTGATTCCATTATTACTTGATGGATTTGTTTTTGAAGTTTGCAAGTCTATAATGTATGATATTGATTTGGAGATTATCTGGGTTTCATGATTTTCAGTTCTCTTGAAATAGGGATAATTACCTCTACACTCCCTCCTTTATTGGGTGATTACTACGAACCTTGAGGCTTTGTAAAACACCAAGACACAAAGACATTCACACGTCGTATCCAGATAACTCAAAAAATAGAAATGAAACCATAATATGCTTTTACTGACAGTGAAAGTTATAGGAATGTCTCAAATCTCGGGGTGCTTTTTGTAATCACGGTGTGCACTTCTTTAGTGTAATTATATCACATCTTCAATCTACACTTGCAATATATATTCATTTCCCACACAGTCGCTTCAATGCAACTGTGAGAAATAAAAGGGAAACATTTGCAAAATGAAATCAAGAAAATTTCGACTTTATTCTTCACAAACAAAATTTTGTTTTCTCATACATGTCAGTGAAGTACCAAGAGAATTCTTTCTTTTTGGAATAAAAAGAGATAAACAAGAAATAAAACTAACAATTGTCAAAATGCAAGACTTGAATAGAACCTGCCAGCACAATGCACAAATAGACTCAACTCCAAATACTATTGAACCATTTTCATGACAAGCTCGAGACTTTCCTGGATAATGAAAAAGATCCAAGATTGGTCACTAAAGACGGCTCCATGACCGTAAATAGATCTTGATACAGCAGATGAAACCGATAAGACAATACGTTATTATGCGGGAACGTAAGACTCGAGCATGAGTTGAGCCGGGGAAGGAGAAGTGACTTCAACAATTAAATACATGAACTTCCACTCCTTCTCCATCTTGTCTTTGAACATCTCGGTGTAAACTTTTCCAGCTCCATGTGGCCCTCGTATATGGAAATTTACCTATGAATTCAGAGACAGAGTCAGAATTCTCATTAGTGGGGTCGAAATAGATATTGTGGCTCATACGGGATGGAAAATCTTGAATTTCAATGAACTTACATATTAAACTTGAGATTGTAGATAAGGTAAATTACATAGACATGGCCCTAATTACAAAAAACACCCCGAGGTTTAGAAATGACCGTAACTTCCCCTTATTAGTAAAAGTATATTACAATTGCACTCATCTCTCAATAAAAGATCATTACAATTTCAGCTCCTGTTTTTTCGAGTTGTCATGAGCTGACGGGGGCGTCTATGGGGGTGTCTGGTAATTTACAAAACCTCATGGGGCTCATGGTAATTACCCAACAAGTGAGGGGGTGTGCATGTATGATGTAACTACCCCTTATAGATAAGTGGGGGGAAGGAGGTCCAGTCCCCTTACTAGCTTCGTCTCTACTTATAATGCAACCGTTACTCGACCATATTCTTGAGTTGTTGGAAACATGTATTCTATGCTTTCAGCTATTTAATTTACTATAAAATAACATAAAAGAGATTTTAGGGGTAAATGTTAGTTACCACAATATGTTCGACGCCATCTTCATCAAGCCATCTCTTATGAGGAATGCGTTGACGAGCAGCGCGGTTCCTGCTTTCTGACCCATAGCCCGTAATGGGGGATCCAATTCTTACCCGAACCTGTTGAATAGCAAAAAGACCGGAAAAATTGATATTATTTAGAAATGATTTATAACATTTATTGACGTGTAAATCAACGGGATCAAATTCACCAGCTAAAACCTTAAGAGTGGAATTTCCGCATCAAATTATTAATACCTGAGATGAATAGGTACCGATGCAAATTAATCATTATTGAGATTTTCCATTTATGAAATTGATATATGTTTATGTTCATTACTTTGTGATTACTGTACTAGTTTCTTCTTTTAGTTTATTAAGTGCAGAAAACAGTAAATTTAACACGACGTCATGTAAAGTAAACCTCGCGTTTCTAGTGGTCTCAATAAACCTCGTAATGTAGTATCGACATTCTACAGTAATATTATAGTTGAAAAAATTCCATATTTTTATAATTAATTAAGCGCATATGTAGCATTCATCAATCTCCGACTGAAGATAATAGAAAATACTAATTCATGAATTAAGATGAAAAAAAGTGAGCATAACATACCTGGCTGTCATTTTGAATCCTTTCAAGAGCCTTGTTGAATATTTTGTACCTATAAAGCACCTAAAAATTAAATAATGTAAATCATATAAAAAAAGTATTGAAATTCCCAAGTTCCGGAGGCAAATAATGAACTTACTCCTTCGGTTCAAATATAAGCTCCCTAAAAACCCCATATGCTGCTGCAGCAGCGATGCCGAGACCTGCAAAAATGACAAGACTATAAGAAGCTCCTTCTGTGAACGTCACCGGCTTCTCTGGGATATTATAAGTTGGAGCATCAAAAGGGTCCTCAATAGTGGATACGGCTTTTCGGGTCTGTCAGTAAAAAGGAGTCCATCAATATGAGTAAGAAAAAAAAACATTAATTGAAAATCTTCGAAACATGGAGTAATTTACCAATTTTAATGGCTGGAAAATTTAAAAGATAATGGGTCGCTTTCACCTTTTCAACAAAAATATAAGGTTGCGTTTGGATTGAAGGATTTCATATCCTAATGACAAATCCATAGAGCTTGTTTGGATAACTTCGTATTTCAGTGGATATTAAATCATTTAACATGGTTACTAATCGTTGACAGATTAAGATAGCTAATAACTGAGGAAAGTAACATATTTTACTGTCTGAAATCTTTTATTCTCCCTGTATCCAGGAATTAGATGTAAAGAGTAAAGACAACAGAAAACTTTCCAAATGTTAGTGGGATAATATTTCAATCTCCTTTGCCTGAAAAGCTGATAAAATAATTTGCAGTACCAGTAAAGGTCATGGTGTGGAATATAATAAACCAGAATAGTAAACATCATCTACGGGTATAAACCTCTGATTGTTTTTTTCCACTTGATTCTGTAGTTTTGGATGCAAAGCACCTCGCAAAGTAAGAACTCCTCAAATTCTCTCCACCGCTTGTTGCAAGTTGAAATGGAGACTGACAAATCGAAGCATGATCTCTGAGTAGGATAGAGTTCCCTGACAAAATGATCACCAGTAAAATCACAATTAACAGAAAGTCCACTACAATAGAAAAAAAAAACAGCCAGAGGAGGAAAATATAAGAAAAAGTATATAACCAAACAAGGTAAATAAAATTCAAATACGTTACAGCTCTAAAAGCATTTTCGCATAGCATTTTGCATACTCAATGGCTTCAAAAGGCACTTGTGTTTTTCAGTTTTAGAAAAGAAAAAAAATATCTACTAACCCCCAACTTGACGAGCAACCTGCAAAATAAAGAAAAGAAAATCATCATTAGTAAAACTTACATGAGCTCCAAGACCATGAATTAAAATATATATTAACTGATGGTGAAAATCTGATGACTTTATATTCGAATGTTCAAATGTTAAAAAAGACATGGCGTTCTAACCACCACGACTCTGAAAAAATAAGCAAATGACTTTGCAAACAAGTCATTGCCAGGTATCAGGTGACTTAATTGTCTGGTTATGCAGCAATCAATTTGTTGCATTTCCTGGTAAAGACGACTAGATGAAACTATCTATATAGTTGCTAGCTGATTGATTCCTTGTCAAAATCATAACAAATATCTTCTTATTTTTGGGAGGAGGAACAATGTAGACACTAGAACGACGTTCTCACTTAAATTGATTGTTACTCGTTTTTCGAAAGGAACAATTTGCATTATAAGCTTAGGGGCAAATTCGTATCTGTTTCATTTAGGTACTCTGTCTACTTTGAGACGTTTACTTTACTTCTGGTAAGATCTCATGCATTTCTTGTATATCTGTGACTCTGTTATGGAAGCTAACCATTTGAGTTCGTGTTATTCATTTCGTAAAAGGATATCTGGATCAAGAAACGCCAAATGGAAATTCAATCACATGAATAATTATCTATGAAACTCATTAGTACTACAGAAGGGCATCCCTTTTAACAACGGAAAACAACTAAAAGGGGTATTCAAGATATTCTAAGAAAAGGAAAACTACATTGCATGATAACTATTTATAACAACTAGAGCACGGCATAAATACTGGTATAAGGTTGTGTTAAAAGGTGAAATGCACATTGTTATGAAACTTTCATTTGAATACCTATCAATCTTGGTAAATTCCACGGAAGATTGGAAAAAGAAAAATTTGATCGAGAAAACTAAATTGAATGCCAACCGGGTAGGTGCCCATAAACGATACTCTAGCAAAACTAGCTCTGCTAGCAACTATTATCGTACTTATCCTCGTTTTGGGGAAATAATTAACCCAAGTAGCTACAATAATCTACGATAGCCACTTATACACCGGTATTGTCTCCCACAACCGACTTGCGATTATCGTATTTGACAAACATGATACAACCATTGAGTTCAATATCATAAGGCACTCTCCATGTAATTAGATTGAATACCTTAAGCACATGATTCAGAGATATAAGCAAAATCACAAATCCTCTAACCCAAATTTCATTCCTTTTTAATAAGCACAAAATCAAACCAACAGACATTACTTTTTGAATTAATTAACTACTAAAAAGTTGCACCAATGAGCTCCAGATAAAAGGCAGTATTAACATTATATATACCCATTTTTTTTAATTAAAAAATTAAAAGTTAACAATCATATCAGCTAGAAAACAAAATGGTAAATAAAAATGAAATCTTTAGCATACCCTTTTGGAATAATCACTTATTAGTGATCTTTCAGTTGCCGAAGATGAAAATTCAGCCAAACCCTTGTATGATGATGATGATCTCAAAAAATTTAAAAATTTAGTCTTCATTGAAAAGCCATTTCTCCGAATGTGGTGCATCCTTTATATATAACTCACAATACACCTCTCCCTCTCTCTCTCTCTCTCTCTGAATAACACAGATTTGCAGAAGCACCAATCAGAATATAAATTACACGAACATGAATAAATACATATATATATCGCACAAATCTCTTGTTTATTTTCTGGAGAAGAAATCGAAAAGAAGAAAAAGGAAATCAGGAGGAGAGGGAGTAAAGGCTGAAGAAACGAGAGACTTGTGGGGGGTTTTTGTTTTTGGTTGCAGGGCACGCGCCAAAGAGTGTCCGCACGTGACATTTATTCTGGTATATTTGTATCTAACTCCCCCAAGATTTTACTCTCTCGATTTTTTCACCCCTCGTTTTTTGAATTTCGGTAGCCCGAGACGGAGCCACGAATTTGATTCCGGAAGGCGAAGTAGAAAAAAAGGGGGAAATTTGAATTTTTAAAGTATTGGTGCAGCAAAATTTGAAAAATTAAAAATTTAAACTGTTAAAAACTAATTTTCAAAAGTTGAGGGGAGGCCGCCACCCCCCCCCCCCCCAATTAGATATTCGGATGTAGATCGATTGTAAAAAATCTAGTTTCGTTAGCATAAATAAAGTAAGTTTGAGCTTTTTCCTTTATTTGGTTAGTTTTGAAAGTTCGGCTCAATTATTAAAAAACAATGAAATATGTGAAATATGTAGGGTTACTCGAGTTCACTTCTAAAAATGACAATTAAGTAACTCACGAGCATCGAAAACTCCTAAGATTGACCCTTGTGCAACTAGGACATTTGTTGTTGTGGAAACAATTGCAAATTCGGTTCACTTCCCTCGTCTGAAACTTGAAAGCGTGTCTTTTTTAATGAAAAGACTAGTTTGGATGAAAATTTGAAGTAGTTAACCCAGTATAGAGAATATAATCTTGTTGAGGCATATAATCCAATTTAAAAATCGACTATTATCAGCTTGTAATACACTTATATTCTAAGATTGGTCATATTCTTCGAGCTAATTCGTGGAACTTCAAGCCTTTGGAGCTTCTGAAATTTATCAGATTCTTGGGAGTCACATGACAATCAGAGTCATTCGCATAGGGTGGTGTGATAGGAGTTTTAATATATATATATATATATATATCAATAATTGTGATCACTCGTGAGCACTGGAAACTCCTAAAAAAGACCGTGGTGCGATTATGATTTTTGTTGTTATCAAAATACTTTTAAATTCGGTTCGCTTTTTTGTTTTTTTTTGTTTTTTTGAATAAGGGTCCGGTTCGCTTTCTTTCATTGAAACTTGGAACCATGCCTTTCATAATGAAAAGACTAAGTCAAATATAATTCATAGTGACTAAGTCAATAAAAAAGAATATAATCTAGTTAAAATATATAATCTAACTTTAAAGTCAACTATTACTAACCTATAATACACTCATAAAAAATAATGTGAGATTCGAACTTTTGACCTTCAATAGAAAGTTAGAAAGTTGTCATGAACCACCCTACTTATGGTAACTTATGATCATGTCTAGTATGTGGATTGGTTGAGTGATGCTACAACGTCAATGTATCCATAAAAAAAATGTTAGAAAAGTCGGGAGAGACTTAGATGGAGTTAATTAAAAATCTATGACTTCCAATAATGAATTTGTCTTTTGAAATTTTCTTTTATAGAATCGGTTACATGAATCACTTGTATCATTGATATCTATCATCATATAACATATAACAAGTACTAATTTACAACATCTATAAAAAAAAAGTAGAAAAATAATTTACATGCTATTGATGAGAGTAGAACCCAAGACCTCTAACCTTTTGGGGACTCAACTTTGCCAATATAGCTAGACGATATCGTTGTCTTTTAGGAACTTGTTGCTATTATATGTATACAATATTTATATGCATATATATACACAGATATGTTGCTTTAGAAAAATAGTTTAACCAAGTGGAGTAGTAATTAAATCTACAATTTAAGTTAAAAACTATTTTTGGTGGACGTGCATTAGCCGATTGGATGTATAAAAATTGTCTTTATTTTTATTTGATATCTGATTACAAAATTATGAGACTCTTATTATATATTCATCTATCATGTGTAATATTAACCATATATAGCATCTAATAATAGGCCGAAAAATAGGTATGTCATAATAATAATTGACTAAATATCTTGTCTAGCTAAAGGGGTAATTGTATAAATCCTCCTGTGATAAGCGAAACCTGCGCCAAACTATCATGTGCTACGTTTTTTGCGTAGTGCCCCCTTGTGTTCTATTTTATTCTGCATATTCTCCCTTTTTAATTTTTTTGGTGTTTTTTTCCATCATAAATGTTTTAAATCCAACCCAAATTAAATTATTTATTTATTAAAAACATGTGGGGGGCGAAGAAGCATTCGGACTGACATTTATGATGAAAAAAAACCAAAAAGAGGAGAGTATGCAGAATAAAATATAATACAAGGGGGCGCTACGCAAAAAACATAACACAGGATAGTTTGACGCAAATTTCGCTTATCACAAGGGATCTTATGCAATTATCCCCTAGCTAAATAATTGAGGGTATTAATAGTAGTTCAAAAATGATGAATCAATCAAACCAGTCAAAATAGGGGCTCATATCCAGGCCCAAAGTTAAAGCCCATATACGAAAGAGCCCATTTGCAAGTTGTACCCAAATAGAAAAGGCCCATTAACGTTCAACAGCTGGACTTTGTAAAAAGACGCGTGTATTTTTCAGGTAATGAATTGTGAAAATGATTATGGAAAAATGGCTTAGATGATCTTAATTTGGTATTTATGTAGTACATTTTAGAGGAAACTAAAATCTTGCAATATTAACCTAAGACCTGTTGATCTAGTGGTATCCACCTCCTACTTTATGCGAGAGGTCCTGAGCTCGAATCCGGATTGCCACATTTTGTGGCTCTCCCCTCTTTTAACTTGTGGCACTCCACCTCCTTTAACTTGTGACACTCCCCCTCCTTTATGGAACTAGATAGAGTTTTTATGGCTCAGGATTATAACTATCAATCCGAATTTATCGGGCTAGATATGTTTCCCTTCCTCTTGAATTTTAAAAAAAATTCTTGCAATATTAGATTATCGCGCAACATTATTATAACGACTATTTTAGAGACGATAAGAAGTAGATTGAACAGTGACATAATTTTCCTTGATGATGAAGTAAGATCGATGCTAGATGTTATCGTGTTGTTGGCAAGTGTTAATGGTAGTATTGTTATTGAGGATGATAGGAGAAATATTTACGTTGGAGACGAAGCAACGCATATACAAACTTTCTCGTTGACATCAATCCGAGATGAATTTATTTTGGTAGGATATACATCACTCTCTAGATGCGTTCAAGAGTTGCTGGTTATATTATATATGTCCATTACCACTGGTTTTTAATTCTATAAAAATGCTATTACGTTGTATAATATATCGGTAGCATTTTCTCAATGGATCTCAACTAACTGCGTAAACGAAGCAATTTGAGCTAAATACTAAGCGTATTTTCAAGCTCGATCTAGAAGCTACTCATGCTGGATTGGAATCTTTGATGCTTGAGCTCGACTCAAGCCACATATCAAGCTTGAGCTTGGCTCATTATGCTTGATTTAGTATAAAATCGAGTTTTATGCTCCAAAAACTTATTATCTGAATGGATGTTTGCCCTTCTCAAGGGTAAAGAAATTGCACTTTTTTTAGTTTAACTATATAATATAACATCTTCAATCTACATTGCTTATTGAGCACTTGGCCTCGTGTAAGAACTACAACCTCAGGTCTGACAAGCTAGTATCGTAATCGTAGGGTTCCTCCTTCTCCCCAAATAAAAAAAAAATCTACGTTAATGCTTATTTAGAGGAAGGAAGGTGGTGTTTGAACGCGCCTAGTTGCGTAAGGCTATGTTTGGAGAACAGATTTGTGAGGGAAAACACCAAAGAAATAAACTCGTCACTTCGAATCATATAACCGTGTTTCCGTATTTAATATATATATATATATATATATATATATATTTTGTCCTTATAGAAATCCTTGATCCAATCCTCGCATAAATTTGCCACTTGAAAATTCCTTGTGGCCTAGGCGAAATTGAATTTTAATTGTAGTGGTTAAGGACCAAATTGACTCATTGGCATTCAGTGTACAACTCTTTTCATTTTCTTCCACTTATTGAACAAATAGTTAATCCACTAATGTCTTTAAATTGTATGTAGCAATATTAAGCTTATTTACTAAAAATCTCTCTCTATATATACACACACACGTAAAAGTATGTGCACCTTGAGAAAATTAATGACAAATACTAACAAAATGAAATTAAGAAAATTAAAATTTATTCTTCACAAATAAATGGGTTATTTGCATCCATCTCTTCGGAGGTATTATGCATTGATATAGATCTTGACACAACAGATGAAATCGATAAGACTATATATAAGTTCTCAGGCGGGAACATAGGACTCGAGCTTGAGTTGAGCCAGGGAAGGAAAAATGACTTCAACATTTAAATACATGAACTTCCACTCTTTTTCCATCTTGTCTTTGAACATCTTTGTGTATACTTCGCCAGCTCCATGTGGTCCTCGAATATGGAAATGTATCTATGAATTCAGAGACGGAGCCAGAATTCTCAGTAATGGGGTCGAGAATCGAGAATAGATAGTATGGCTCATATGGGATGGAAAATGCTAATTTTTCAATGAAGTTACATATTAAATTTGAGATTATAGAGAAGTGAGGAGAAAGGGAGGCCCCTACTAGCTACGTCTCAACGTAATGTAGCAATTACTAGGTGATTCTAAGACACACCGGGTCTGATAGAGCCAATACATCAGACATCATTGGATGCAAAGACAAAATAGCAAAAAACACATAAATATCACCTGAGATGTTGGACCATATTCTTGAGATCTTGGAAGCTTGTCTTATGGAGGAAGATGATAATTAGATACACACCCCTTCAATTACCGGCATCCACCTAAGGTTTTGCAAATTACCAACCAATCCGTGTCACAATGTGAAATTGTAATATGATTTTAAGGGTCAAATTTTAATCCGACAGGGGTGAAATGGAAATTTTGTTTTACTAACAAGGGAAGTTATGACAATTTCAAAGATATTTTTCGTGATTAGGATCTTGTGCAGGATTTCATGCATGCATGCAGGGGTGTCTATGTAACTTACCCTTTAATTTGCTACAAACTACGTAAAAGAGATTTCACATAGGATAAAATGTTAGTTACCCATATATGTTCGACGCCATCAACATCAAGCCACGTTGTATGAGGAATGTGTGGAGGAAGTAGGAACAGCAAAGATATCTTTTGATCCATAGCATGTAATGGGGGATCCTAACCCGAACCTGTTGAATATCAAAAAGACCCAAAAAATGATAATTATTTGTGTTTCGCGTTAAATGGAAACGAATAATATTAAGGTGGATCCGAGTGTTCGTTCCTAGCCCCTTGATAATCTACAACTTAAGATTATCTATCAACCCCCGCGTTCGATTCGCTACAAGGTGGTTCAAGCCTTTACAATTTTAATAATTTCGGATTTGAAAATGGTGAATGAAAACTCAAGTCAAGATACAAATTACCTATCAAATACTTAAATCTGAACAAAAGATAATTTATACCTCCATGAAAGTCTTCGATTCTGAAGAGATTACAAGCAAGCAAGTGCCGGTACAAGCTTTGGAAGCCAAATCCAGCAATTCTTGGTAGAACTGATAAAAGCTAAAACTATTTCTACTGTTTCGCTACAGACTACTCCTAATTAGAGCTACTCCTAAGAAGAAAAATGTAAAGTTGTTGATGATTCTGATGCCTCCTTTTCTCTCTCCTCTTTCGTATTTATCTCCGCTTCGCGATCCCACGTTCTCAACCGCCTAAAACTGCCTCCAACTTCTTTTTCAAAATTCTCTCGTCTTGGCGGGTTGCTTTTCTTACGGAATTCCCGACTCTTTGGGCCTGCCTCGGAATTGATACCTTTGGGCCCGTCCTGTTATCCTGCCAAATTTAGACTCTTCATTGGGTTTATTTCATTTTAAACCACTCTATGCATTGTTATTGATATAATGAGCTTAATCTTTTATATCTGGGCCCATTAATCAGTGTTGAGCCATTTGGGTTTTTTAATTCGTAAAACCCATTTTCATTTTTAGTGTAAACAAATACCTCCCTAATATACGTGAACGTTTCGAGTTCATGTATATTAATATACACGTCACCTGGTTAACCATCGTTTCATATTCTGGCGGGTGTGGAAGATCGTGTTTTTTATTAAAAGTCGCCCGAGGCTCTTCGTCTCCTCTAGGGATTAGCAGGTGTGTCTTTATTAGACATTCGAGTCCTTTAATAACACGTCCCTTTACAAGAGACTTTTCATATTTTTGGCGGGTATAAAACGCCTGAAGTTCTTCGTCTTCCCTACTAAGTAATAGAAGCGTCTTTTCACGATTGGACACTTAAACCCTATAAATACTCCATCATTTCTTCTTAGCCGCCATACTATTCATCACTTTCTCTTTCTTTCTTTACTTATTCGAGCAACAACTCTCCCTTTCGAAGGCTTCGCCTCATTCACCTGTACTCGAACACCCCTCATTCTCGAGATCTATCATTCTTCGCCTGGTCCTCTACAATGGCAAACTCTCACGACCTTTCTCGTCTAATCGCTCGAGCGAGTATCTTGGATTGTGAAGATGCCCAAGATTTGTTCCAAGTTATCAAGAATTTTGAACCCTATTATCGTGATGCAAAAATATCCCCTCTTGGTTCTACCCACATCATTCCTCCATGGGTTCCTAATCGCCGTGGTCAATCGATCAATCACATCATTCTCGGACCCCGATTTCAATCCGAGGCGTTCGAGCCCTCTAATATTGGTAACCCTGATTTATTGGGAATATGGCCCTGTTTGGAAAACGATGCCCCTCTTTTTCAGTGCAAAGTGGACGATAAGTTTAACTGGACGAATAAGACTAAGCCAATCAACGGTTGGATTGGAGCCATAGACGCCTTTCCTTGGTTCGAAAGACTGCACCAGTTTCACAACAAGTGGGAAGGCAATCGAATCATGGGGCTTGTTCGACTAGCTTGTTACCCTGTTCTACCCTTTGAGCAGGTAATGACCGATGCCCTCGCTTACTCTTGGCACACCTCCTATAATTGCTTCGTCCTGCCTCGGGGTTTTCAGTCAATTACTTTGGAGGATGTGGCTTCGATCACTGGTTTATCCCCAACGGGTACGTCTCTTCCTACTGGTGAATCAATACCTAGTGCGCGTGCTCTATTATTATCTACTGACACTTGGTTATAAGAGCATGGCAAAAACAAGGGTGCTAATATTGCTTATACTGCTTTGGTTAAGCATTTTATCACTTGTGAGGACATGGTTACCTTTTTCGAAGAGGTATTGTTTTTAAATTTTGTTTTTTCCAGGCTGTTTATGAATGCCGGTTGTGTCGTGAATAAAACTTTTCTTACTCTGTCTGCCAACATTGCTGTTACCATGGGACCCATCGAGTTGGCTCCTCTAGTGTTGGCTCATTTCTATCGTATGATGTTTAACTTGCATAGTGACCCTTCAAATGCTCATAAACTGGCTGGTCCCCTTTGGTTGTTGACGTGTTGGTCCTTTCTATATTACTCCGAGTTGTTAAATATTAGGACTATCCAATCCCTCGAAGCCTCGATTTAAAATGAGGAACGACGGTCCTCGATAAAGTCCTCCAATTTTCAATTCGAGCATGTTTCGAATTGGGTTTGCTACGGGGAAGCTAGTATAAATCTGTTGATTCCCCTCGAGAAGGCATCGTACCTTGTGGTCTTGGGCTCTATTTATAATCTGCTCTATGTTTCCACCTGGTGTCCCTTTTTCGAAACAAGGCATGATTAGGCACAAACTCATTGGTCTCATACTGCTTTACCCGACTGGATGTGAGTAATTGATTCGCTTGATTCCTCCATAGATGACCACCCATACTGGAGGTCTATTCTATCATCTCGAGACCTTCTATATGCTGACAATATCCCCGGAGTCGAAGTATACAACCCACATGTAATTCGAGCATGTTTTAAGTGTGTAGATTTCTAATTTTTTAGTATGATAAACTTTGAGCTTGTAGATTTCGAACAGTTAGATTTTCGAGCATGTGGTGTTTCGAGCACAAAGCATTTCGAACATGTCGAGCATGTGGTGTTTTCGAACACATAGTCATTTCGAACATGCCTTATTTCGAGCATGTAGCATTTTGAACACGCCTTATTTCCAGCACATAGCATTTTGAATGTGCCTTGTCTCGAGCACATTGTATTTTGAGTGTGTCTCGTTTCGAGTTTCGTTGACTTATCCTCGTTTTTATCTTGTAGCTCTGTTCGCGACAATTTGGCATAACCCAATGCTTCTCTTTGCCATTTCTGGGCACCATGAATCGCCCTTGGTCAAGCAGGCAATTTCATATTGCGAACCATCAAAGGGCCAAAGCCGAAGCTCTTATTCGGAACCAAGCTTCCTGCCAGATTCCCCTTGCTTTATTCCCATTTTTTGCAGAATCCTTCGAGTCGAGAGATGTTTCGTGGATTTCTGGAATAAAGTTTTGAGACATAGTTATTCAAGACAGATTATTCGCAAGCAAATCATAGACATTACCAGGCTTTGTGCTAGCACGGTGAACATAGCTCAACTCTCATTTTTTTTAAGACTCAACTTTATGTTCTTTTCTTTATTACAGGATGGTGATTACATCCTTCCGTATGATTTAACCTTGGGATGGAGATTCGAGCGGGATAACCCCCGAGTTCGAGAAGCTGTAGCACTGTCTCAAGCCCTTCGAGATTCATCTGCTCGAAACTGAGTTATCTTCTACCCCTGCCCGTGCTACTCGAAAATGAAGTGTGATTACCATTCGGGAGCCCCCAGCCTCGATTCCTCGAGAAGAACCCCCTCGAGCACTTGGTGAAGAAGAGAATGAAGAAGATGATGCAGCCCAATATGCTCTTCAGCCAAGATCCAGGAAACGCTTTCGTACGCAAGGGTCTGTCGGAGCCTCGAGTAAGTGTTTGATCATTTTTATTTTATTGACTTACGTTTTTTCCTCGAGAGTTGCTCTATCACTCGACACTTATTCATATTTATGTATTTTATATAGGCTCCTCGAGTGGGGCCGTTGCTTTCGAAACTGGAACATCAGCTACCGAAGCTGACACTGTGAATGATCCAGAGACCATCCCTGAGGAGACTTCGCCTGAACTTGAGACTCAGCCGGTTTTGATGGAAGGAGACCTTGCCACGAGCAACCTCACAGGTATCCCTTTGTTTTTATAGTCCTTTTTGGATAATCACTTCGAGTTTTCTGTGTAATATAAAGATTGGTATATCTTTGCTGCAGTTACTCCTGACATTTCATCTTTTTCTCCCATTCAAGGAAGTTCAACTCGAGTAGACACTGGTTTAGAAATTATTACCGGCACTGTACCTGATCTTTTGAGATTCTCTTTATTAGGTAAGTTTTTTCTGTTGCAAAGCTTGGACTTGCAATAATTCATGGTCTAGCTTTTCGATATTCATACTTTCGACATATTCTTCGGTTGTAAGTCGTGATTGTTCGAGAATTCGTCTAGACTTAACATTAATCTCTAGTGGAATCACTGCTTCGTGGCCATATACTAACTGAAAAGGAGATACACCTAGACTGTCCCTTTTAATTGTCCTTAGGGCCCATAAGGTATCGATTAACAATTCGTGCCAATTTCTGGGATTCTGGTTTATCATTCTCGAGATGCAACCTTTAATCAACTTATTCGATGACTCAGCTTGGCCATTTGCTTAGGCATAATAAGGTGTTGAATTTATCGATTTTATCCCGAATTGTTCAAGAAATTCAGTTATCTCGGCACTGTTAAATACCCTAGCCTGATCGAAGGTTATGGTTTCTGGAATACCAAACCTCGTGACTATATATTCTTTGATAAACTCGATCACTTGCTTCGAATTTATATTTTGGAAAGCCTTAGCCTCAATCCATTTAGTAAAATAATCAGTGGCCACTAGGATGTAACTATGTCTCTTTGTTGAGGTAGGTTTAATTTCCCTGATTATATCTATGGCCCATCCTCGAAATGGCCAAGGTTTTATAATTGAGTTTAATTGGACAGCAGGCTGCCTCAATATTCACCCGTGTTTCTAGCATTGTTTGCAACCCTTTGCATAATTGATGCAGTCTCGAAGGATAGTGGGCCAATGAAAGTCGTACCGATGTATCAGCCATCTCATCTTTTCGCCAGCGTGATGAGCACCACAAATCCCCTCATGGGTTTCCGCCATGATAACTAAAGCATCCTCTAAATCGAGACATTTTAAGAGAACCCCTTGAGAATCTTTTCGATACAGTTCTTGCCCATCATAAAAATAATGGTGTGCCGTTAGTTTTAACCTATTCGAGAATCCTCCCTTGGCCTGATTCTTCAGGTATTCTATAATCTCGAGACGCCAATCTTCTTTTTCTTTGAAGATGTCAATTTTATTAACCTGCAACAACCTTTGTTCGAAAGGTAGCAGAATTCTCGTCTCGAGCTTAGTTGCTGACTCGAGTAAATTAGGGTCGACTTTATAACCCGACGCCATCTGGGCCAAATCATTAGAAATTTGATTCTTTTCCCTTGGCACATACGCAATTTCAACTGACTGAAAATAGCTCAACAATTGATGTACTCGAGCATACGAGGCTATTGACACTGGGCTGATACACATTAAAAATTCCCTTTACTTGATTTATGATCAACTGGGAATCTCCCTTTATTTCGATATTCTCTGCACCCATGTCGAGCAATATTTCTAAACCCAAAATGAGAGCTTCATATTCTGCCCTGTTATTTGTGCAATCTCCTTCGATTTTTGCATACATTTTGGTGACCAATTTTGATGGAGATATGATACATATTCCTATTCCAGCACTATCTCGAGTACTCGAACCATCAAAATATAAAATCCATGGTACCTTATCAATGAAATTAACCTCGATGCTTTCGAGCGATTCATTTCTCAGCGGAGGGTGATCAGCCAAGAAATCGGCTATCACTTGACCTTTTACAGCCTTTTGAGGCATATAACATAAGTCAAATTGAAGCAAACTGAGACTCCACTTGCTCAGTCGGCCTCTAACCAAAGGTTGATTAATCATGAATTTGATAACATCAGTCGGGGACACTACTTCAATAGAGTATGCGGCAAAATAACGCCTCAATTTCACAGAAGCAAAGTATAGGCCGAAGCACCACTTTTCTATCGAAGTATACCTTCTTTCGACATCATTTAACAACTTACTCAAATAAAAAACAACTTGTTTGTAGCCTCTGTCGTTTTCTTGTGCTAACATACAGCCTATCAACACTTCAGCTGCCGATATATATAGTCTTAACCTTTTTCCTTTTCGAGGAGGGATCAATACTGGAGGTTGGGCTAAATATTTCTTTATAGCATCGAATGTTTCCTCCTATTTATTCCCCCACACAAATTCATCTCCATCTTTTAGTCGGAGTAAAGGGGAAAAAGCTTCCGTCTTCCCAGCCAAATTAGCTATGAATCTTCGCAAAAAATTCACTTGTCCTAGAAAATGCTGCAATTCTTTTTTATTCCCGGGAGGTTTAGCTTCCATGATAGCTTTAGCCTTGTTTCGATCTACTTCGATCCCCTGATTATGTGGCAAAAATCCCAAGAAATTTCCAGCTTCCACCCCGAAAGCACATTTCAAAGGATTTATCTTTAAATTGAAATGCCTCATTCGTTGGAAGGCTTCTATCAAATACTGAATGTGTTCTCTATGGTTTTGAGCTTTAACTACTACGTCATCAATATATATCTCCAATGATTTTCCAATTAAATCGTGAAAAATATAATTCATGGTTCTTTGATAGGTTGCCCCGACATTTTTTAAACCGAAAGGCATTGCTGTCCATTCGAAAGTTCCTATGGATCCTGGACATCTAAAGGCAGTCTTGTGCCTATCTGCTTTGGAGATTTTTAATTGATAGTATCCCGAATACCCATCCATAAATGACATCACCTTGTGTCTAGCAGCCGCATCTATTAATACTTCTGCCATTGGCATTGAATATTCGTCTTTCGGCGTAGCCTTATTCAAATCCCTAAAGTCAATGCACACTCGTACTTTACCGTTCTTTTTAATCACCGGTACTATATTTGCCAACCATTCAACGTATCTAGTTGGTCTTATAAATCTAGCTTCAACTAGTTTCTCGATTTCGTCCTTAATTACGCTCATCAAATCTGGTGATAAACGTCTTGGCATTTGTATTATTGGTTTGAAACCTGGTTTAATAGGTAATTCGTGTCAAGCTATGTTCATATCAATTTCAGGCATTTCATGGTGTGCCCAGGCGAAGCAGTCTTTATATTGATGTAACATCTCGATTAGCTCTTCTTTCTCTTTTTGATTCATTTTCGAACTCACATATGTTATTCGAGGATTTTCGATTGTTCCTAAATTAACTTCTTCTAAATGATCTTGAACATTTTCCCTGACATCTTCGTCTGGTTCTAAAATTCCTTGTTCGATGTCCCTATTAAGGTCCTTAGTTCGAGCATTTACTCTATATTTTTCATCTCGAGAATTTATCACATATTTTTTTATTTCGAGAGTTTGTAATGCCACTATTCAAATTAGATTTGTCATGATTAACATAATTAAGACTATAATTACACAACTTCGATTCAATCTTTTCAATGCTTAATCTTCGAAAAACATTCAAAACAACATCGTCGTTAAGTACATTACACTTCTCCATGTATAACATAAGCAGTTCTAGACAACGTAACCTTTCTACATTTGCCCTAATTCGACTCTGGCTAATTTGACGTCTATTTCGGATTTAGACTCTTCTTCGAGATGTTCCCTTTCTTCTTCTTCTTTAGCCCCTTCGTTGGCTTGCTCTTCTCCATTCACTCGAACTCCTTCTTCGAACTTCCCTGCTTCATACCTGGCATTAACAATTTGTGTATCGATAAAATAATTGTTTCATTCTGCCTGGACTACCTCGAACTGACGCCCATTCCAGCAAATTAATACTTGATGTAAGGTCGAGGGGATACAATAATTCTGATGTATCCAATCTCTTCCTAACAGGGCATTGAATGATGACGAGCCTATTTTTACTACGAAAAATGCCGAGTAAGAACTTTGGGTTCCTATTTTAACTCGATAAGGCAAGACTCCCAAGACCTTGGTAGCCTGTCCAGAAAAACCGTAGATTGCCACATCAGCAGCTACTAAGTCTTTCGAGCTCTTGCCCAACTTCGTTAACGTTTTTTCGGGTAAAATGTTAACAGTGGCCCCGTTATCAACCAGAACTTTGCTAATGGGGATGCCCTTGATTTCGGCATTTACAAATAAGGGTTTCATATGGTTATTATTTATTTCTTCTTTCGAAAATAATAACTTAGTCAAACTTTCTATTGTATTTTTATCCTCTTCGAAGGATTTGTTACTAGAAATCTGAAAGCATGATGGGTTACCTTTTACTGGGCTAGTCAGGAGCTCGAGTACTTTCTTTTCCTCGTCTGCACATTCTCTTGCTGCAAACTCAGCTGGCAGCACAGTTACCATGTTCACATCTCTGTTTGCCTCGAATTGCAAGGCTCTTTCCAATGAGGCTTCTTTCGCCTTCAAATCAGTTTCGCTTGCCGATTCTTCATATGGCGTATTTCCTAACAGAATGTCCAGGTCGTCCCCAGACTCAAAGTCTCCCAATTCTTCGTCGTCGTCGATCTGGATACCTTTTCCTTTCAAGCTTGCCTCTTTCAGCTGGTCGCTCAACTGGTCGATATCCTTTTCCTCATCTTCTTGACTTGGGTCCCTTACAATTTTCAATTTCAGTATTCCTTTCGCTAAGGCCTCTTCCTCGACCCTTAGATTAGCAATTACCACCTCCTGTTGCATTTCTAAGGCAACTACTGCTCGAGAATAAGCAACTTGTTGAGCAATGACCTTCAAAGGATCATCTTTCTTCCTTTCGAAATGACCGTGATATCCACCCAAACGGTCGAAGGGTAAATTCCTACCAGTCAGTGAAGACCTTCCGTATCCTCTTGCTCCTCGTCCCCGAAAATGCCTATTATAAGGCATTGGTCCAAGGAATTGATCACTTGTCTCATGCCTCTGTCTCTTGTTCCATTCCCTTTGATATGTCGGAACCCAATTTGGATCATTAGGGATAACTTGAAGTCTTACTAACTCGTAATGCAGAATGTCGGCGCATTGATTGCACAACACTTTCTGTATTTGGGTCAAATTATTTACCACTTTCGTAGGAGTCTGGTAAATGGTTTCGCGCACAGGGGTTTCGAGTACCTCCTTGTAAGACATTTCTTCGTTCTTTCGAGCCGGTCCTTTCGACTCAACTATCGACTCTTTTTCCCTTGGTCTCCCTTCTTGGTCGAAGTCCAAAATCCATTTGTCAATCCCTGAAAGGCATATCGTGCCCCTTTCGTACTGCTTTGCCACCAAACGCCTAAAGATCTGGCATTGGTCGGTAGTATGCATGGTATTCATATGCCATCTACACATACCCTCCAATCCCTCATCTTTCACCGTCGGGAAAGTCAAAACTCGTTCATCGATCAGCCTGTTGAACAATCGATTTGCCAACTTAAACTCCTTTCGTACCTGTAAATCAGATTGGTTAGAAATGTTGACGTCTAAAGTATTTATTTCGAAATTTAAAAAAGGAAAAGGATCTTCGTCTATTTTTGTTTTTTGAGCATCCGGAAAAATGATATCTTTCGAATCTATCTTTTCTTGTATTAGATTTCTAAACATAACACATTCATTAGTTTCGTGAGAAAAGGCATTATGCCATTTACAATATGGTTTTCCTTTAATCTCTGCTTTTGAAGGGATTCGATGTCTCCCCTTCAATCGAAGTTTTTTATTCGCAAGGAGCCAGTCGAATATTCACTCAGTTTTAGTTATATCGAAACTATATTCTTTTTCTTTCTTTGTTTGTAAAGAGCCTGTAGCTATACAGTCCTTTCTTTCGAGAGCCCCACATTGAAAAGGGGGTCCTTTAACGAATTCTGCCAGATCAATTTCATAGGCATCTTCGAATGCCCATGGAATTCCAACCTCGAAGGCATTGAACCCCTGATGTTTTCTCTGGCTTTCTTCTTTTAACATATTTTCGTATCTCACCGCGGTTTCTGCTAGACCTCTAAAATCAGAAAACATCATTCCGTCGAATTCTACTCTATATTCAAAAGCCATGTTTTGTTGGGCTAACTGAACAAACTCAGATTCGGGAATGTTCAAATGACATTTGATCCTAGCTTTCTTAAAGCGGGCTAAGAATTCTTCTATCGACTCCCCAGAATTTTGCCTTATTTTGGCTAAGTCACTCATGGTCATGCTCGGTTCGGTTCGAGCAAAATGATTCTGGAACTGGAATTGCATTTCGTCCCAAGTATGTATTAAATTAGGTGATAAATTCGTATACCAGTTAAATGCTGACCCGGTTAAGGAACTAGGGAACAATCTTAGTTTAAGATAATCCTGATCGCCTACCTCTCGACATTGGCATGTGAACCGAGACAAATGTTCTAGAGCTGACACATGGTCTTCTCCAAAAAACAGAGTGAAGTTAGGAATTTTATAAGTCCTAGGGAAGGGAAAATTCCTATCTACCCAGTCTGGATAAGGCTTCCCAGGAATCAGACGGTGGTTCCTTCGAAAATCAGGCCCATATATCCTTTCGATAGCTAGTTCCACTTGATTTTGTAGAGGGTCTTAGATTTGCGGTCCGAAATTTCCCCCTACATAGTTATTAGGCACGTACTGCCCCCCGACATATGGGAACTGAAAATTGTTATTCACGAAAGGGAAATTTTGGTTTGTCTGATAATTGGGCAAACCTTGATTTTCTATGTTAAAGGGTGCATTCGAAGGCCCTATATGTGGTTGACCTTGAGGCACACTCTGCGTCCCATTGTAATACCCCTGAGTATAACCAATATTTGGTTCAGGATTGCCGACATTAACATTCGGTTGGTACCCATTAGTCATTTGTCCTTGACCACTCGTTGGTATCGGGACATTTGGCCTTACTGACTGAGGATTAAATTGACTTGCACGCATATTTTGTGAATTGAAAGATATTTGATGTGTAGTTTGGTAAGTACTCGCTATACCCATTCCTTGTTGCCCCCCAGTGTCTGGCTGTTCTTCGAGTGGTATAGGGTTCGAAGTCTGGCCAACTTCGAACTGGCCATCTCGAGCTCGAGACTCTCGAGGATATCCTAGAGGAATTTCATTCGGGTTAAGATTTCTAGTTCGAATCCTAGGTTCTATTTCGATCAGTTGGGACACTTTTTCGATCAAAACATTATATTTGTTTATCAAAGGTTCCATTGCTAATACTACCTGCGTATTTATCATGTTCGAGAAAACGTCACAAGTTTGGTTGAAGATTTCACCCAATTCGGTTATTACCCGAGTGACTTCTCGAGCAAGCCCATCTCGAGCATTCACAGTGATGTCTTGCACAATGGCTGTGAATATTCAGGCAGACTCTTAGGCTAATGCTCGATACTGATCATCGAACTCCTTCTCTGATCTTCTCGAGCACCTGCCAACGTTTGTTTCATTACCCGGACAAACTGCTCGTACATCTTGTCCGCTCTAACTTTATATTTTGAGATTGGTTGAGAGTCAGTATCGTCAACCAGATCGTTTCTAAACGATTCTTCTGACATTTTTTTCAAGAATTTTGTCTAAAATTTATACTCGTCAGTTATCAAAACTGACTCCCACTGTGGTCGCCAAAATTTTGTTTCGCGTTAAATGGAAACGAATAAGATTAAGGTGGATCCGAGTGTTCGTTCCTAGACCCTTGATAATCTACAACTAAAGATTATCTATCAACCCCCGCGTTCGATTCACTACAAGGTGGTTCAAGCCTTTACAATTTTAATAATTTCGGATTTGAAAATGGCGAATGAAAACTCAAGTCAAAATACAAATTACCTATCAAATACTTAAATCTGAACAAATAATTTATACCTCCATGAAAGTCTTCGATTCTGAAGAGATTACAAGCAAGCAAGTGCCGGTACAAGTTTTGGAAGCCAAATCCAGCAATTCTTGGTAGAATTGATAAAAGCTAAAACTATTGCTACTGTTTCGCTACAGACTACTCCTAATTAGAGCTACTCCTAAGAAGAAAAATGTAAAGTTGTTGATGATTCTGATGCCTCCTTTTCTCTCTCCTCTTTCGTATTTATCTCCGCTTCACGATCCCACGTTCTCAACTGCCTAAAACTCCCTCCAGCTTCTTTTTCAAAATTCTCTCGTCTTGGCGGGTTGCTTTTCTTACGGAATTCCCGACTCTTTGGCCCTGCCTTGGAATTGATACCTTTGGGCCCGTTCTATTATCTTGCCAAATTTAGACTCTTCATTGGGTTTATTTTATTTTAAACCATTCTATGCATTGTTATTGCTATAATGGGCTTAATCTTTTATATCTGGGCCCATTAATCAGTGTTGAACCATTTGGGTTTTTTAATTCGTAAAGCCCATTTTCATTTTTAGTGTAAACAATTTGGGAATAATTTATGACATTCAGCAAATTCACTGGCTAAGACCTAATAGTGCAACTTCAATGTCAAAATATTGATTAATCATATAACAAGTGTGATATACTCGCAATCTAGAATTTTTCGCCATGTAAATTGTAAACCTCGCGTTCAGAGTGGGTTGAGACTCTCAATTAACTTCCACCTTGTAAGGTAGTGTCGACATTCAGTAGTTGTATAATATTTGAAAAAGGGAAAATTATACAAAGACCCCTCACTGTGTAATTACCAAAGTTATACCTCATTTTTTGAAAATTACTAACAGACTCCCTCATGTTAAAGATATCTTATAATTACACCATCTGTGTGTTTAAGAGTGCAGTTTTTGTAATGAATTAAATATGTAGCAGCATTCATCAGTTTCCAACTCAACATAATAGAAAATACTAATTCATGAATCAAGATGAAGAATGAAACATTACCTGGCTGTCATTTTGAATCCTGTCAAGAGTCGTGGCGAATACTTTGTACCTATAAAGCACTTAAAATTAAATAATACAAATCATATAAAAATGTTTATGAAATCCCTATTTTGAGGCAGTAAATAGGGCTGTAAATGAGTCGAGTCGACCCGGACAAACTGTTGTTCAAGCTTGTTTGATTTGTTACCGAGCTTCAAATTAGATTGATGTTTGAGCTTGGTTTGATTGTTAATCTGACCGAGCTTTAATCGAGCGAACACAAGTCGATCTCGAATAACTTGATTTCTTTTATATATTTTATTATTTTTACTAATCGAGTCGAGCTCGAGCCAAGCCTCAGAACTTTTCGAACACAAAATGTTATTCAAACTTGGTTTGATATGTTAATAAACCAAGTTCAAATCATCTTTTAACAATCAAACTCGAGTCGATCGAGGATCGAGTAAATGATGAACTTACTCCTTGGGTTCAAGTATAAGTTCTTCAAAAGCGAAATAAGCTACAACAGCAGCAATGAGGAGACCTTCAACGACGACACTTTCAAAAATGACATCAATTACGAGCTCCCTCTTTAAACGTCGTCGGCTTCTTCCGGAGAAAATAAGAATCAAAGGATTCCTTAATAGTGGAAACGTCCTTTTGAGTATGTCAAAGGAAGGCAAAAGGAGTAAATAAATAACAATAATTAAAAAAATTCTTCGAAACGAAAAGTACTCAGGCCATTTTTCATGGCTGGATGTTTTCAATAATTGGTTGTTTACTTCTTTAAAAAAAGAAAAGAAAAAGAAAACTAACCTACAGACCTCTCACTTATTGTGTAATTACCAAAATTTCCCCTCACTTATTGAAAATACCAACACAATCCCTATGCTAAGGATTTCTTACTTATGTGTTTAACAATTTTTACAATTTTACCCCTATATACCTTACAAGTACCCTTGTGGGGGTGTTTTGGTAATTACCAATAAATGAGGAAGAATTTTGGTAATTACACAATCAGTGAGGGGTCCATGCATGTGTAATTTCCCCCAAGAAAATATCTAAGCTTGCTTTTGGATTGAAGAATTTCATAATTTCATGTTACAACTTATCACCGTTGCAGTGTAATTACCAACTATTGGAAATTACCAACATACCCCTCAACGTGTAAGACTTATACGAGTAAAATTGTAAGAAAGTTTAAACACACCAGAGATGTAATTATAAGAATTCCTTAACTCTGGGGTGTTTTGATAATTTTCAATAAATAAGAGGAGGTTTTAGTAATTACACAATAAGTGAGGGGGTATATGTGTAATTTTCCCTATAAATAAAAGGACACCAATATACGAATACAAACCTCTGATTCTCTATTTCCATTTGATTCTGTAGTTTTGGATCTCACAAAGTTAGAACTTTTGAAATTCTTTCCACCGCTCGTGCCAATTTGAAATGGAAAATGATGAATCAAAGCATGTTGTCTGGTCCATTTATCTCTAGTATGATAGAGTTCCCTGCCACAATGATCAATAGTAAATCACATTTAACAGAAATCCAGTGTAATGCTAATTCTAAAAAGAATGTCTCGTTTGGCTTTTCTTAGGAATTATTCAAAAGTATATTGTCTCTCAAAAATAATTTTTTTGTAGCAAAAAATATTACATTTTTAAACATGTCATGATTTTAATATTCATTTTTTTATTTATGAGGGGGCTAGATCATCAGGAGGGAGTACATGTTAAATGTTAATAGAAACAACCCCCCTCAACCAAAAAACCAAAAAAAAGAAATTTCCCTTTATTTCAAATATAAAAAAATAAATTAAATAATAAGAGAAAAATACAAGAAAATATAAAATTCAAATGGTTATAGTCAAAAAGGCCGGATAGGATCATCTATTCCAATTTCTTGTTCCGTCTTCTATTCCAATCCTTGGATGGTTGACATGTGTCCACTTAACAGATTCTCTTGACAGAAGATGGAAACATCCGTCTGTTTCTTAAACAAGGTAACTGGCGAATTTTTCTCAGAACAAAATTTTTAAAGCGCTCCAACTAAGGAAAATTCTTACTAAGGAAACATGATGGCGAAGAGAAGATGGTGTTGGGCTCAGCAGAAGTTTGGGCTCGAGATTTAACTTATTAGGATTAGACAAATCCCACAAAGAAGTTGACAAAATATTATCCAAAAGAATATAACTATAATGCACACAAGATTTACGTGGTTTGGCAAAATCTGCCTACGTTCACGAGAGTTTCCGTTCTTCCACTATGAGAGAAATTTACTGGTACAAAATAAACAATTGAGTTTATAAACAAACTCAAGAATACCGTTTTTGTATAACCACTCTCAAAGTTATATAGAACACTCTCCCAACTTCTTTGTATTACCCCAAGAAAAAAACCCACAAGTGTTTCTCAAAACCCACAATTTATCTCTCGCAATAAATTGCTCCTAACTCACTACAAACACTTATGCCTTTTGCTTTTGCTCTCGGCTTCTTGGTTGTGTGTGCAAATGAGGAAGTGAGTCCTCATTTTATAGGCAAACTTCCACCGCCCACTTTGCTCCTATTGGTTGAGGCAGTACCACTTGCATGCAAATTGCAATGCAAGTGGCCGAGTTCGTTTTCACTTATTTTTTTTTCTTTTTCTTTATTTTGTGTGGAACCCAACAGATGGAACCTGATTCGAACAAGAAATCGACATAATCCTCAAAGAATCGGAAAATTTTTCAAACAAAGAGGTTCTTCCACAACTAAAAATGCCGGCGCAGAAATCCCTCAGTCAAATTGAAACGATAGCGGCATATATCCGTCACAAGTTTTTTATTACAATTTTGATTCGGCTCCTGCTTTTGAGTAGGGTTCTGCAATTTTGTGCAGCCAATTAATTTATAAGGTATTTTAATTGTTGAGTTATAATCTCAAGTGGTCGTCAATTTTTCGATTTTTATGGAATTTTCCGACACTGATAAGTTTCCTAAACATTTTTCGATTAGGTTTCTTCTATTCGTCATCTCAGTTTGTAATTTCGCGCAACAGCCTTGGGAATTCTGCTGCAAATCCGTACTTCTGTTATAATCTCAAGTGGTACACTTCTTTCTATATTATATAATTATAATGAGGCTTGAAAGAATTAATAATAACCAAATTTAATAGCTGTATTAGCTCAAATACATAAGACTTCTGCGTGATTGTAAATATTTTTGAATAAATGCAGTTCTAAGATCACATATAAGGAGTCCAAGAAAAAGACAAAAAACAGGATCAATATGAAGAAAAGACAAAGATATTGAAACTTTGACAATGTTATGAAGCGATGACACCAAGATTGGTTCTGATTCAACAGACTAACACAACACTAATGACCATGATCAGAAAGGATAAAAATAATACAAGTTATGTCATTATGAAATAATTACTTGTGTGCATATAAGAAATGCCAGTTTTTCACCTTATTATTATTAAATATTATTATGTTTCTTTTGTTTGTAAGGATCAAAGTTTGATAATGGATAAAGACATTTGTGATCATAATCTCACTCCACGTCGTAAGTTGGATTTTGTTGTCGACGCGAAAAAAGAACCTCTTGACAATGGTGGAGAAGAAAAATCTAGAATATCTGAACGTCACTCGACCATTTTAGAAGAGAAAATCCCCAAAATTAGCATGGAGTTTGATAGTGAAGAAACGGCCTATAAGTTTTATAATGAATACGCAAGAGTAGTTGGATTCAGTATACATACGCACTCTGTTCACAAAGATAGCAATGAGAGGATTTTAGATAGGACATTTTGTTGTTCATGTCGAGGGTTCAAACCAATAGATAAAAGAGATGTAGATGTTACATCTCATTGTCCGGAGACTAGAAATGGTTGTGATGCAGTGATGAAAGTTGATGGTTGCTATACGGGAAAGTATAAAGTTGTCAGTTTTATCGCCGATCACAATGGACATGATCTAATCAGTCCATCTAAAACCCATTTGCTGAGATCCCACAGAAGTATTACTGCTGCACTAGCATCACAAGCAGATGTGATGGAAAGCATAGGTATAACACCAAGAGTGGGATTTGCATTGATGGCTAAACAAGTGGGTGGGTGAGAAAATATTGGATTTATTTTTGAGGACTATAAGATCTATTTGCGTTCGAAAAGAATTAGGGAAATGCAGATAGGTGATACTGAAGGGGTACTTGAATACTTGCAACAAAGACAATTAAGGGACCCTAATTTTTTCTATGCAATTTAAGTTGATGAAGATGATTTGATAGCTAATATACTTTGGGTTGATGCATACATGATGGCTGTTTATGTGCATTTTGGTGATGTAGTTTGTTTTGATACAACTTATAGGGAAAACAAAGAGGGTTGACCATTCCGCAGCAGAATTCCCAAGGTTGTTGCACGAAATTCTAAACTGAGATGACGGATAGAAGAAACCCAATCAAAAAATGTTTCGGAAACTTATTAGTGTCGAAAAATTTCATAAAAATCGAAAAATTGACACCCACTTGAGATTATAACTCAACAATTAAAATACCTTAGAAATTAATTAGCCGCACGACATTGCAGAACCCATAATCAAAAGAAGAAACTGAATCGAAATTGTAATCGGAAACTTATCGGTGTTGGATTTCTGCCGCTGTCGTTTCAATATGAGTAAGGGATTTCTGCCCCCGGCGTTTCAAGTTGTGTGGGAGAGCCTCTTTATCTGCAAAAATTCGATTCTTTGAGGATTGTGTCGATTTCTTGTTCGAATCGGGTTCCATCTTCTCTTCCCCGGCCCATCATGTTTCCTTAGTGAGAATTTTCCTTAGTTAGAACGCTGCAAAAATTTTGTTCTGAGAAAATTTCACCCGTTACCTTGTTTAAGAAATAGACAGTTGTTTCCATCTTCTGTCAAGAGAATCTGTTAAGTGGACACGTGTCAACCATCTAAGGGTTGAAATAGAAGAAGGAACAGGAAATGGGAATAGATGATCTATCTGAAAACGGCACTTGTGATTTTCAGTTTTTTTAAAAGGGAATATCTACAACCTCCAACTTGAGAAGCAACCTGCTAAAAAAAAAAAAAAATCATCATTAATAAAACTTAAGTGAGCTCCAAGACCACGAACGTATGCATAGATTAACTGCCGACCAGAGTTTTCATTGAATTCTAAAAGATGGTGAAAATTAATGACGGTTTGCGTAAAAAAACGATAAAAACCATAATTTGATGCGGTGTGGATGATTTTTCAACATCAATACTCACCCCTAGCACAAATACCGGTAAAAATAGTTTACAAGGTAAAATGCACATGTATAAGAACTTTAATTTGCATTCTGTTTCGTTTAAAAACAAATTAGATTAGGGTGGATCCAATCTCGCGTTCTGAACCCCGTGATAAACTATATCTTGAGATTATCTTTCAATCCTTGCGTTCGACACGCTATCCCGGTGGTTCAAGCCTTAATTATTTATTGTCTTCGAATGTAATAATAAGATTCAAGTCCAGATAAAAATTATCTCTCAGATACTTAAATCTGACAAAAGATAATCTTATACCTACGTGAGAATCTTTTCTTTTGAATACGATAGTAATGAACGGAAAACTTAAGTCAAGATACAAATCACCTATCAAATACTGAAATCTGAAAGTAGATAATTCATACCTCCATGAAGTCTTCAATTCGGGAAATTACAATTGATCGAATGTCAGTACAAACCCTGAAGGCTGGATCCAGCGATTCTCGATAAACTATTACTACTTACAACTACTGCTAATCTACGCTATAGACTACTTCTAATTACGCCTACTCCTAAGAAAAGAGTAAATAAGTTGTTGATGATTCTGATGATCATGCCCTTTTTTTCTTTCTTTCTCTTCGCTCTTATATACTCCACTTCTTTTGTTGGTTTCTTCGCAACCTCCACGTTCTCCTTTGCTTCGGGAACCGCCGTCAACTCCCTCTTCAAATTTCTCTGATTTTGGCGCCCGAGTTTAAGTTGATTTTTCTGGGTTCGGGCTTATCCTTTCTCTTATTCTTATTGGGCTGCTCCATACTCTTTTTCGAATGTTCTATTTGTCTTTGTTCTTGATTTCTTCAAACCTAGGTCCATTCGACTTTACCCAAGTCATTCCTTATTCGGGCTTTACTCGAACATAAGCCCAATTTGATTATTATTTTCCGATTACTTCTTTATTGGGCCTTTTTTAATTCGAAAAACCCGTTTAGTATTTTTAAGTGTAAACACATTCCTATTACTAAAATCTACAGAAATGCAGCAATGAGTAAAATTAAAAATTAATACTCATTTTTCAAAATTAAAACTAAACATAAATGAGTAAAAAACATTTTTGACCCAACCTATGTCGTTGAGATCACTTTAGTTAATATTTTTGACACACAACTATCCAACCATTTGTCACTATGACCTTCAGTCCATTTGACAGTCGTCGCAAGAGTCTTTTGGAATATTTCATCCGACTCAGGATGCAAAGTATACAACAATTCGGGTGGAATATTTCAAAAGATTCACTGAGAACAGTCAAATGAAGTAATGAACCGTTACATGAATTGGGTGTCGAAACTCGAAAATGCTTTTTACCCAAATAATTTAACATACCCTTTTGGAAGTCATTCGTGATCTTTCAGTTGCCAAAGATGAAAACTCAGCTACAGATTCTGAAGGCCTATTCTCCAACCCCTTGTATGATGATCTCATAATGCTTAACCATTTAGTCTTCATTGATTATTACAACTCACACTACACTTTTCCGCAGATTTTTTTTAATCTTAGCGCTGCTTTTTGTGTACGGAATAAAACAGATTTACGGAAGCACCAAATATAATCTAAATTACAGAAACTTGCATAAATATATGTATATCTCTCGCACAAAATGTAATGAACATTATAATGGGGAATTTCAGAAGAAAAGATGGGGATGTTGCAGAGAAAAAGTAAGTTTGAAAATAGTTTTTTCATTCGTAATTTCAAAAGACTAACTAACAAAAAGGAAATTTGAAGTTGACTTTAAAGAGTCAATACACCAACAAATAAAATAAAATAAAAATGGCAGGTATGCCAACCAATGTTGTGAAAACTGGACCGGACTGGATGGTCGGACGGATTAAAATCGGAACCGGCCATCAATTCGGTCCGATTATGCAAAAAATCAGTTCAGAGCTCAAAACTGGCAAAATCGCTCGAACCGCCGGTTCAACTTGTAAAACTGGTCCTAAAACTAATGAACCGGGCGATTATGAAAATAAATGAAATCCAACCTTTTAAAATCTAAAAATCTGAAATTGTCCCCCCCCCCCAAACGCACGCAGCAGGTAGAACACAAAAGGAGAAAGGCAGAAGGCGAAACCCTTCTTCAACCCCTCGCGCAACCGCCGCTCAACCACGTCGCGCTGCCGCCGTTGCTCAACCCCGTTGTCACCCCCTCGCACAACCATCATCTCCACCAGGTAAAATCACCTCGCGCATACCTAGGGTTCCAATTGCTGCAATTTTCCTCCTCTCATTACTTTTATGTTTCTTTATTTTTGAATCAGTATTGCTTTAATGAAATGTATTTTGATATGTATATTTTGTGTATACTTGAGATACTCTTGAGGTAAAGAAGAAATTTGTGCAATTTTTGAATCAGTATTGCTGCAATTTTCCTCCCCTCATTACTTTTATGTTTCTTCATTTTTTAATCAGTATTGCTTTAATGAAATGTATTTTGATATGTATATTTTGTGTATACTTGAGATACTGATCTTGAGGTAAAGAAGAAATTTCTGCAATTTTTGAATCAGTATTGATGCAATTTTCCTCCCCTCATTACTTTTATGTTTCTTCATTTTTGAATCAGTATTGCTTTAATGAAATGTACTTTGATATGTATATTTTGTGTATACTTGAGATACTCTTGAGGTAAAGAAGAAATTTCAGTGTTTTCTTTCAGTTCAATATATATATAGGAAATAAATTTTTTTTCTTCATATTTTATATATTTAATAGTATATTAATTATTATTTATTGCATAATTATGACATCACCGGTTCGACCGTGGTTGACCCGACAGTTGAACCGGTGACCCGTGACCTAGTCACTTTTCCGATTCGCTGTCCGGTTCGATTTTCAAAACACTGATGCCAACTACTCTTAATTTATCCTCCTAACAACTCCAATGAAGCACCGTTTTTGGCACCATTTTGGTGCATGCACTACAAGAAAAATTACTATTGGCAAAGACTAAAAGCGGTTGCCTTTAATCAATAGGCGTTGCTAATAGTCATCTACAACGACTTTGCAACGATTTATTAGCCTTTGTATCAGTGAAAGTTGCTAATACTTCCACAATGGCTAAAAGCCATTGTGGAAGTATTCGCAACTCCTATACCAATGGCTTCAGTGCCATTGTGTAAAAAGGTCAAAACATGATTTTGATCCCTCTATATATACGGCTAAAGAGCCGATGTGATAAGTATATATACACTTATCCACCATGGATGTTAAGCCATTGCCAAAGTCTTTTTTTTTTCTTTAATATAATTTAGTTAGAAAAACTATATAACTAGAAATTACTAAAGAAAGCTAAAATGATAATGATATCACTCATTCATTTCGCACAAACAATAAAAAATTAGGGGCAATAACTATTTTTTATTTAACTAATAGAAAACCATAAAAATTACATTCTATTATAAAGCTGGCTGTAATATCTAATGGGAAACCAAAGAAAATACAATTTATCAGAAAACTAGCTGGAAAAAAAAACACTATGATTTATTGATGGCAAAGTCCCGACGTGCAAAAACTTGAGCTAACAAAATTTGATCATTTGAAGCACATTATTTTCCAACTATGAAGTTCCAACCTGCAATTGAAACCTAGGAATTAGTAACTTGAAGTTTTACATGCCACAAGAAATTCAAATTAGTCCAACTAAAGTAATACTGCACAGTTGTACTACATTAAAGAGTAAAAGAACTAGCATGCGGCATCCAGATCATGATTTCACTGATGATTTAAAAGTACCACTTCACTTAGCATACATAATAGTTCTTCGTTCAGAGCTAAACACACCTTAATTAAGGGAGAAAAGGATTATAAGAATGATAGCCCTCGTTTTGTCTTCTGTTAAAATTAGCATTTATCACCAATTATTATGTTTGTAAAAGCGTTCCGTTCGTGTTTTCATTTAAACTGAACAAAGATAAATAATATCCTCAGGGTCTCCCTTGCCCTCTAGAGTTAGGAAAGGATCCCCAGAAGAACAAGATAAATTAAGATTTTATAAGTTATATCTCTAACAATGCCTCTTGTCACTAAGAAGAACAACTGAACATAGAAAATGTGTAACAGAAAAATGTCTTGGCATAGGACAAGGATACTTCACAAATAGTCATTGCAATCAGGGGTGGGCATTCGGTTCGGGTTATTCGGACCCCGAACCGACCCGATCGGGTTCGGCTTATTCGGGTAAAAATCGGGTTCGGATTTATACCGAACCCGAACTCCATAATTCGGTTCGGGTTCGGGTTTGGGTTTTTATTTTGTTCGGGGAATTCGGGTCCCCGAACAAGCCGAATTAGAATGAAAAAAAAAATTAAAAAAAATATTAAGAATTAAAGAAGACAACCTACTCAACTTTCCTCATATTTGGTTTTGAATTTGCGCTTCAACTTTCCTCATATTTTGGTTGTATTAATATGATAATATCATTGTATTCGAAAGTTAGTAAATGACGTACAAATAAAACCGAGCCAGAAATTTAGCAAACGAAAAAAAAATAAAAAAATTCGGAGGGTAAATTTCATCAAAACAGAGGCAAAATGCCTCTGTTTTTCAGCTCACAGCTAAAAAAGATTGCTGTCATTTACATGTGATGAAAAACAGAGGCAAAATTGCCTCTGTTTTGTTCAGCCATTTGGGCCTCTAAAAATAGAGGCCCAAACAATTCATTTTGTAGAGGCCCAAAAATTTGTCCAAAAAAAATTGAATTGAGCCCATAAAATTTTTCGGACTCCAAACAAACCGAACCCGATTAACCCGAACCCGAATTAACCCCGAACCCGATTAAACCGATTAATTCGGTTCGGTTTCGGGTGGCTATATTCCAAACCCGAACCCCAAACAAGCCGAACCCGAACAAGCCGAACCCGACGCCCACCCCTAATTGCAACACTGCTTCTACAATAGGAAAGCTAGTTACCAATTCCTCTGGATATATTTTCCAAAAAATAAGCAATTATCTTCTAGGAATCTAGAGGAGATTGCTTTTGCGAAAGGTTTACATAAAGAAAAATGAGCATAACAGAACAGTGAAGATGCTCAACTACAAGGCTACTTACTGAATCAACCAACTTAATGCTCGACTATGACACTAAAATGGAAGTATATACAATTGTTTCAAATACTAATATTCTTAAGATTGGTTGATCAGAAAGCAAGAGCAAAATACTAATAACCCAAGGAAGACCAGAAATATGGGTGTACCTTGTTTTTCAAATTCACTAAGACGAGATGATTCTCCGTTCCACCAGAAACAAGGTCATAATCTTTCTCTAACAAAGTCTACAAAGCACTCAGGATCGAAACAATCATATTGCACATTTTTTACAGTAAATATAATATAACATTGAACGACAGAGCTCGGAATCTCATGAAAATGAAATGGTGATAGGCAACATTGTACACATTAAAAGTTCATCATGTTCAGGGGTATTACCTCTGCAAACTTTGAGCAATTGCTAAGAACTTGCTCTTGATATGCTCTGATGGTCCCAAGTGACATACGAAAGGGTCTAGAAGGGGGGGGGTTGAATAGACCCTGAAGTCGTTTTCGACTTCAAAAGTTTTCGTATTAAAATTGATTTGGACGCTTGAAAATGTAAACGCTTGGCTAAGCGTTTACTTGAAGACTGTTTTGATAAAGTTAACTTAGACTCAAGATTTGAATACTATAACCACTCAGGTTTAAGCGTTCAGTTCTTTCATCAGGGTTCGCACAGCGGAATGATTTTTGTAGTCTTCTCTTTAAAAGCTTTAGCGTCACAGAAAGGGTATTTAGTTGCTTGGCGTTTGATTAAGTTCTACTTGATCAGTTTATAATATGACAATATGAAAACTGAATATAAAGTAAAGAACACAATATTTGTAAGGTTCGTTGGGTGGTGTAATCCCAACTACGTCATTCTTCTCCTTTAACACTTGGAGGCAATCCACTAAAATGATTCTCAAAGAATCACACAGAATCTTCTACAAATTAGGGAGAGAGGTGAAGACGATCTCGAGCTCCTTGATCACACAGATTTCAGCTCCAATAAAGATCTTCTCCAAGAAGGCCTTGAGCTCCTTGATCACACAGACTTCAGCTCCAATAAAGACCTTTCTTCAACAAGCTTCTCTTACTCAAAAATACTGTCTGTGGAAGTCAACAATCTTTCTCACTCAGATGAAAGGTATTGAGGGTTTATTGTAACAGGTTTGTTTAATGTTGGGAAGTTCAAACAACTTGGGATATCTCAATAAGAATTTAGGTTTCTTCTTTGGAAGAGGTTTGAGATATCTGGTGACTGTCTGGAATGTATTTGAGAAGCTTGATGGATTTTAGCTATGGAGCTTGCAAGCTTTTCTCTCAAATTATTTCAGCAAAGTTTCTCTCTCTGCACGCTCTTTAAGGTTTTGCTGGAGGGTACTATTTATAGAGATTCTTGGGATTTGTCCGTTGGACACAATCAGGCTCGTTTCTCTCACGCAGCGCGTCAAATAGTCCCTTTCTGACATTCCTGAAATTCTGCTGGTTCCGATTGGATAGGAGCAGATTTGAACTCTGAAAAGCTGACAGTCTAGTCAAAAGGTGGCTTGTCCACAAGTCATACTGTCTTGTTTACATTTAATGCACTTATCAAACATTTAATACATTTTGAATTTATTTCCCGTTGGAAATAAATGTCCGTTGGTGATTGCATTTAAGTCCTTGATAACTTGGGTTTAATCCTTCAGGTGAATCTGAAAACTGGACGCTTGAATCGCTCGGACGCTTGAATCAGACACTTGAATCAGCTCATGTTGAGCGCTTGAACCAGCTCATGCTGAGCGCTTGAACCAACTTGAATCCTGAAGAAGTCTTTTAGCGTTTGACAGACGCTCAAAGCAAATCTTTATCTTCTCTTGACTTCAGATGCTGATCTTCAACTTCATCCTTGATAGACTCACTCAGAGTTCTATCAGTGACTTGGTATTAAATACTTAGTCTAAAATCTATAAAGATAAGAATCACAAGTCTAACAAAATAAGTGAACTTTCAAACGCTTATACAATATTTCTATGAAAGCATGAACTTACATTTTTGGGGTCTAACATAAAATCCTATCTTGTCATCATCAAAACATCTAACATGAAATTTCCTAACATGCTCTATATTCTGGCGTCATAGCCTGCAATTATAGAGAAGGGACATAGAAATCAGGAACGATTATTATGATACTCTCTCGTAGAATTTAACTCGAAATGAAATGACCTATTTCAGTGCAACTACTAAGGTAGTTATAGTGTGATTATGGAGTCCACCTTGAAGTGTTTATGTTTATGTTTATGCCCTTGCGATTATGTTTATGTTAGAAGCATCACTTCTAACATCAGAAACCACCAAAATGTAAAGTAATGTTATTTCAAAATCTTGATCTCTTATTCATTATCTTGAACTAAATTATTCTCCAACAAAACTATTTCAAAATCTCAGTCTATCTACAAGCCATTTCTCTAATTCAATATTCAAATTCAGCTCAAACAAGTTAAAAATACAGAATCAAGTATAACTTAAAATACCAGACTCATAATACAAATACCAGTGAATCTAAAAGTCAAAAAGATGTGCATAACTCCTACATTCAGTAGTGCTTATGTTTTTAGCGCATTCTAAGATCAATTACGAGAAAAAAGCCTTCCTTATCGGACTGCTTAATTAATATCAAGATCAAACCAGGGCTGAAATGAAAAAACGCACAAATGAATGAAGGAGAAGATCTCTGGCTTAAAATGAAAGAAAGAAAACATTCTACGACTAGATATTCTGGTTGCAAATTGAACATTTGAATAAAGCATTAGCAAAGGTGGAAAAGGAAGTCTCTTAGCATCCTCGTTCAATTTCCTCAAAATAAGGAAAAATACCAGATTTCTCCAATCAAATGAAGCACTTGTTCGACTTGAGATCTTTACGTACGTTGTGCTATGACCTTGTCAGACCAACTAATATTTCAAAACGCTCAAAGTCTTTGGTTTCATGAAGTCTATGAATAAATTCAAAGATTAAATACCTCTAGTTTGGTGAGGAAATACAGTAAGTGTCAATCGATTCACAAATAGTGCCGGTATTGGTATCATAGTATGTGAAACACACAAATTTGCCTCTCATGTAAAACAACTAGAAAAGTGTAAAACTTGCAGCATTGCACTCGTTCGATCTTAGATTTCCGTCACTGCAATTTCACTATAAAATGAGGAACTTAGATTTCCAATTCAAAATTTTTATAATCAATTTCAAATTTCTTAACCATGAATCTAATGTTCAATTCTTACGAAAGTGTACTGCCCAAACAAAGGACATCATTATGCAGAAATGAATACAAAAACAAAAAAACTGAAATATAACAACAATTGCATACCTTCGAACTCAAAATTTGATTCATAATTCTGTTCAAAAATCAAGTTAACGATCTTCATACGAACAAATTAAAATGCGCCTTTAATTCTAAAATCAAACACATATTCAAACACAAATTAAAACCTCTAACAAAAATTTCAAACTAAACACACTAATCTGGCAAAGAATACCTAAAATTTGTGTTAAGAATGCAATTTTCCTTCAAGAATCAAAAGACGTACCTCATTTGTGTTAAGAATGTTTTTGGATAACGATGGCGTATATAGAGCGCCATATCTTGGAGACGAATTTTGCGAAATTTGACATTTGAGATCAGTTTATTTGCATATTAGTTGGATAGAAATCAGTAAAAATATCTACAAGTTCAAGACTTTATAAGTACTGATATCAAAATCTCCAAACCTTAGAGCTTCACTTGAAGATCTCTTCATCGAACTATCAGAACTCAAACAAATAAAACGGAGAGCTTTGGTTGTTGCATGATAATCTACCTAACAATCGAGCTGATTTTTGAGAAGAAGTGAGCTGTTGGTCGGTCCCAAGTGGCATATAAAAAGGGTCTAGAAGGGGAGGGGGGATTGAATAGACCCTGAAATTCTTTTCGAATTTTTAAGACTTGTTTTTGTAAAGATAACTTAGACAATAGTTATGAGTACTTGATCAAAATAAATTAGGCGCTCAGCACTTATATCGGGCTTAGCACAACGGAAGATTTGTACAAGTCTATTAATGTGAAAGATTAGGCGCTTAGAAAGTTTCTAATCGCTTTTAGAGATTTTATAAAGTATGCTTTATGACAATGTGAGATAGAAATAAATAAAGCAATAGAACAGTAAATAAATAAGACACAAGAATTGTAAGGTTCACTGAGTTTGTGTGATTCCAATTACGTCTTTCTACTCTTTCCACACATGATGAATTCACTAAAATGATTCACGAATCTTCATAAAGACAACTTCAACACAATAGTAAATGGTGAAAACTTGATCTCGAGTTCCCTGATCACAAAGATTTCAACTCGGCTAAGATCTGCTTCTAACAATGCTTCTCTCACTCAGAAATACTGCTTTGTGTTCAACAACTTCGTCACATAGATTGAAGAGGTTGATGGGTTTTTATCACGGTTTGTTTGATTTGAAAAGTTCAAACACTTTTGTAATATTTCTCTTTGAAAAGATGTTTCTTCTAAGAAGAGGTAAGAGATATTAGTTTAGCTGTAGAGATGTTTTAGCTCAAAGAAATTTTGGCTATGGAAGTTTTGAGCTTTTTGAATGAATATAGATTTCAACAGCGTAAGTGTATATCAAGTCTTTGATAATAATTCTTGGTAGGTAGGGTTGAGTTGTGAGTATCTATTTATAGACTTTTCTCAGAATTTGTCAGTTGGACACATGCTGGAGCGTGTGAAGCACGAGGCGCGTAAAACAGTCTTTTTCTGACATCTTTGAAAATTCTGCTGCATAGAGTGGGTAGCAGACCTACTTTGAGTTGACAACCAATGGGGAAGGCTTATCCGTACGCCAACAGGCCTTATCACATTTAATGCTCTTATCAAGCATTTAATACATTTGAATTTATTTCCTATTGGAATTCAATGTTCGTTGAAAGTTGCATTTAAGAGCTTATTGACTTCGGATTTAATTCAGGTGACGACAGGCGCTTGAGGCATGATCACCTTGAATGATTCTTAGGCGCTTGACAGTCGCTTAACGAATCCTTTATCTTCAAAGTCTTCAGACGCTGATCTTCGATTTCGCTTTGATAGACTCACCTAGAATTCTATCATAGCTCAAGCGCTAGATACTAGTCTAAAACTATAAAGATAAAAAGTCTTACATACAATTACAACTCGATAACTTTAAACGCTTATACATATTCTAATAAATACAAACTTACATATCTTTGGGATCTAACATAAAACCAATCTAACATGAAATTCCTACCATCAGCGATTGCAGAAATTGATGAACTGATTGCAGAAATCGATTGCCAAAATTGATGAATTGATTGTAGAATCGATTGCAGAATTGATTGCAGAATTGATTGCAGAAAATGTTGAATCAATTGCAAAAAACTGATGAATCGATTGCAGAAAAAATTGAATCAATTACAGAAATCGATTGTCGAAATTGATGAATTGATTGTAGAAAATGTTGAATCGATTTTCACATTTTTGCAGGGGAAGTCTGGAAAGTAGAATCGATTAACCATAAAATTGGGGTTTTACAGTGAAATGAAAAGAATCAGAGGCGATGATAGGAAGAAGAATTTCAAAGGTTTTGATTCAATATATATATATATATATAGAGAGAGAGAGAGAGAGAGAGAGAGAGAGAGAGAGCAAAGTACCTTACAAAACAAAGTGAAGAAGATGCTGCTTCCATTTTGCTTCAAGCAATTACATTTTGTTTAGGAAGAAAAAAATAATAATAAGTGTACAGTGTACTTACATTTTGATTTTCGGATCAAAATAAAAGAATATAAAAAGTATAAAATAAAAATACTATCCAGCCGGTGTGGACACTCAAAAATTGAAAGAAAAAAAAAAGAATTAAAAAAATCCTAAACGGCTCCTCAGGAACCGTTATGGATTAGTTAACATTCGAAAAGGTAATAAATATGTCTACAACGGCTATGAGGAGCTAATGTGGATGTCTGAGATAAGCAAATGGCTAATGACGAGCCGTTGTTAAAGATAGTCTTATGACAATGGCTCAATTAGTCTTTTGGGTTAGCACTTTTCACAATGACTAAATAGCCGATGTTGATATTTACGTTGTGAATATTCATATTTCTTGTAGTGATGTGAACATTGTTGTGTTCACATTGTATGATTTCGGTGCAATCTATTTTTAATTTATTTTTGTATAATTATAATTTAGTCCTTAAACATTTAAAAGTTTTCCATTAGGTCCTATTTTTATTATTCTTTTACTCAATTATATATGATTTTACTTTAAAAGTTAAGTATAAATAAAAGATATATGTTAAAACTAGTACAAAAGTCATAGACATTGAAATATCCATATCAACATAGACTACTGTTTCATAATAATACAATAAACCACACAATTCTAATACAAACTAACTAATATAAAATAAATAAATTAGACAAACAACAACATTAATTAGAAAAACAACAAAATATTAAACAACCAAAATGAAGTGAAAAAGGTAAAGAGTAAAAATTATTTTCATTTTCTCCTTTTCTGCCGTTTTTTACTCTACAAAAAATTCCCAAATTACTAACTTTAAATCTCTCAAAACTCTTCATTTCTCTAAACAAAATTCATGTTAATCACTCAAAGTCAATTCCGCAAATTCATGTTAATAACTCAAAGTCAATTCCCCAAGACGTTCGGAAGCTAGAATTTTAAAAAATTGCTGCTAAAATCAAAGAATTGTGGACCATGGTTAGTTTAATTCATTGTGAAATTTTTTATTGTAGGACTTAATAGTTGAGAAATTATGGTAAATAACTTTTGAAATTTTTAAAATTCTAGCTTCCAGACATTTTAGGGAGATGGTTTTGAGTGATTAATATGATTTTTTTTTAGAGAAATGAGGTGTTTTCAGAGATTTAAGGTCAGCAATTTTGGGGCTTTTTTGTAGGGTAAAAAAACGGTTGAAAAAGAGAAAAATTAAAAGGCTTTTCACTCTTTACCTTTTTTTCACTTCATTTAATTAAAAAAGTTTCTTATGATTTTTTTTCTTTTTTTTACAAAAGCGTTTTTGTTGGGCGATAGAATTTTTGCCTACTTAAGGGCATTTTTTGTTTTTTGGGCTCGTTGCTGATGTGTCCAGCCCAGTCATATAAGCCAGCCCATCCGTCGTGGATAAATGCGTAAATTTGGCCAAATTTTTAATAGAGTAGATTTTTCTACTGTTTGACCACTAACGGCAGGGAGTATTTTGATAAGTTTGATACTTCAAGGATGGTATGTTTGGTACTTGAGGAACTTGTATGCGACACATGCGATATGTACATGCATTTTTTTTGCCTGTTAGCTTAAGGATTGCATGGGCGCGATACGGTACGCTATATATATGTGTGCGAAAATTTGGGGATTAGCTTTAGTAAAAACTTTTTACATACTTTATATTCTGTACCTCTTTTATTAATAGTGAAATTCTCTTATCCTCTCACGTCTATTGCCGAACCACATCGAAATAATATTTGATACATTTTTCATAACTAATCAAATAAAATATAGTTTTAAAACTAAAATGAAAAATAATCCTAATATTAAATAAAACAAAACATAAAAAGCCTAAGAAGTATGACTTGACTAATATCAATTTTAACATTTCAAATTAAAATGGCAAATTATCGTTACAGTTCGTCAATAATATTCAATTTCGTGGAAATCGACTATAAAATGATAAAGCAAAAATAAAAAAGATATTTATCATATAGAAGAGATGAGAAGCGATTGATGGGATTTGAATAAATCATGGGTAATGAGAAAATGTAAAATTATAACAAAAATTCTAACTTAAAATTTTGATTATATAGCCTATTGGAATGTTCAACCGAGTCAATTGTTCTACTATGTGGGTTTGGGCTAGTTTGTGGGTTAGGAATATGAATTAGTTTTGCTTTTTGTTATTTTTGAGAGGGGCGAAATACAAATTTTTAAAAATTTATACTTGAAAATTAGAAAATGAAAAAATTGAGAGGGGCGAAATACAAATTTTTAAAAATTTATACCTGAAAATTAGAAAATGAAAAAATTGAGGGGGTCGGTGGCACCCTCCACTCACCCCCCTGGCTCCGTCCCTGTGTATGAGGAGACTGGATTCTGAAACAATCACAAATGTTCGTCTAGTGAGGCAATACGATTTTCCCCGAACATTTTGATGTTGGGCTCAATGTATGAGTGTGAGTTTGGTGTCTATTAGAAACTCTGGGTTTTGTGACAATCACAATCGTTCATATAGCGGGACTACGTGATTTTCCCAAAGCATGTGTGTATAGGAGGTTGATAATTCATGTTATATTTGATAGTACACTCCACTTAAGAAAGTCTTCTAGTGTATGTTAAAATGATTTTATGCTACGATTTTCGTCTTCTTCGATACATGGTATGTGACGTCTCTCTCGTGGTGGGGTGAAGTTTACAACAGAGGAGGAGAAAACAGTGATTGATCTGAAAGCGCAATTTGGGAACAAATGGTCAAGAATTACAACAAATCTGCAGACATCCAGCAAATGACACAAGAATAATATCAACCAACTCCGAGAGGTGAGAAAGCATATTATTGTCCATCACAATATTTAAATTCACGAGATTCTATAAAAATCACTCGGAGCTTATTATTCTGAAATACTATGGCATTATCTATTTATCATATTCTCAGGCACCCTCATCAACAAAGTATGAATCACTAACAAAAGTCACAATCTTGCTCGACCATCAAACTTGTCCCGTTCCCCGAGCTTGTGCAACCATGCTCACTCAGTTATGAACACAACCTGGTTCGACCCGACTACACCCATTGAGAGAAGAATCTGTTCCTCTAGCCCCTACCCCTCTCGTTTCCTCAACTTCCACAGATGCAACCTGACTTTCCTCCCCCACTAGAAAGCCGGGACTTTATCATTAGACTCGAACATCCTAGTTTTCTTGATGAGTTTTGGAGATTCTAGTGGATGCGTCGTGCCCTCTTTTTTTTTTTTAACCCGATAGAAGTTGTCAAATTGATGGAATGGCAAAAAGTCAAGATGTAGTCGACCTAGATTGTTTCACCGATGACTTCCCGCCTATTGACATATTTGATCATATCCCATCTGAGTCGCCGTGAGTGGATTGATCTTTTCAGCCGTTTGGTAGTTTATGTCATGGCTTTAGTAGCTATTGATAATTCTTGAGTGCTGACCTAAGACTCTACATGGTATTCTGTACTACAAGTCCACAGGGATCAAACACTCTTTTTCTGCTACATTTTGCAAATGTTTTTCCCCTTTTCTTTCACTGTCACCTTTTATTTTCTTAAATCTTCGCCAGAATCCATTCAAATCTTTTGTAACACAGCATAACATCAATCGCACGACGGGTAAAAAGGGTCTGTAGTGTGGACTGAAAAGTTTCAATCTTCTCTCGACATCCCTACTATTCATCTTTGCACGTGTCAATCATCTGTAGAAGCAGTTCACATCTCATCTAACACAATTGTGCAACACTTTTTGCTATACATGCAGATGTGTGAAAAGTGTATATACGGGTGATTAGAATGTGCGAGACAAAAAGTTGTAGTGTGGAGAATAAATTGAAATTTCTCTCTTCATAGCCTAACCGCTCGTGTGTATACTTGTCCCACATTTGTACATGGAAGTGTTACACAAATTGTGTTGCATTAAATTTGGGATGTAGGAGATGTTGCATACTCATGTTATAGATGATTTGGAGTATCCCAGAATATGCTCTATGAGAACATTCAACGAGATTAATGGCATCTTTTATTTCAGAACATTCTACACGGTATCAACCAACAATAAACTCAAGTGTATGTTTTAGTACAAACTTCGAAACGCTTTCACATTAACTAGAATTTAAGATGTAACATTTGCATAAAGCTATCAATGATTCTAAACAATTAATGCTAATCATGTAGCATTGTTTTTAATCATTCAAATTGTCTGATGTTTTGGCTAACATAACGCCAACTTGACCTTTGGGTGACCCGACAAAGTCTCCAGCAGTAAATGACTGATTTTCACCAAAAGATATTGGTCTACTTAAGACTGAATAAGCGCAGTACTCAACTTCACATACCATAACATCCTTCAAGCACTTGGAAACAGCAGATCCAACTCCTTCCCCTGAAATAAAAAACGATGATAAATAACAAATGCGGAGGCATTTTTTTCCACTGCATAAGATCATAAGAGGAGTAACTATATTCATGAGGAATAAGCAAAAATGATACTTTTCTGTCCTGCAAAGATGTTTTGGTTTCTATTTTCTCTTATCCAAATATTCTTGTCTCATTTTCAAGAATATACAAATAATTGTTTTTAATTGCATATAATGAACCTGTTCAAATCTTTAACGAGGGTTCATAATAACATATCACATGTTTTAAATTGCTATGTGTAGGCGACATACGTATAGTTATGCATTCTACATTTATTTTTAAGCTACTTTTGCGGACATAGTATAACATTATAAATGGAAAGTTTTAGCACCCTAATTAAATTTTTAAAAATGTGTGTTCACAAACTTTAGAAAGAACGATATGTTTGGCAGAAAAGAAAATTACATTAACATTTGTACCACTGAAGGCGTAACATTCTTCAGTTAACTAACTGCATACTGTTTCACATGGTATAATGTAATGTACAGGCTTGCAAAAGAGGGAAATATCCACCCATTCAAGTGCTAGTAACACTATATCGAATTCAGAGGCAGCCAAAAAGCTCACCATGTGTCACTAGCAACAAGTTCTCTGAAGGATATTTATCAGCAAGAGTCTTGATCACCGTATGATATCTATCTCTAGCACCTTCTGCGGTCTCTTGCCATTGTGGCAGCTACAGTCACAAGCCGAAACCAATTTTAGCACAGGAAAACTTAAAACATATCTTAGAAGTTTGAGCTTAAAACCCGCAGGTAAAGTTTACCTTCTTATAGACCATTTCGACAGTGTTATCAATAGTTCCAGCTGGTAAGACAGCTTCACACTGTGAAATATCGAAACTGAAAATTCCATCTTCAGGAGCCACATTGCTTCTGATTGCTAGAGAATTCATCATCTCGCACAATCCGAATTCAATTGAGACCTGAAAGATGTGTAAACGAGTTAAGTTGATAGTGCTAGATCACTTGTGGGAGTGAGTTATTATGAAATTCCGCATAAATGGAGCTAAACGAGAATGCAGACAAAGCATTAGGTAATTGTGTTACTAGAAATATCTCCTTTAAAGAGTAGGATTCAAACAAAAACAAATCTCAGGCAAATTTAGAAATCTAATATTTGAAACCATCCACATAAGCATCGCGATTATTGACGGTACAGCCAATTCAAGTTCACATCAATTCAATCCTAATTCATGTGAAAGAATCTAATTACAGAGAATGGTAAGTAACTTATATATTCAATCAACGAGTACAAGCTTGAATTTTCATCAAATGAAGCACTTTCTTTATGAGATACAGACACACACACACACAATACACACACACACACACACACACACACATATATATGTTCAATCCTAATTCGTGTGAAAGAATCCAATCAACAATTCACAACTGTAATCGAAGTAAAAAACTACAAAAGTAAATGAGGAGATTCATAACACAAAGAATCGCAGATCCAATTAACATTACCAATAGCAACTTAATCCACAAACGCTTTTCATAAAAATCATCATCTCCGCACACACATACCTTGATTTTCGAAGGATCAATAACAACGCCATTGGAGGTCAAATCATTCGGATCATCGCAATTATTAGCAACAGCGCACAACGCCGCGAGAACTTCGGCAGCGGTCTGCAGGCACCGCAGAAAGGGAGAGACGAAAACGCGATGGATCGGAAACCCTAGCTGCTTTCGGAGCTTCTCGCCTGTACCGAACGCCCGGACCTTGCCGTCGTCCACCAGCGGCGGGTCCCAAGGCCGCTCCGCCGTCGCCGCCCACAGCGGCACGAAGTTGTCCATCCTGTCGCCGTGCCGCATTACGACGACGTTTTGGACTTGTCCCGGTGTATTCGTGTGATCGCCATCGCCATCCATGGTTGAGATTTGGTACAAGCTTTTATTCTTCTTTTTTGGTGCTTTTTGATCGAGTCCCTTCAATTTATAGTAAGTTGCGTAGGCGTTTGTGATTGGTTGGAAGGCACGGAGGAAGCATCCCCCGCTAGATGTCAAGGCCGCACCAATAGCTTTCATTGATCGTTCGGGAAATGACATTTATGGTCCGTAATGTATAAATCTTAGTGCCAGAATAGTTTAGATTTCGACATGAGAAACAATTCTGATTGTTTTGCCTTTAGATTCGCTCTCGAGTGCATGTCACACGTAAAGTTAAAAATGTCCTAAAAAGGCCCGAGTGAAATAGACTTTGAAGAATTGGGATGTTAAATTCAAGATTTGTGTACGAGGAACTACTCTGACACTGAACCTATACATAAGGAACCAAAAATGTCATTATCTCTAGTTTTCTAGTCAAAAGTGATATAAAATGTGTTGGCGAATATGTATGTAATCACAATTACTTACATATAGCAAGTGTCATAACATAAATAGGAGGGAAAACACGAAAACTCCCTTAAAAGAAAGGTTTACATCAAAGAAAATATTTTTCAATCTCAAAAATCAATTCTACAAACTTTTCATTCAATGAAACTCAAAAGGTAAGCTTAAATTTTTTTAAAATTAAGTTACCCTTATTTCTTAGGTTAAAAATGGATCATTAATTTTTTTGCATTATACGAATTTAAGTTTTTAAAGTTAAATATTTTTATAAAATTTATATTTAACTTAATACGATAGTTAACTGAAAATACATTTTTTTTTTAAAGTTATAAGAAGACTAAAATATCTATAAAATTTAAAATTAAAATCATAATTAGTATCTGTATAATACTTTTAAATAAATAATTTTTTTACAAAGTCCAATTGATTAATTCTTAATGTGGAAGAATAATTGCATGCAATTAATTTCATAAATTTATTGGATCAATATATTTTAAGAGATTTTGGATCTTCATTCAGGAAAATGTTTATATAATTCGAGTGTCCATACATAATGCACACTGAATTTTGTAACGTGTTTGCATCCCGATTATTTGATGCATGAACATCGAATCCAAAGAAAGAACTTCTTTACCAACAAGGTCCAGCACAATTAGTAGATAGTTAGGTTCTTTAAGCATTTGTCCAGGGTTCGATTCCTAACAGTGTGTATGGAAAAGACTTTGTTGGGAGAGGCAAAATCCACTTCTTTGATCTCAAATAGTCTCCGACGTTCGGTTGTGGGAAACCCTGGTATATAACAAAAAAAAAAAAAAAAGAACTTGTTTTCATTTGTGCATCCACATATGAGCCCCCACGTGATAAATCATCGTGATTTTTTTAAGGGGTAATGACATTTTCTCATCCAAACTATTCGGGTTTTTGCATTTTTGTAAACAAATTTTTTTCTTTTGCATTTTTTATCCGAACTAAACGGGTTTTTCATTATTTTATCTAAACTTGTTTATTTTTTACATTTTTTTATATGAACTACACGAATTTTTACAAAATTTTATATTTTTAGCATTTTTCAGTCAAAATTTACTTAAAATTTTAGCCTTACAAAGTTCGGATAAAAAAATGTAAAAGAAAAAAGTTTATTTACAAAAATACAAAAACTCAAATAGTTTGGATGGAAAAATGTCATTACCCTTTTTTTTTAAAGAGACGTAACTATGATGTTCTGCAAGTCTTTCATGGAAATCTCGTTTATGTTGCCACTTCTGATTTGTATACGTATATGTTCGTGGAAAGTAACGTTAGTGGTGGTGGGTCTTTCAGTCCATGCACCTGCAATTTAAATGAAGTCTATGTTTTTAGCGCAATTGTAAATAGGATAACCACAAAGAATTCCAAATATAAGACAAATTTTAGGAATTTCAAGGTAACAACTCATTGGAAACTTCCATGTAGGCCTCTCAGTGGGTAGGTATTACCCAAATCCAAACCCAGACCCTGAAAATGCCCACAGGATGTCTCCTCTACTTGACTCGGACCTGACCCGATTGCAGACCCGATGGGTCCAAAAACCGAGTCCAATGCGCAGACCCGGAGTTTCGGGTCGAATCCGGGTCGTGTCCTTTTTTTTTTTTTTGGGAATTGTGATTGTCCGAATTTGTTGTTTATTATATATTTGTCTTTTCTGCCTATAATTTTTGTAGTATTATTACACAGGTATATATATATATACACAAATATATACAGACACAGAGAAAGAACACCAAATGAAGAGGGCTTTTCCATTAACATATAAATAATAATCCAAGAAACCAAAAACTCATAAACGAACTGAAAAAAGAAAACCCATTAATTTCAACCTCCAATTTTAATTTCTCAGCATCCCTCAAATAAACTATCTAAAAATCATCAAATAATGAGGCAAGAACAGATCCTCCACCCCCACATAAATAAATAAGAAAAACATAGAAGAATAATTGATTACATATTTAATTAGCATATTATTATTAACTTACCAGAAAGAGAAAATCTATTTCAAAATGAAATATTTATATTATGCAAACATTTTCTCCTTTGTTGTTAATACCCCTCCAACATCATCAGAAATTTGAGGCTTCTGGGTTTTTCAAAATTTAACACATTTCAATGAATCAAAGGAAGAATTGAAAAATTCCCACCATACAAAATCTTGCTTTATCCCACGTGTATGTATATGTATAATATAACTATTTTTTTTTTTGGTGAAACCAAGAAGAACAACTAAAAAACTACATTTCTTCCATCATAATCAAGTCGGCTACTTCAGGCGGATCCTGCCAAATCTGAAGCCCATGCACTTCCTGCCCCAATTTTGCTAAGGAGACTGCACTCCTATTTCCCTCCCTTTTTGTATGGCGAATCACTGCTTCCCATGGCTTGCGAAGAAGTATACGACAATCCTCAATTATACTCCCCATTGGATAAATTGAAATATTTGCCTCTTGTATAAGCTTGAGAGTAACCTCGGAATCAATTTCAATCTCAATTCTACGGATTCTTCTCTCCCACGCAAGTCTCATCCCTTTCCGAAGGGCAAGTAACTCCGCTTCATTGATGGTATGTGTTCCTAAATTCCAACTAAAGCCAAAACACCACTTACCAAGATGATCCCGAACAAGCCCCCCAGCGACTGCATTGTTAGTTTCCTTGAAAGAACTTCCATCCGTATTCAACTTGGACCACCCCGGTAGTGGCTTCTTCCAAGTTACGGGCTCCTCCTCACTCGGTGATTTTGTCGTGTGCGACGGGAAAGCTCTAATCCAATCAATGGCTAGGCATCGAATCTTATAAATGATCTCTCTCACATCTTCCTTTCGAGACTCAAAAACGAAATTATTCCGTGCCTTCCAAATCATCCATAGCGTTGCCAAAAACATAACTTTCCACTCTAAAGTTAGTATGATAATATTCTGGAATTTCTTTTTCATGTTCAGCTCCACCCAATCCTCACTTGACATGTTCATAAATTCCATGAATTGAGAAGGGACGATGACAAATTCCCAGATACATCGCGCCTCGACACAATCCCTAAGTGCATGTGTAATATCCTCCCAAGTATTATTACACCTCGGACAATTGCTAGTATCTGAAATGTGCCTATAAAAACGAAATTGATTCGTGGTAATGCTCTTGTGATGAACCTACCATAAGAACACCTTAATCTTCAAAGGTCCCTTTAATTTCCATATCCATGTCCAAGTCTTATTGACACCATCTTCTCCATCCCGATTACACACAATGGTGTTGTAAGCTGCTTTAGCCGAGAATATGCCATTGCTCGAACCTCTCCACACTCTCACATCCTTGGCTTCCTGATTGTAAGGCCTAGGAATTTCAGAAATGAGTCCACGGATTGAGTCTGGAATAATACTCTTAACCTTATGTAAAACCCACTCTCCTTTATTATTAATGATATCCGAGACCCTCCATGTATCTTCCCCCTCCACAATTTCCCCTTCAACAAGCTCACTTAAGGTTTTTTTACCACACCATCGATCAAACCAAAGTGAGATATTCTCACCGTTTCCAACTCGCCAACGGATATTCTCCTTCACCAGATTGACACTTTTCACGATACCACGCCATTGGGCTGAATCATACGGTCTCAAGCTACATTCTAAGATATCATCCTATTTCAAATATTTTTTTTTTGAAAATTTTGCTCGAAATTGATTTATCCCCTCGGATTAGTTTCCATCCAATCTTTGCAAGAAGTGCGGCATTTGTTTCGCGCATTGTTCGTAATCCCAGGCCCCCTTTCTCTTTGCTCTTGATAACGGTGTCCCATTTGATTGAGTGGAACTTTTTAGGATTCACACTCGTGGCCCAAAGAAATGCCCGGTTCAACTTATCAAGTCGATTGCACGTCCCTTGTGGTAACCACACACTCTGCATGGTGTAAACTAGCAGCGCCGCCATGACTGACTTAACCAACGTTATTCGTCCCGCGAAATTGAGGAGTCTCGCTTTCCAAGCCGAAAGCCGAGTTTGTACTCTATCAATCAGTTCCTTGTAAGTCCCCGGAGACACACGGTCATGAACAATTGGCACGCCCAAGTACCTGCCAATATCATCAGTGCATCTGAAACCCAACTCCATAGCAATACGTCTTCTCTCTCTCCTTCTAGTACACTTGGCAAAGAAAATTTTGGATTTGCCTCTATTAACTACTAACCCGGAAGCTTCACAAAATTTTCGCATCACCGTCTTGATAGTGGCTGTATTTTTCCTTGTGGCCCTAGACATCAACATTAAGTCATCCGCGAAGAAGATATGCGAAAGACGTGGTCCCCCTTGACAAGCCGGTATCGGATCCCAATCTCCTTCCATAACCACTTCCTCAATCCCATATGCGAGCCTCTCCATACAAAGCACAAATAAGTATGGTGACAATGGATCTCCTTGTCTCAAACCACACGACATTTGAAACTCTTTGAGTGGAGTCCCGTTCCAAAGTACACGGGGCTTCGAGCTTCGAATACAGAACATAATCAGATTAATGAGTGATATTGGAAAATTGTAAAACCTCAATGTTTCCTCCACAAACTCCCATCTGACTTTGTCGTAAGCTTTCTCTAAATCTATTTTGAGCATCATCCCCCCTTTTTTGTTTTTCATCCGTTTAAAGCCATGAGCCATTTCTTGCACCACTAGGATATTATCATGTGTGCTCCTCCCCGCAATAAAACCCGACTGATTCGGTGACACCAGACTATTCATCAAACTTTTCAATCTCAATGTAATGGTCTTTGTAATGATTTTGTAAAGTACATTGCAAAGAGAAATTGGACGAAACTGAGATATCAAACTCGGGTGTTCCACTTTGGGAATAAGACAGATCAAAGTATTTCCAACACTCCCATTGAAACTACCCAAAGCAAAAGCCTCTCTAACAAAATTACATGTCGACTCACCAATAATATCCCAAAATTTTTGGTACACAAACGCTCGGCACCCATCCGGACCCGGAGCTTTGTGTGGGCTAAACGAGTTCACCACCCCGTGTATCTCTTCATTCGTGGGCCACTTTCCCAAAACAGTTTTTTGCTCAAGGGAAAGAGTTTTTTGAAATTTACTCATAGGCAGCCTATGTCCCATCCTCACTTGAGTAGAGAACAGTCCCCTAAAATACTCATACACATGATTTTTGATCAATTCGTCATCCGAGCACCATTCCCCGTCAATACGTAACATCTCTAGTTTACTCCTTCTCCGTCGAACAATGGTCGTCGAATGGAAGAAACGAGTATTATCATCTCCAAGAGCAAGCCATTGTATTCTTGATTTTTGGTACCAAATTGCTTCTTCCTGCTTGAGAGTAATGTTGAGATCCTTGATGAGTGTCTTTTCCAAATTTGTGAGGAAGTCATTTTCTCTGAGGGAGAGACTTTTTTGTATTCCTCTGATTGGATGATGAGAATAAAAGAGAACACATTCTTAAAAGCAAACCCACTAAATTGATTGGGAGAGACTATATATATACACAATATGCACTACTGGTCTTGTTCTTAAAAGCAAACCCACTAAATTGGCAACGATTGAAGACTGAAGGAGAAGGCGGAGGTGCGGCGACGGCGAGGCGGCGGTGCCGCGGTGGTGAGGTAAGCAGACGACGCGATTGAGGGAGAAGGGAGGAGAGAGGGACAGGGTTTTTCTATGGGAGAAGAAAAAAGGTTTCTGTTAGCAGAGTCAGGGGAGAGGAGAGGTTTTTCATGGGTAAAGAGTATTTTTTGGGCATTGGTTGGGTCTTGTTCGGGTATTGGTCTGGTCTCGTTCGGGTAAAAGATCCGCATGGCTTGTTCGGGTACAGACCCGACCCGGACCCGAACTATTTAATAGTATCGGGTCTGAGTCTTGGACCAAAATGACCGGGCCTGAGCCGGGTCTAAGAGGAAATGATTGGGCCTGGTCCTGGGTAATACTTACCTAATGACAGGCCTACTTCCATGAACAAGAAAGACATAGTTTAGATGGAAAAGAATGTTAATCCAAGCGGTCCGAGTGGAACATATAAGAGAGATAGTAGCTCCGCTATATTCTTTAGGAAAAGTCGATGCTAGACCACGTTCAATAATTTTAGTGTTTATCTGTTTCATATGCTTAGTATATCTCCATCAGGTATAACATTCAATGGCCCGCCTGGTGACACGAAAAATCCTTACGTGTATTAAACAGCAAGTGGACTGGTCGTGTGTAGTAATAAAGTGGACAATAAAGTCCGGGTTGTCGAACCTCAAAGACTTGTATTTTAGTTTATGATTTTAAAGCAATTGAAGAACTTAAACTAAAACAAGAATTAACTAAAATATTATGTAAGTAAGATATAAGAAACAAGATGTCGAAATCAAGATAGCTATGGAAAAGAGCAACTAAGACACATGTGTTGGCATAAATTAATCAATTTTCATTATAAACATGTTCTCATATTATTAGACTAATGTTGCTCTGGTGGAAAAAACCTTAAATAATTACTACCCGATTTCTCGGCTGTAATAATCCTATGATTAATTGATGGTTCTCTAGATATGTCTATCCGAGAATCTAACCAACAATCATGCATTCAAGTTCTAGAATTTCCCCGGATTAATCCGGCTAACTGCACCCGGGAATCTCTACCTATCTCTAGGGGCAATTCCCTATTTTTTACGGATTATGTGATGATCCTCTTTGCACCTTAAATTAACTTCTCTCGAACGAATAATTTAAGCAATAAATCATGCATATGGTAGCTAAGCATATGATGCATTCAAACAAGATCAAGACACAAAGCAACAATAGAATTAATATGAAAAACACAATTTATAACTCAATTATCATAATTTAGCCTCAACATGGCCTTAGTTCGAAGAATCTATTTCATCATAAAAGATAAAAGATAGGAACTTAAATTAAGATTCATATTCATAGACAAAAATAAATCTAAATCTAAGAAACTCCCTCGTATTTTTGATGGCTGAACTTCGATCTTCATCTCTTCCATGCTTCTTGATTTCTTCACCTTCAGAGGTTGTTGATAATCTTCATAACTAATCTAAGGATGATGATAGGATGTGTTTAGGCTCCCCCAATGGGGAATGTGTTTTCAAGTGTCTCATAAGATGGTCTTCAATCCTCCTTTTATAGCCAAAAAATCCACCTACTAAGAACATGTGCTTCCATTCTCTTTTCTTTCCACCTACCATTCTCTTGCTTTCCATCTACCAAGAATGTGAACTACCATTCTCTTGTTTTACACCTACCATTCTCTTACTTTCCTCCTACCAAGAATGTGAGCTACCATTCTTTTCCTTTCCATCTACCAAGAATGTGAACTACCATTCTCTTGTTTTCCACCTACTAAGAATGGAAGCTGCCACTTTCGTGTTTTCCAGCGCAGAGATAGTGTTTTATTCATAAAATTCTCCACAGACCTCCGAATTTGATGCTTCAAGTCCCCATGTGAACATAAGACATACATCTACAACTTTGTAGAACGACACTTCATCCAATTCTGTCTCTAAATATATAAAAATGACGTTCCAATGTGGAGGTTGTTTCTGATTTGGCGCCCAGGTGTGCGGAAATGGTACTAAAATATGATTTTGGCTAACTCCAGCTTGTTTCTTGCTTGTTTGGTCGTAGAGGTGTGAAACATCTTGGCCTAAACTTATTTTATACGTCCTTTTTCCACCCTTTCTTCGATTGTATCCACTGAAGGCCTGAAATCACTTAATGCACGAATTAAACACACAAGTGACAAAATCAAGCGATAAATGAACCTAAAACATAAACGCAAAGGGGCTTAATAACACGTAAAAATGACTCCTATCAACTCCCCCAAACTTATCAATTGTTCGACCTCGAGCAATAAAAGGTCTAGGGCACAAAAAACATCATCAACCAAAAGGAGAAAACAAAAACAACAAACGAACTCACTTTCGTGGATTAAACGATTGCACTTAGCATGTGCAACAAGCCTTTAAACCTTTGAGTTACCTCAAAGGACGAGTTATAGTCTCGTGAGGGTTTGCAGACGATATACCCACAAAATCTAGCAAACTTTCAATCCCAACCAAATGAATACATCTCAACATAATTAACAAGAATAAATGGCACAAAATCATCCTTTTACAGCTCACAAATATATATACATATCAACTACTTTTGCTCATGTGACACCAATACTAGAAAAGACTCCATAGGGTGTAGTGAAAATAAATCTAAGGTATTATAGTCGAGAGGCATCCTTACCAAATTTTGGACATTAATCCCATATCTATCAACTTTATGATCAAACACAAAGCATAAGAATCATAGAAAATCTCATAGCCATTTAAATTTCATTATCTCAAACATTCAAACTTTCAATTCATATGAAACTTTCCAATTAATTAACTTCATTAAGGCTAGATCATGTGCAATGTTTTATTCCATTAGGCTTTCTATGGCACCCATATAACAAGTTTTAGATCAATGACTCTCAAACTAGATAGTTTTGAGGCATTAAGTGTAAAGACACTCCTAAGGATTTAATCACTCGAGTGTCAAAGGCCACGAAATAAAACTAGATTTTTTAAACAATTCACTCATTTTTGGCTTGTGCAAAGCTCAAATTAGCACAATAGTACAGTATGTAGACATGAAACTTTTCACCTCCAGTACATATTAGTCTGACCACTTTTGGTCATACCAAACTTCAACCTTTTTAATTCATTGTTTAGCATAAAAAATTACTATTCAACTTATAACCGTATGAGAAATCTAAGTTAATTTTTCCGGGAAAAACTCCTTAAGTGTCTCAAGATGGTTATCCTCTCAACTCCTCTACCCTCGATTTATTGTGCAATGTGAATCATCTAAGAAATCAATCCTAGTCTAGGGTCTCCATGAGCAATTTCAAAGATATATATGTTCCATTAAATTCAAATTATTTCAAGAAATCATGCCATTTTTTTTTCAAGTTAATCAATTTAAATGCATCAATTGGAAGGACTAAAAAAAAAAATCATGCTTGATTTTCTTAACATAAACACATATAAACATGATAGCATACAAATTCCCTCAAACTTGAGCTAAACAAGGAACACATGACATGACAAAAATAGCAAACACATGGTGATCAATCATATGAATGTATTAAAACCACAAAGTACTACCCACATATACCCCCAAACTAAAACTCAACATTGTCCCCAATGTTGTCTCACATAAACGCATGCAAAAGGTATAAGAGTACTTATAATCAAGGATTGTTGAAAAACAATCCTTCATCACAAATATGTTCCAAATCAAACTCATCTCATCAAAATAGGCATCTCAAAACAACGGGGAATTGCTACTATAACATGTTCAACATACTTATCAAACAAACCATCAAGCATATTAAAACACATGCCAAAAGTGCATGCTTAGACAAAACAAAAAAAACGAAAAGCAAAAACAAAAAAAAAAAGAAAGCAAAAAAAAAACAAAAGAAAACTCACAAAGCTTGGGTTGCCTCCCAAGAAGCGCTCTTTTAAAGTCACTAGCTTGACTTTATGTAAGATATTGGCTCAAGGCGGTTTATGTATGAATGCCTTATTCGTTCTCCAATCCACTATTGAGTATCACTTCAACCTTTTGCCCTTTGTAGTGAAGATTGACCAATTATTTGTGCTACATATCCTAGGGTTAGACCAAACAATCATCCACTCACGAGTTTTTTTATGGTCCCTCAATACCTCTATTACCTTTTCTTCCTCATGCTCCGGATGGTGGTGCAGATTTTTCTCCAAGCTAGAGATAATGTCTCGTTTTTCTTCACCAATCACCTTGACATATTTCAGCTCCATCATGTATGGATGTAGAAGATTATTGGCTCGTTTTTTATGAAAGTGCACAACACTAAAAGGATCAAAAACATCAATATGTAAAGACAAATCAAAATCAATTAGATGCTCAAAAACCTCATAGTTATCGAAATTAACCATGTCATCTCCTACATTCAATAACAACTTACCATCGTCGACATCAAATACCGATTTACCTGTGGCTCGGGAAGAAAGTAAAGAAATGTCAACACCCTCAGAAAGGATAGGAGTCGAATGCTCATCGTTGGAGGAATCTGCTTTCGAATTTTCCAACTTCATTTCATTCAACGTCATGGTGTTGGATTCCTCCTTTTGATCTATCTCAGTGGTACCAAGCAATGCCCATGGTACTTTCTCAGATATGTCGCTCGTTAGTTGCTTGAGTTGATGATTCATCTCCTTCATTTCCCGCCGTGCGTCCTTCATCATAAAGTGGAGCTCTCCAATGGTGTTATCAAGTTGTTCCTCCAGAGTAGGAATTTTTTCTTGGTAATGTTGTGGAAAGAACCCTTGTGCATAACACGCTTCAATGACGTTTTGCAGCCATAATTGATTCTCCGGTAGTGTCATATCAGGAAAATTGCTATCCTTTGCGAATTGAATGACGCTTTGCAGCCATAATTGATTCTCCGGAAGGGTCATATCTGGAAAATTTCTAGCCATTGCGAGCTAAGAGTGTAAGAAAAAAATAAAAATAATAATAAAAAAAAATTAATAAAAATAAAATAAATACTCAAAACTTGCAATAAAATCAAAAACTAAAATTAAACAAGTCCCCGGCAACGGCGCCAAAAACTTGACACGAAAAATCCTTACGTGTATTAAACAGCAAGTGGACTGGTCGTGTGTAGTAATAAAGTGGACAATAAAGTCCGGGTTGTCGAACCTCAAAGACTTGTATTTTAGTTTATGATTTTAAAGCAATTGAAGAACTTAAACTAAAACAAGAATTAACTAAAATATTATGTAAGTAAGATATAAGAAACAAGATGTCGAAATCAAGATAGCTATGGAAAAGAGCAACTAAGACACATGTGTTGGCATAAATTAATCAATTTTCATTATAAACATGTTCTCATATTATTAGACTAATGTTGCTCTGGTGGAAAAAACCTTAAATAATTACTACCCGATTTCTCGGCTGTAATAATCCTATGATTAATTGATGGTTCTCTAGATATGTCTATCCGAGAATCTAACCAACAATCATGCATTCAAGTTCTAGAATTTCCCCGGATTAATCCGGCTAACTGCACCCGGGAATCTCTACCTATCTCTAGGGGCAATTCCCTATTTTTTACGGATTATGTGATGATCCTCTTTGCACCTTAAATTAACTTCTCTCGAACGAATAATTTAAGCAATAAATCATGCATATGGTAGCTAAGCATATGATGCATTCAAACAAGATCAAGACACAAAGCAACAATAGAATTAATATGAAAAACACAATTTATAACTCAATTATCATAATTTAGCCTCAACATGGCCTTAGTTCGAAGAATCTATTTCATCATAAAAGATAAAAGATAGGAACTTAAATTAAGATTCATATTCATAGACAAAAATAAATCTAAATCTAAGAAACTCCCTCGTATTTTTGATGGCTGAACTTCGATCTTCATCTCTTCCATGCTTCTTGATTTCTTCACCTTCAGAGGTTGTTGATAATCTTCATAACTAATCTAAGGATGATGATAGGATGTGTTTAGGCTCCCCCAATGGGGAATGTGTTTTCAAGTGTCTCATAAGATGGTCTTCAATCCTCCTTTTATAGCCAAAAAATCCACCTACTAAGAACATGTGCTTCCATTCTCTTTTCTTTCCACCTACCATTCTCTTGCTTTCCATCTACCAAGAATGTGAACTACCATTCTCTTGTTTTACACCTACCATTCTCTTACTTTCCTCCTACCAAGAATGTGAGCTACCATTCTTTTCCTTTCCATCTACCAAGAATGTGAACTACCATTCTCTTGTTTTCCACCTACTAAGAATGGAAGCTGCCACTTTCGTGTTTTCCAGCGCAGAGATAGTGTTTTATTCATAAAATTCTCCACAGACCTCCGAATTTGATGCTTCAAGTCCCCATGTGAACATAAGACATACATCTACAACTTTGTAGAACGACACTTCATCCAATTCTGTCTCTAAATATATAAAAATGACGTTCCAATGTGGAGGTTGTTTCTGATTTGGCGCCCAGGTGTGCGGAAATGGTACTAAAATATGATTTTGGCTAACTCCAGCTTGTTTCTTGCTTGTTTGGTCGTAGAGGTGTGAAACATCTTGGCCTAAACTTATTTTATACGTCCTTTTTCCACCCTTTCTTCGATTGTATCCACTGAAGGCCTGAAATCACTTAATGCACGAATTAAACACACAAGTGACAAAATCAAGCGATAAATGAACCTAAAACATAAACGCAAAGGGGCTTAATAACACGTAAAAATGACTCCTATCACCTGGCATCTATATTCCTAAGAAGGTCATCATCAGGAGCTATTAATTGTGAAAGTAAAAACTAATGCTAGACCACGTTCAATTATTTTTCTATCTATCTTTTTTACATACTCAATATTTATCCATCAAGTATCACATTGAATGGACCGCCAGGTTTATATATTCCTTGAAAGGTCATTATCAGGGCCTATTAAGGCTATTAATTGTGAAAGTAACAATAATTTAATTTATATTTTAATATGTATTGGTATATCAAGTTTGTTTCAAGTGTCAAGGTGAGACATTTTAACGTCTAATCAAATCATGCCATGCATTTCAAAGATGGAGCAGTTTATATGCGTCACAAGAGGGGTGGTACTTGGTGGCTCCCGAGAGTCCAACTCTCGAGAAATATCCACTACAAACAGTGTTAAAACATATATAGGATCCATCAATATATATATATATATAGGGTCAAGATCTAATACACACCCTATATTAGATAAGGTATAAGACTAAATCTACACCATTACATTCATGAAATCCAACAGTCCAAAAAGGAAGCAAAAAACAGGCGAAAAAATTGATTCCAATTGGATCAAAGGTATAATAGTCAAATGACGTCATTATACAGCATCAACATACCAAAAAAAAAGGCATAGAATCTCCCTAAAATCTCTCAAATTGAAATGCACAAAATCTCCCCTACAATCTCTCAACTTGTTGCCAAAATTAACTCGATCAAATTATATAAGCATATTAAACCTATAATTCCTTCGATTATCACCACAAAACGCATCCCAATCAGTCAATTCTCAACACAAAAAAACCTAAATTACAGAAGCAATACATTCGATTTTTTTAGCAAATATGAGGTCGAAAAACGCTCCCAGAATGATAGGTAACCAATTATACAATCAATTTTCTGTTGTTGTTTCAACATATACTGGATAATGACATGTTTTTTGTGTTACAAAAAGTGTTTTTGTTGATTTGTTGTGTCGATTAGCTGTTGATTGGGGTTCAATAATGTGTTTTTGTTGATTTGGTATACATATTTGTGTAATAGATGTTGTATATTGTTAAATTAGTTGGTGTATTGTAATTGTATGATGTATAAATACACACTATAATGGGTTATACGATACTATATACTGGGTTATAAGATACTGTATAATGGTTTAGAAGATTGTAACTGTATGATGTATACACACACACACACACACTGTATAATTGGTTATAAGATACTGTATAATGTGTTATAATATACTGTATAGTGGTTTATAAGATACTGTATAATGGTTTGAAATCACTAATTGTATGTCACTAATCACACACTGTATATCACCATTGTATTTACTGTATATTTGTTTATTAGCTATTGTATAGTGTTTATTAGCTATTGTATTCACTGTATAATGGGTTATATGATATTGTATATTGGTTTATATGATATTGTATACTAGGTTATAAGATACTAATGGTTTACAAGATTGTAACTGTATGATGTATAAACACATACTGTATAATAGGTTATAAGATACTGTAGAATGTGTTATAACATACTGTATAGTTATTTATAAGATACTGTATAATGGTTTGAAATCACTAATTGTATATCACTAATCACACACTGTATATCACCGTTGTATTTACTGTATAATGGTTTATAAGCTACTGTATGATGGTTTAAAATCACTAATTGTGATATCACTAATACCACATTATATATCATCACTCATGTACTGTATTTTGTTTTATTAGCTACTATATAGTGGATTCAAATAGGGAATTGATGATGATTATATGTATTTGTGAATTACAAGCTACTGTATACTGAGTTTTTAGTGTATAATACACTAATATTTGCTGTATAAAAACTTAAGTAATAATGAAATGTTCTTTTATGACTACTGTATGATGTGTTAACCCACACTGTATAATACAATTAGTTAGTGTATAATAAGATTATATTTAGTGTATAATATCTTAGTTGTTACTGTATAATGTGTTAATTCACACTGAATAATGGTAATTATCTACTGTATAATGCAGTTGCTGAAGAAGAGGCATCAACACCTGTTTTAGCTAATAGGTTACAGATTGTGCCTGCACACACTGAAGAGCCTCTTAATGTCGAACAAAGTAATTCTGATGATGATTACGTAGAATTAGATGAAGAATTGTCTGTTGACGATGAAGAGACAGAATCATAACAACAACCCACTTCTAGGAAAAGACATGCGAAACAACAGCCTGCAAAAACACCGTCGAAAAAACAGAAAACACAATCTGTAGCCAAGCATCAACTAAAGGGGAAGAAGAAGGTGGTTGATTATATATAAATAAGAGTGTCAATGAAGGTGTTGGTGGAGGCTGTTTCAACATTGATGTATAAGTTACTGTATAATGTATTCAACTGACTATATTTGGAAGGCAGTTAATTCCACACTGTATATCCCCATTATATGTACTGTATAATGTAATATAAGCTGCTGTATAATGTATTCAACTGACTGTTTGGAAGGTAGTTAATCCCACACTGTACATCCCCATTATATGTACTATATAATGTAAAATAAGTTGTTGTATAATGTATTCAAATCACTACTTGTAAAGCAACAAATACCACACTGTATATCATCATTATAGTTACTGTATAATGATGAATAATCTACTGTCTAATATATACAATTCACTACTTGCAAGGGCAACTCATCCAACTATATATTGATGTATAAGCTGTTGTATATCACAATTCTATTTACTGTATATTGATGTATAAGTTGTTGTATACCATAAACACGCATATTTCAGTAACTCACGCGATTTTGAAAGTGATAACATAAATCGATACGATGATGATTACGCATACCTGCATCCATCTCAGCCATGAAAACGTAATCAGAACCTATTGATAATGAAGGAGAAAACGCAGAATTGACGATGATGATGAATCGAGCTTGATGATTAATTGAGTTTGATAATGAATAATGTAAATATTTTAGGTTCTGTGAATCAAATTGTTACTGTGAACTGATCGAATTGTAATTGGAAAGAAAAAATGAATTGGAGAAAAGAATCTGTTATGGCGCAATAAGTGAGATTTGATTTTGATCCTGCATGATATTTGCATGAGTTTGTTACGTTCATTGACTAAAATGCCCCTACCATCATTAAAAAAAAATTATACAATCTGAAAAATGGAGTTAAATCCGGACCTTGGGATCAAACGGTGTATCATGTTATAATATTATTCTCCATAATCATAATGTGTTGCATACAATAAAATAAATAGAGCTTACAATGGATAAGAAAGGAAACAAGATAAAGATACGATACTAACTAACAAATATACGATAATAATGAAAGATACGATACTAACAAAATAATCTAACAATATAATCTAACACTCCCCCGCAGTCGAAACGGGAGGAGGCCGGATGTTGAGACTGGATCGGAAGTCCATGAATAAGCTCGAAGGTAACCCTTTAGTGAACACATCTGCAAATTGGTGAGAAGAAGAAACATGTAACACACGAACCTCACCCAAGGCAACACGTTCTCTTACAAAGTGTAAATCTAATTCAACATGTTTGGTGCGTTGGTGCTGAACCGGATTAGTAGACATATAAACAGAACTGATGTTATCACAATAAACTATAGTGGATTTAAGAGGAGGACAATGAAGCTCTAAAAGAAGGTTGCGGAGCCAAGAGGACTCGGCAACGGCGTTAGCAACACCACGGTATTCGGCTTCAGCGCTGGAGCGAGAAACAATAGGCTGACGTTTGGAGGACCAAGAGACGAGATTATCACCGAGAAAGACACAAAAACCTGAAGTGGAACGACGCGTATCGGGACAACCAGCCCAATCAACATCAATGTAGGCAATAAGGTGATCCGTGGAAGAAGGACGAAGGTGAAGACCCTGAGAAATAGAACCCTGAAGATAACGAAGAATACATTTAAGAGCAAGCATATGATGTTCACGAGGATCATGCATGAAAAGGTAAACCTGCTGAACAACATAAGCTATGTCCGGACGAGTAAAGGTGAAGGATCAGAGAAGGGAGAGCTAGAGGAAGAAGAGAGCTTAGAACTCGTGTCAACAGGGGTGGAGACAGGATTGCAAGATGTCATATTGGCACGTTCAAGGATTTCTCGTGCAAATTTTTCTTGAGAAAGAAAGAGACCGGAGGAGCTGCGAGTGAGAGAGATACCCAAAAAATAGTGCAGAGGACCTAGATCGGTCATGGCGTATTCAGTGGATAGACGGGAGGTAAGCTGAGATAGAAGCGAAGAAGATGAAGCTGTGAGAATAATGTCATCGACATAGAGAAGGAGAAAGGCAGTGTGAGAGCCTTGATGGAGAATAAAGAGAGAAGCATCAGCTCGACTGCTGACAAACCCGATAGAGGTAAGATAAGAGGCAAAGCGATGATGCCAAGCGCGAGGAGCTTGCTTAAGACCGTAGAGGGCCTTTTTAAGATGACAGACATGAGAGGGATGATGAGGATCGGAGAAGCCAGGAGGTTGCTTCATATAGACTGTTTCCGAAAGATGACCATGAAGAAAGGCATTCTTGACATCAAGCTGATGAATAGGCCAAGAACGGGAGAGAGAGAGACTCAAGACTGTACGAATGGTGGCGGATTTGACAACAGGACTGAATGTATCGTCATAGTCAATACCAGGCTGTTGAGTGAAACCCTGAGCAACAAGACGAGCTTTATAACGCTCGAGAGAACCATCAGACCGAAACTTGTGACGAAATATCCACTTAGAGCCGACGATGTTGACATTGGAAGGACACGGGACAAGATCCCAAGTACCATTGGAGTGAAGAGCGGAGAGCTCTGCGTCCATGGCAGCCGTCCAATGCGGATCACGAAGAGCTTAAGTGTAGGAACGGGGAAGAAGAGAGATGGTAGTGGAAGCATAGAGATTGAGTAGCTGACGGGGTTTGGTTATACCAGATTGGGATCGAGTTACCATAGGATGAGTGTGGGAAGGGGGGAGAGGTGGAAAGCCCATTGGAGGAGACAAAGAAGCCGGTGAAGGAGACGAAGAAGCCGGTGAAGGAGACGAAGAAGCCGGTGAAGGAGACGAAGAGGCCATGAATTCGGGAATGGAGTGGAGAATGGTATGTCGAACAGCTGGAGAGGGGTCGTCATCGTCACGGGTAAGGAAATCATAAGAAGCGGGAGTGAGGGAATGGGAGAGAGAAGGATAAGGGAAGACGGCTTCATCAAACCGAACATGACGAGAGAGAATAATTTTATTTGTGCTAAGGTCCAGACAACTGTAACAGCGATGATGAGAGGGGTACCCGAGGAAGAGACAAGGGGTGGATCGAGGGGAGAGCTTGTGTGGGATAGTGGCGGAAAGATTAGGATAGCATAAACACCCAAAGGTACGAAGGTGATGATAAGTGGGAGAATGATGGAACAATAATTCAAATGTAGTGCGGTAGGATAGAGTGGTAGTGGGAAGGATGTTGATTAAATGGACCGCCATATGAAGAGCTTCGGCCCAAAAAGAAGGAGGAAAAGAAGCTTGGAAAAGGAGAGTGCGAATAGTGTTATTATAGATTGAATGGCGCGCTCGGCTTTCCCATTTTGTTGAGAGGTGTGGGGGCAGGAGAAGCGAAAAACAATTCCTTTTTGTTCGAAAAAATTGTGAAATTTTTTGTTATCAAATTCACCACCATGATCACATTGAAATGATTGAATTTCACTTTTAAATTGAGTTTGAATATAAGCCCTAAATTTTAAAAAAACATTAAAAGCATCAGATTTTGCAAGTAAAGGAAAAACCCAGATAAAATGAGAGTAATCATCCAAAAAAATTAAATAATAACGAAAACCTCCCATACTAGGAACGGGAGAGGTCCACAAATCCGAATGAATTATTTGGAATAAATCATGACTCCTAGAGAAAGAACTAGAAAAAGAAAGACGCTTTTGTTTGCCGAGCTGACAGGCATGACACAAAGTACTACTCTCGGTTTTATTACAATTAATAAATTTTCTAGAACTAAGCAAACGAAAAATGGAAGAGCCCGGGTGCCCAAGACGACGATGCCAGAGGGTTGGAGACGAGTCCGAGATGGAGATACAAGATGAGGGGACAGTGGAAGAGGATGAGACGGGATAAAGATCACTGGAGCTATCACTTCGAAGGAGGAGGTCACCATTGCTAAGATCCTTCACAGAAAAACCAAAAGGGTCAAATTCAATGGAACAATGATTATCTCGGGTGAATTGACGAACAGAAATAAGATTTTTGACTAATTTAGAAGAAACTAAGACATTTTTAAGACTTAGGGAACGAGAAGAAGAATTAATATAATAATTTCCAACAGAACTAACCGGTAAAATAGCACCATTGCCAACCATGATTGATTTAGAATTTTCACAAGGTAAAAAATCATGTAAAATACCTGAGTTGGGGGTCATGTGAGTACTTGCCCTTGTATCTAAATACCAATTTTCATCGGGTTGTTGTAGGGACATGGATGAAAATAATGATGTAATATCAGTGGGCTGCTGGGGAACGGTTGCTGGACCTGGAGGGGAAGCCCAAGTAGGCTGCTGGTTGGACAGTGTTGCTGGACAGAATGTTGGAGTGGGCAGAAGGCCCGCGTGAGAGGATGGGGCAGGCGCTGGGTGGGCCGACCATTGGTGAGGAGTAGAGCCCATCGAGTGAGAAGCCCAAGGAGTGGGCTGTTGCTGATGGACCAAAAACGCTTGATTGGGTGACAGGCCAGGCGGCTGGTAGGGCCCAAGTAGACGTGGGCCATGTGGAGTGTGTTGGACAAAGTGCAAGGAGACCCTAGAAGATGGGTCAGCAGAATAGTGTGGGCCGGAATTGTTGGATGATTGTTTGGGCCCTGAAAAATTATTAGAGAAGTGTTTGGGGCCTGAAAAATTATAATTAGTTCCCACAACAGTATTTACATTTCGGCCAGAATTTCTACCAACATGCTTATTTTTGTTTCGAAAATTTTTAGCTGAATTATTATTGCGATTATTGTGAGAAGATGGAGAGTGAGACCACATAGCAATGGAAGAATCGGTTTGAGAAGGGACATTATTAAAACGATTTTCATGAATTTCATGCATGAGAAGTAAGTTGCGAATTTCTGAAAAAGAAGGTAACGGGGATTTTGTGGTGAGGACTGTGACAAGCGGAAGATATGACTCTTGTAATCCTTGAAGAAGTTGAAGGATAAAAGTTTGATCAGAAACGGGAGTGTCAAGATCCGCAAGAGTATCGACTATGGATTTCATTTCTTGACAATATTGAGATATAGTGAGGGAACCTTTTTGAAAATTACGAAATTGTTCATTGAGTTGGAGAGAACGGGAGGGCTTATTGTTTTGAAAATTGTCTTCAATTGTTAACCATAAATCACTAGCCGTCGCGTATTCTAAGTCAAGATGTTTAAGCAATTTTAAATCCACAGTAGAGTAAAACCATCTTTTGACTGTAGAATCGAGAGCAAACCAGGTAAGGTCGGTAGTATCGTTAGGCTTAGAGACACCAGTGAGATGGTCAAACACAAAATAACTTCTACAAATATCCATGAACATGCCTCGCCATATTTTATAGTTTGGGTCATTATCAGTGAGACGAAAGCCAAAAGAATTTTGTATGTTACCGGCGGTAAGAGCAGGGTGAATAGAGGGGGGGCGAGTTTCAAATTTTTCAGCCATGGCAGTGGTAGTTTCATCGTCAGACATGGTTGGGAGGGGAAAATCGCAATAACAAGATTCAAGTAAAAAATCGAAATTAAAAATAAGATAGTTAAGAAGAAATCCAACCTTGAAGAAGAATAAGTTGTGGATGACAGGGAGAGTATAGGAGTGAGAGACAACGCGTTGTGGGGCACAACGTCTTGGCAGCGGAAGAAAAAGATAGAGGCGGGCCGGTGGCGGCGGCTGGGAAGCGGCGGCGGCGGCTTGAAGAAGGCCTAGGAGATTAGGTATGATACCATGTTATAATATTATTCCCCATAATCATAATGTGTTGCATACAATAAAATAAATAGAGCTTACAATGGATAAGAAAGGAAACAAGATAAAGATACGATACTAACTAACAAATATACGATAATAATGAAAGATACGATACTAACAAAATAATCTAACAATATAATCTAACATATCAATGGTGTAGATCAGATCTTATATTTTACCAAATGTAATGAGATGTATTTGATTCATACCTTATATATATATATATATATAATTTATTTATGTTTTACACTTTATGTGGTGGATAGGCTCCCGGAGTCCAACTCCCGGAGCCACCAAGTGTCACCCGTCACAAGAGGCACTCAAATGTATAAACCAATCAAATAACGAAAAATCAATTGTATTTACCTCTTTATAGTAGTATAGTTATTGAAGCGATACTATCGAAAATATTTAGGTGATATGTTTCTTCATTTTCAACTGGTTTATTATTCGCATTCTGAATGCCTATACAAAGAGTTTATATCAGCTCATGTTGAGACACGACAAATATTCACATTGAAACCAAAGAGATATCGACAAACGTTTCTGAGTTTTCTCAAGTCCATCAAGTCTAAGTCTTAAATTTCGATTTCGGTATAGATATCGGGATAGTAAATTTACGAAAATTTTGATGAAAATTCCGAGGATATTCGAAAGTTCGGTTTTGATTTTAAAGAAATCATAACAACTTTATTAAAATAAAGTGTACCACAAATTTAGTGAAATCATGTCTGTGGGGGGTGAATTGTTGGTAGGTGCAGTCCAATTTGAAATATTATGTTTAAATCATAAATTCTTAAAATGTATAGAAAAATAAACATTATTCAAAATTTTGGGAAATTTCGGGTTTCGAGCTAAATTTCGATGGATATCAAAAGTGTTTTAATATTATATTTAAGTTTCTGAAAATTTTGGGTTTCGGCAAAAATTTCGGAAAATGTCGGGTTTTGTTCGAAATTTTGGAAGATATTTTACAAAATTGATCGAAAGTGAGATTTTGCTACGGGACCCCGGACGAAACCCGAAATTTCGAGGTTACGAGGGGAAATTTAAGACCATGATCAAGTCTAATAAGAATTCAAAACGGCCATCAAATCATTCATCGCTAGGTGGAAACCGAATTATAGTGTTAAATTCATATATCATTATGTTGCTAATTAAGTCCTTGAATCAACGTTATAGAAATTTATAATCATTGGTTGAAGGGAGGTTTCCACCCTAAAATCTTCAAATTAAGTCCATCCGTTATTCATAGTGTTTGATTGGAATTACAAATTTACACTAAGCCATCGAATTAATGGTATAGAAAAATAAATTAGACTAGGGAATGATTTCGAGTGGTCGATCCAAGCCCCTTGATAATTCACAACTTAGAATTATCTCTCAATTCCTGCGTTCGATTCGCTAAACGGTTGTTCAAGTCTTTAATTAACTCTTGGTTGTTACTTTCGAATACGAGAAAAATGAACGAAAACTCAAGTCAAGATAAAATTACCTATCAAATACTTAAATCTGAGAAAAGATAATTTATACCTCCATGAGAGTCTTCGATCGTGATGATTACCTTAGTTATTAACTTTGAGTGTAAAAACAATTAATCGAACAACTCAAGTCAAGATAAAATTAACCTATCAAATACTTAAATCTGAAAAAAAGATAATTTATACCTCCATGAGAGTTCTTCGATCGAGGATTACAAATAAACTGCGGATACAAGCTTTGCAGCCGAATCCCAGGAATTCTTAACAAATAACTATTGCATTATTCTACGGCTACTCCTAATTAATGCTATGAGCAACTCCTACACTACGCTATAAACTACTCCTAAGACTAGAGCTAATTCTAAGAGAATGAAAATGTAGAAGTTGTTGATTCCAATCATTCCCTCCTGTCCTTCTCCTTCTTGGCCGTAAATATTTTGTCTTTGGGGGGCCCACGTTCCTCTTCTTCGGGAACAGGCCTTCAACTGCTTCTTTCAAAATTCTTATTTTAGCGCGTCTTTCTAGAATGCAAATTATTGTTTTTTCGGTTCTTTCCGTCTCCTCCAATTCGATTCTTGGGTTTTTATCAACCCAGCCTACATTTCTGCCATTTTCTGAGTTTATTGGGCTTTATCTTACCTACATGTGGACCCAATTTCCTTATTTTCGAATTTCTACAGTTTGGGCTCTGTAATTCGAAAGCCCAAATTATTTTATAGTGTAAACAGGAACATAATCTTGTGGAGTTAATTTACAAAACAAATCAAAAGTGAAGTCAACATCTCAATTTTCCAAGTATTGGAGGGTTTGAATATTGAGTAGAAGGAAATCATGGAAAATCCCATTTCACTATCCTCTGACCTTTCTTGACATAGGAGGTTGCGTTGAAAACTACACCATTTACAAAACATATTAAATGGCACGCTCCTCGAGCAACTTTAGGATAATTTTTTATTTCTCAGCTACTTGAGCACTCGCTCAAGCTGGAACTGAGCAACCTGCTCGAGCTGGAGCATTTGAGCACTTGAGTCGAGCTGCCATTTTCTGAGCTATTTGGGCTATTTGGGTTCTGTAATTCGAAAGCCTAAATTATTTTATGGTGTAAACAATAACAATCGTGCGAATCAGAATAGACTTACATGGCACTACACTAATTAAAACGGACTACTTTTCGGTTCGGAGTGCGTACTGTTTACTTAGCTAGTGACCTGGGCAGATTGGGGGACGGGTTCACACTCTGGTGTAGCCATGGACGGATTTACGGGGGCCCCCGAAATTTCAAAATTTTTCTATAGGATATATGTACATATCTATGGTTGGCCACCCCTATCTTTATATTATTCGTAGTGTTAGAGCTTGTTCTTAAAACAAGTTGCAAACTAGGTGGCCAGGTGCTGAGTATCGAACATGGAGGGCCAGGGTTTGAATCTCCTGCCCTTCATTTTTAAGTGTCCTTTTGTTTTAATTAATTTCTTTAACTAATATACACAGTGCACGGCTCCCACAAAATGAAAACTTAGTTGATCTTTTTAATTTAATTATTTGGAATATAACACTTTAAGTTTCATTTTGAAACCTTTTTTTCTATATTTATTAAGATTAGAATAAACAATTAGTTTTCTCAAAACCTATAAAAAGATTAGAATTAACAACTAATTTTATATATTGTTGAGAAGGACAAATATACAACTCAACAACAAATCTACATACAAGAAAAAAAGGACCATCATTCGACTATTTAAAAATTCTCTACCACAAAATATGCATAAAGTGATAATATTAATGTTAATGTTTATTTGCTTTAATTAATTTAGTTTTTTGAATTTAGTTCAAATTTTGTGATAAATGTAGGTATTTGAAGTTAATCATGTCATATTTTCCGTTACACCACCTATAGCTTTTAAATTCTTGGGAATTAATTGTCTTATTCTATTTATTTTTTCTTTTGATTGACAAACTATTATTAGGGGTATTATAAGTTGGTTAACTGATTAAATGTTTTGAAACTGCTATAAATTTAAGGATAAAAATATTAAACCCCCTGAACTTAGGCCCTTTTTGCATTGTTTTATACAACCTTTTTTTTTTCCACTTTGCCTCCTTACCTTTACGGAATTAGCATTTTTTTATATAAAAGAATATTCCGGGGGAATATTCCGCCAGAAATTTAGCATGTGTCGGTAACATGCTATTTTTAGGGGCAAAATAGTATTTTAATTGATGAATTTTGATGAATTACTTTTTTCCCTTTATTAAATTTAAAAAAATTAATTTTAATTAAATCCCTAATTAAAGTCCCATAATTAAATCTCTAAACCTTAATTAAATCAATTAACCCATCTTCTTCTTCACTATACCCTCACCTACCGCCGCCGCCGGTCACATATGCGTGTGTGTGTGTCTGTTTATATATGTGTGTGTGTGTCTGTGTGTTTATATATATATATGTGTGTGTGTACATATATATGTGTGTGTGTGTCTGCATGTGTGTGAGTGAATGAGTGTGTGTTTTGGTGAAAATGATGAAGTAGAGAGAGAGAAAATAGGGTTGATGAAAAATGACAAAAGTACCCTCAATTTTTGTGTTAAATTGCATTTTAATCCACAAAAAGTGGCACATGTCAAAAATCCAGCCGAATACTCCTCGGAATATTCTTTTATATAAAAAAAATGCTAATTCCGTAAAGGTGAGGAGGCAAAGTGGAAAAAAAAAGGTTGTATAAAAAAGTGTAAAAACGGCCAAAGTTCAGGGGGTTTAATGTCTTTATCCCATAAATTTATTAAAAGTTAGTTCTTTTACGTGATTATTGATATTTTACTTATCCAATAAAACTAAAATCGGTAATATACAGATATTTCAAAAAAAATAAATTTTTAATGCTAATTCGCGCCCCCCCCCCCGCATTGATTCCAGGATCCGTCCTTGGGTGTAGCTGCAAGGTTTTCAGCAGACGGGTTTGCAGAAATGGATGTCTATATTCACGCCTAGTGTGGGGCCTATCTGACCTTCCTTGGTTTCGCGATCTCGGCTTGGCAAATTGACTAGGAAAATTGGCTACGACGCAACTGCGATAAGCTTGGTACCGAAGAATATCAACTTTTTCTTATCGTGTGTTGGTTCCTATGGTACAGTGGGAATAAATCAGTGATGGAAGGAAAAGTTATAGCGCCGGATATGTTGATGAGTACGTCTCGAGCTTATATTTGCTCATGTAATGTAAGGAGGCTTTGGAGAAATGCCCAAATCTGAAATTTGTACGGAAGGATGTTAAATGGAGACCACTGGATGTTGGCACGATTAAGATTAACTTTGATGGTGCTAACTTTTGGGAACCGGGGAGATGAGCTTGAGATACATCTTGGGGACAACGTCATCTCTCTTTTGCGACTTGTCCGGAAGTTGCTGAGGCTTTAGCTGTGCTTGAGGCGCTGCGTTTAAGGGCCCGAAGGGGCTGGTCATCTATCGTTTTGGAAGGCGATTGTCTTTCTCTCATCAATCGTCTTCAGGCTTCTAATTTCGATTTTTCCATGCTTGGTCCTTTGGAAGGGACACCATTGTGGCACACCATTGTGGGATAAAAAATCCGTTATACTCGAGTTGTGCTTGAGGCGCTGCGTTTAGGGGCCCTAAGGGGGGGCTGGTCATCTATCGTTTTGGAAGGCGATTGTCTTTCTCTCATCAATCGTATTCAGGCTTCTAATTTCGATTTTTCCATGCTTGGTCCTTTGATCAATGACACTCACATGCTTTTATCGTTTCTGTTAAGTTTTCTTTTGTTCGACGGAGGGAAAATTTCCGTGCTCATTTGCTTGCTCGTAGTGCAGTTGTGGATATCGAAGGGGATTCTGTCCTTCCTCCACATAATGTGACCACTGTTAGTTCTGATTTTCATTAATAATATTGCTATCGTTTTCTCTCAAAAAAAAGAAAAAGAAAAAGAATTAATGGTATAAAAAGTCTCGATTAGCTTTTTTAAGAAGATCGACGCCGCAATTCCAATTTCCATATTCAAACTTTTCAAATTCCAAAATTTATTCTTTTTGAGGAGGAGAGAATTAAAATATCAAATAAATATTGTATCTAAAAGTATCATCAATTCAATCAAATGAACTTTATTTGCATACTTTTAGCGTGTGCTTTTATTTTTGCAGATTCATTGTTATTGTTTGTAAATATATTGGAGCTGGAAGCTCAAAAAACACAATTAGTTTGATTACATGAGAACTTGCAGTCAAACGATACTTAAATGTTAAATAATATAATATCTTTCCATATCTTTCTAATATTATATTAGTTTAAGTTTTATTATATTTTCTCGTATTTATCTTTTTCTTATTTATAGTAGAGTTTCTTGTTTACCAAGTACATGTATCTCTATTAATATGTTAGTCAATAATACAAGTTCCCTACGGGGTTTTCTCTAATCTAATATGGTATCAGAGACATGGCCTCTTGATCTCTCGCTTCCACCGCCACCCTCAAGTCGCCGTCCCCGTCTGGCGCCCCCTATCTAGTTTAGTTTTCCTTTATCTATTTTTTTTTCCTTCTCCTATGGTCGCCACCGCCGCCTTCTCTCTTTGTCGCCGCCGCGCTAGCTTCTTTTTGTTTTCCTATGGCCGCCGATGCCTCCGCTTTCTCTCTTTGGCTACCAACCGCCGCCGCTACCTGACCTCGCCTCCTACGTCATCCTTTTCTCACGCCACTGCCGCCTCAAGCCGCCACAACACCCCTCTTGTGTCGTTGCTCTTGCTTCTCTCTCTCTCTATCTCTGTAATTATGTGCTGGACAACCGAACAAACAAACAAAGGCCAACATGTATGAAAATTTACTTTTCATTTCTTCTCTTTAACTTCTTTAAATCTTGGAGTATTTACATACAAAGGCCACCGTCTCGGACAGTAAAGTCCCCTCTTCTCGCTCTTGGATGCTCAAACGTCCATGCCCAACACGTTCGAGCGTGTCCCTTTACCGCTTTTTTCTCGACTTTTTGGTCCAGTCTCAATGTTCAAGACCCTCACATTTCTACTATGGGGGAGTGTTAGATAATTTTTCTTTTCCTTGTTTATAGTTAGAGTTTTTTATTTACCAAGTACATGTATCTCTATAAATATATCACTCAGTAATACAAGTTTCCTATGGAGTTTTCTCTAATCTAACATTAAGAACACAACTCTTAATGTTTTTCTAACGAGACTGCAATGAATCTGACGAGATGAAGACGTACAATACATTAGATTTTACATAGTTTTTTTATTTAGCATTATACTTTCTCTATTGAATGAGATTTTGTTTCTCTCTCGAATGAGAGTTTCGCCTCACTTGAATAAGAGAATGGTCTTTTGCAAAATAAAAAATAAAAAAAATCTTGTGCTCGTTCCCTATTAGATTTGTTATCATGAAAAATTTTGATATATCCAACTAAAAATTTTCCCCTCTTCCTTTTCCCTGTTTCTCTCTTTAATCCTCCTTTTCCACTTTCACATCTTTTGTATTAATTCAACTTACTTTTCATTTTTCACTTTTAATCATAAGTCTATAATAATATTTTGTAGTGTCATAATGAACGAGTAGTTTTAAATACACGTTTTATAATTTAAGCACATATATAAAATTGTATAGTTATAAGCTAAAATTGTATCACATTAAAATTGGATCCCGCGGGCTACTAAATCTGACATAGCTTAGTGAACGTAATGTTTTGAAATCTGGACCGTTCATCGAACTGAACAATTTACCGGGGTACCGGTTCTACCATTGAGTTAACGGTGGTCGAACCGGTGACATCATAATTATGCATTAAATAATAATTAATATATTATTTAATGATATAAAATATGAAAATATGGAGAAAAAAAAAGAAGAAGTTATTCTCATATATTTTTAAAGCATTTTCACCGCACCTTCTCTATATTCAAATACAATTTACATGTTACAAACAAACAATATGAATCAATATAATAAAGATCTATTAAGCATATAAAAGTTCGAAATAACAAACATTCAATATATTCTACAGTAAAAATTATGAGACTTTGATAGCCCATGAAACATGGATGTTATAAATGAAATAAAACATGGAGCAGAGTATATTAAAACTAAATAAAAAGTATAATATTGTTATAAATATAAAAGTGTGTTTTGTATTAGCACTTTTTAGTTATTTATTATTACCTTCCTTTTATTATTTGTTAAGTAGTGATTAGAGCGGTTGTATAAAAAGGCTTCTGCTATAAGTCTTTCAGAATGGTGTTTCATTTTTTCATATTTCAACGTACTCTGTAATTCTCTCTCAATTCATAATAAGATGAATTCCTTTTCTTCCATGTTTGTTCCTCCAAATCTTAACATGGTACCAGAGTTGTGGATTTAAACACAGTCTCTTTTATTTTCTGGTTTAATCGCGCTTTCCGCAAATTTCTGCTCGCATATTCTCAATCGATTTCTGATCGAAGAATTGAATTCTTGATCAATTTTTTCAATGGCGACAAAAGGTGCGAATTCTGAGAATTCTGGATCTGCGAGTTCATCGATTATCGATTTTCAAGATCCTCTATATGTTCATCCATCTGATTCCCCAAATTTAGACCTAGTTTCTGAAACTCTCAAAGGAACGGAGAATTACAAAATCTAGAGTAGGGAGATGATCGTTGCTCTGGAGGCAAAGAACAAACTAGGCTTCATTGATGGCTCCTGCAAGCCTCCAGAAGAAGATTCTACTCGCCTTGGTCAATGGAGATGATGCAATGCACTGGTGAGATTTTGAATTCATAAATCTTTGTCAAGAGAATTGATACATGGAGTAGTATATTGTGATTCTGCTTATATGATTTGGTCTGATTTAATTTGAAAGAGAGATTTGATAAAGTGAATGGTACAAGGATGTATTCTTTATATAGAGAAATTAATACCATCACACAAGGATCAAAAAATGTTACTGTCTTTTATTCAAAATTGAGACAACTTTGGATGAATACGAGTCCCTAATCCCCTCACCTTCAAAAGAAATATCAAAGGAATATACTGAATTTTGTCAACAATTGAAGGCTATGCAATTTTTGATGGGGTTGAATGAGTGTTATAGTCACACTAGGTCACAAGTTCTTATGATGTCTCCTTTACCATCACATAGCCAAGTTTTTTCTATGGTCAGTAATGAGGATACGCAAAGGGGTATAAACATTCAGCCTACACAAATAGATCATCTAACAGCTTTTTTCTCCAATTCACAGAACAATTCTTTTAATGGACAAAAGAAGTCCAATATGACTTGTGATTACTGTCATGGTAATAATCATGTGAAGGAGAATTGTTTTAAAGTAGTTGGATATCCTAATAATGGTAGATGCAGAGGTAGGGAACTGGAAGAGGAAATAGAAATGGTGGAAGAGGAAATGGAAGAGGTAACAGTTATAGGCCAAATTTTCATGCTAACCAGGCCGCAACTGGTACTCAATAAACAGAACACCTACCCCTAACCTTAAAGGAAAAACACCTTTCGCTATTTTACATAAGAAACCTCCTGCTATTACTCATTTAAGGGCATTTGATTGCTTATGTTTTCCTAAAATTTTACCACATGGAGATAAATTTCAAACTAGATCAAGACCATGTGTTTTTATGGGATATGCTCCTTATCAAAAGGGTTACAAATTACTTGACTTACATTATAAAAAATTTCTTGTTTCTAGAGATGTAATCTTTAATGAACACATCTTTCCTTTTTCTATTACTCATCAAGATTCTGACCCACGTCTCTACTTTTGATCAAAAAAAATATTATGAAGATTTTGTTTATCTTTATTTGTATTCTAAATCTCCTGATCCAAATATTCAACATGATAGGGATCATGCAGTTGAGCAGGAGAACAATCTCATGAATACTGATTCTGTGAATGAAAATGCTAATTGTGTTTCCAATAATCAAAATAATGCAAATACTTCTCTTAGGAGATCTACAAGGACTGTTCATCCTCCCTATTGGTCTAAAGATTTTGTATCTCCTTATTTACCATCTGTTAATCAAAATGCTTCTACTTCTTATCCAATTTCAAACTACATTCATTATTCTCATATATCTCCTCAATATAAAGCTTTTTTAGCTTTCCTATCTGAACATTCTGAACCTAAAAGTTTTTATGAGGTTGTTCAGAATAAAAAATGGAAAGAAGCCATGGAAATTGAAATCCAGGCTCTTGAATTAAACCATACTTAGGATACAGTAGATCTTCTTCCTGGTAAAACACCTATAGGGTGTAGATGGGTTTATACAATTAAATATAAGTCTGATGGTACTTTGGATAGATATAAGGCTAGGCTTGGAGCTAAAGGATATACCCAAAATGAGGGATTAGACTACACAGATACTTTTTCACGAGTTGCTAAACATGTCACTGTTAGAACTCTTATTGCTATTGCTTCTCTTAACCATTGGTCTTTATGGCAAATGGATGTCACTAATGCTTTTTTTACAGGGAGACCTTTATGAAGAAGTTTACATGCAAATTCCTCTTAGATTCAACAATTCATGGGGGCAGAATAAGGTATGTAAATTGGTTCAATCCCTTTATGGTCTTAAACAGACCTCAAGGCAATGGAACACTAAGTTTACAAAAGCTATGATTATAGATGGTTTTAATCAATCTAAGAATGATTATTCTATGTTTATCAAATCCAGGGGGAGAGATATTGTAGTTTTGTTAGTGTATGTGGATGATATCCTCACCACTGGTAACAATGATTCTATGATAAATGACTTAAAACAATATTTGAATGATACTTTTCACATGAAGGACCTTGGAGAATTGAGATATTTTTTAGGAATAGAAGTTGCAAGATCATCTAAGGGAATATATTTGAACCAAAGAAAATATTGGAGTTACTAACCACTGCAGGTATGATTGGATGCAAACCAATCAATTTACCAATGGAGCAGCATCATAAGTTCAATACTGCAGATTATGATAAAGGAATAAAATCAAATCCAGAAGAAGATCCAATGATAGAACAAGTCTCCTTTTATCAACAGATAGTGGGAAAACTTATATACCTGTGTATGACAAGGCCAGATATAAGTTACTCAGTTCAGATCCTTAGCTAATTTATGCATCAACCAACGAGGTCACATATGGAAGCAATGTACAGAGTCCTAAGATATTTGAAAGGAAGACCAGGATGGGGTTGTTAATATCATCAAAAGGAGAAATAAAGATTAATGGTTACTGTGATTCAGACTGGGCTTCATGTCCAATGTCTAGAAAATCTCTTACTGGATTTGTTGTAAAAATTGGAGATTCTTTGATCTCATGGAAGACCAAAAAATAAGGAACAGTGTCAAGGTCATCAGCAAAGGCAGAATACAGGGCATTGGCTTCTGTTACAAGTGAAGTTTTGTGGATTATTGGATTGCTTAAAGATTTGGGTATTCAAGGTGTTAAGCCAGCTACAATCTACTCTGATAGTCAATCTGCTCTTCATATTGCAACTAACCCAGTTTTTCACGAGAGGTCAAAACACATTGAAGTGGATTGTCACTTTGTAAGGGATAAAATTCAAGAAGATGTGATTTCTACCAACTACATTCCTACAAGAAAGCAACCAGTAGATATTTTGACAAAGGCTCTGGGAAGAAATCAGTTTGATTATTTGCTAGGCAAGTTTGGGATCCTTGATCTTTATGGATCACAAACTTGAAGGGCAGTGTTAAAAATATAAAAGTGTGTTTGTATTAGATCTTTTTAGTTATTTATTATTGCATTCCTTTTATTATTTGTTAAGTAGTGATTAGAGCGGTTGTATAAAAAGGCTTCTGCTGTAAGTCTGTCAGAATGGTGTTTTATTTTTTCATCTTTCAACGTACTCTGTAATTCTCTCTCAATTCATAATAAGATGAATTCGTTTTCTTCCATATTTGTTCCTCCAAATCTTCACAAATATCAAGTATAATTCACTAAAGTCATCTAGTATTATAAAGCAAAATATGGGGTACGTAGTTACACAAACCTCCCTTACTAATTGATAATTACAAAAACCCCCATCAGGGGATTTATTTGTAAGGTTTACAGGGAATGCAACAATGAATCGTGAATATATGAGATTTTTTTTATTTGGGATATTGAGTAGCTCCATTTATTTGGTCAAAAGTTTTTTCATTGAGCTTCTTTTGAGTTTTGATATTTGGTTCATTAATATAAGTTGATAAAAATAAGTAAATTAAAAACAAAATTCAAAAGACGTAATTTTGTTTGATATTGGCAATCATATCCGTCGTTCTCAATCCCATATCTCTTCCTCTACCCTCTTTCTGCAATTAATGTTCCTCTCTATCTCACCACTTTTTCTTCTTCAAGCTTTGTTCTTTGTTCTAGCTATTCAGTCCGGTTGTAGTGACCCGCCAACGGTTCGCACGAGCGGACCGTTTGTTGCAAAAGTGGTTTATCACTCAACACAGTTTTGAGGTTTGAACCAAGCCATTTTGAGGTCTGAGTCCCAGTTCGAACAGTCTGACAGGGCGGTCCGGGCCATGTTTCAAAACACTGATTGAACGTCAATACTTCATCCTTCTCAATGAGCTAAAAAAGATAGTGTTGAAGATATTGGACCACCAGTCTCAATCTTGTAGGTTTAGACTGAACAAATGAATCATTTTTTAGTCCATTCGCTTGAGGGGCGGTGTTAAAATGGTTCGTTGCCTCTAGCCCATTCTCACCAAGCTACTGGACTCACTCATTCTAATGTTATTGGCCTCCAACTAATTCTAAGCCCATTCGTGTGGGGTCAATGTGGAGTCGACCAGGTCTTCAAGGGCTTAGTTGCAATATTTCAGAACATATATCTGCCTCTATTCAGATTACAGAGCTGTTAAATGCAATACGGGTGAAATAGTTTATCAATTTTATAAATTTTTAGAGCTTCTTTTTTCTATAATTATTATAATCCATTTAACATAACATCAAACAATAATTGTGTGCAATTTAAATTTAAATAACTAAAGTAAATAAATAGAGTTATACAGAGTTCCCATTTTTGTTCATTACCATTCCTTCTTCACGACTTCTTCAATTTCATTCAAGACGAAGAAAAAGCAAAGAAGAAATTATGATATCATTAATTCAAAATTTCAGAGTTACAGTTCCATTTTTGTTCATTGCCATTACTTCTTCCATTTCTTTCATCTCCTTCAAGAAAAAGGAAATGTGAATAAGAAATTATGAGCCACCGCAGTGAAATGGGTTACAATCTTTGGTGATGAAAATGGCGGCACTAGCAGTAGATTTCAAGAACCATCACCAAAAGAATCAAGACCCACCAAGAAGACAACCCAGAACAAAGACCATATTAAATCAGTCAGTTAGATGACCCGTTATTGGTTGAAATAATCTCATTATTGCATCAACAACCTGAAAATACAATATTAGCATGAAAGTTAATTAGAAAATAAGTATAATGAACCATTTTCTCTCCCTTTAGATTGCGAATCTCAAACTTAAATAGGAAATAGAAAAACCCTTTGATGAAAATTGCACTTGCAAGTTCTAGTAGGTAAAGCCGGAGAGGGGGGGGGGGGGAAGAAAGCTCCACCTAAATATTGTATATTTGTAAATTTTTACATACTAGTAGGGTTCACATGTGTCCCGAGTGGTCGACCATATCTCTTTTGATTGTTTAGAAAAATCACATAATGTTATTCATAACAAAAAAATTAAATAAAATTTTGATCCGGTGATAAATCACTATGTACACTTAAATAGACACTCCTAGTGATACGAGAGAGTGAAAAACTAGGTTATGTGTTCAGATATTTGATGATCAAACATAAGACTTAAGTAATGAAAGAGTCTTGCAAAACCAAAATTGCCCCAGGTATGGGGTTCACCACTTGTATGACTAACGTCTCCAAATAAGGTGAGCTTTGCAAAATACATGATATCCCGATATCCCAGGGAGCTCATATTCAAACAAAGGTGATTGAATTGTTAGTTGTTTGTACTCCAACAATGGAGAAAGTGTGTCCCAGTTCAACATTGACAAAGCCTGGAATAAAGAAAACCATCATTATAGAAACATAGTTAATTATGAGTCCATTAACATTGCAGAATGCAAGTTTAAGTTCTTGAACAATATCTGATAAATTTATTAGTTTTGCGGAGACGCATGGGACCAATTTTGACACTTCTTTTTGAGTTAACTTCGAGAGACTATTATCACCTAAAACTCATAATATCAATGTGTTAGTCCCGTTATTAGTAATCATAATAATGTTATGATCGTGGTCATGGAGATTGAGCACTTCAAGTCTCCTCAACATAGGACGTAATCTTAAAGAGACCTATGCTCCAACATAATTGTTAGTCATCTTAATAATTGTTAGTTGTTTGCACTCCAGCAATGGGGAAAGTGTGTCCCAAGTCAACATCGATAAAGCCTGAAATAAAGAAAACCACCGTTATAGAAATATAGTTAACTACGGGTCCATTTACATCGTAGAATGCAAGGTTAAGATCTTGGACAATATCTGATAAACTTATTAGTTGAACGGAGAGGCATGCAGACCAATTTTGACACCTCTTTTTTAGTTAACTACCATGAGAGACTATAATCATCTAAGAATCATAATATCAATGTGTTAGTCCAGTTATTAGTCATAATGACTATATTTTTCCTGGTGTTTGAGATCGAGATGCTAAAGATCTGTGCTTCTGCATTTTAATATGACTGACGAAAAGAACTAGTTTTTAACATTCAACTACAAATTTAAACTTCCAAAACATATTATTAACTTTTAGCACTAGGGCAATCTAATGACATCCTCATAAATAGAAATTGGACATGGAAACGAGCACTACAACATAACAATCGTGTAATTCCCGCAAAAATTCTCACCTGAAAGAACATTTCCCCAAGTACTAGTTGCTTGACATGTTGTACCTTTTTTAGTACTTTGGGTGCAAAATCAATCGGGGAGGTATACATATCTTCTTCAAAATAACTCTTTACAAAACGTCTGAAATGAATCTTAGCATAAAATAATGAAGCCACATAAACCAGCACCCGGTCAATATTTAAACATTCTCTTAAAATCTTTAATTCTCTAAGCCAGGGAGCCTTGATTTGAAGAAAACTATCAATAACGTTACCATCGTGATCCTGGATATTAAACACTTCAAGTCTCCTCAACATAGGACGTAATCTTAAGGAGACCTATGCTCCTACCACGATCTAAAATTAAAGTATCCAACAACGGGCAACCAGATAAGACTTTCGCAATCTCATAATTACCTATAACCACAGACATCAACAAAAAACTCTTGAGCAAAAACCAACCTACATCTCTTAAAATCACGAATTCCAATTTGTTAATTCCAACCCCTATGGTGATGATTAGTGCTAAAATAATTCAGGGGGACAATAATGAAACTCTAGCCATTCTCTATCATGAAAAATTGTACAATTTTCCTCTAAACATAATAAAGTCATTCTTCAGCCTGGCCAATAATTGTAAAGCATGGGGAGCGAGAATTTCATGAAATCTAGACAAGATAATTGCAAAAAGATTTTAATGGCGAAGACTATAAATTTGAATAAAGACTATGAAGTGTTTTAGTTCACTACAATTGGTAATATATTAGAATGGAAAGAGGGTTTATCAATGTGAATTCATCGGCGATTATTCCACTTGCTTATCAATAATGAGTGAGTATTTCAACCAATAACAGGCAATCTAACTCACTGATTCGATCAGGTCTTTGTTCTGGGTTGTCTTCTTGGTGGGTCTTGATTCTTTTTGGTTATGGTTCTTGAAATCTAATGCTAGTGCTGCCATTTCCATCACCAAAGATTGTAACCCCTTTCAGAGCGGTGACTCCTAATATCTTGCTCGCTTTTTCTTTTTCTTGAAAGAGATGAAACAAATGGAATGGGTAATGGTAATGAATAAAAAGGGAACTTTACTTCTGAGATTTTGAATTTATGATAGCCTAATTTCATCTTTGCTTTTCCTTCTTCTTGAAAAAAATGGAAGAAGTGGTGAAGAAGTAATGGCAATGAACAAAAAAGAGAATTTTGTATCACTCTATTTGTTGACTTTAATTATTTAAATTTAAATTGAGCACAATTACTATTTGATGTTATGTTAAATGGATTATAATAAAAAAAAGCTCAAAAACAATTTAAAAGTTGATAAATAATCAGGTTGATGATGTTCTGACTAAAATAGGACCAACTGAAGAAATAAAGCGGAATTTCTTTAACAATTTATGTACCAATTTTGAAAGTTCAGTGTTATGAAATACAATATAAACAAAAGCTTAGTGAAAAATGTCTCGCAAACTGATCATAAGTTTCGTGTAGTTTAAAAGTTTTACTGAACAAGTTTTACGAGTCAAGAACACCGGCGGGAAAGTAAGAATACAAAATCAAACCTATTCTTTTTTATTACGCATTCAACATCCACATTGTTGTCCAGATAAATGTTTAACAATTTGCGAGACAATGAGGATAGATACTGCCATGCTATGTCCATCGTTGAATCACTAAAATATTTTCTTTGTGTTGTGATAATCAGTCGTTCTAGCACACACTCAATTTTTAGTAGATCATTGACTAGTTCTAAGACGTGACAGTCAATATCTTTATTTTCAAGTCCATTACAAAAATAGAAATCCATTCAAAACTCAACCTTAACATTCTTGCCATGAAGGACTTTTCCATCTTGCAATCAAATACTTGGCTGCAGAGCAACAAAATCCCACCAAATACCCAGGATAGCTGAACTCTTAACAAGTATTCTATTTGCCCACATCTCTGATATCAATGGGAAAATATAGTATTAGAATGAACGCTAGTTGGAAATGGAGTATAATGAACCCCTTGGTCCCCTTTAGATTGAAAATCTCAAACTTACATATGAAATAGAAGAACCTCAAACTTAAATAGCATATAGAAATTTTGTATAAATTTCAAAATTTCAAAGTTATAGTTCCATTTTTATTCATTGCCATTACTTCTTCCATTTCTTTCATCTCTTTCAAGAAGAAGAAAAGGCGGATAAGAAATTATGAGCCAGCGTAGTGAAAAGGGTTACAATCTTTGGTGATGGAAATGTCAGCACTAGCAGTAGATTTTAAAAACCATCACTAATATAATCAAGACCCACCAAGAAGACGACCTAGAACAAAGCCCAAATCGAATTATTCAGTTAGATGACCCGTTACTGGTTGAAATACTCTCATTATCGCATCATCAACCTGAAAATACAGTATTAGCATGAACGTTAATTAGAAATGGAGTATAATGAACATCTTGTTCCCCCTTTAGATTAAAAATCTCAAACTTAAATGGGAAATAGAGGAGCCTTGTTGGTCCCAAGTGGCATATAAAAGGGTCTAGAAAAGGAAAGGGGGAGTTGAATAGACCCTGAAATTCTTTTCGAATTTTAAGACTTATTTTTAGAAAGGTAACTTAAACAATAGTTTTGAGTACTTGATCAAAATGGATCAGGTGCTCAGCACTTATATCAAGGTTAGTACAGCGGAAGATTTGTACAAGTCTCTTGTGTGTGAGAAATTAAGCGCTTAGAAAATATTTTGTCGCTTTTAGAGATTTGATAATGTATGCTTTATGACAATGTATGAAAATAGTAAGCTATAAAGCAATAAAGCAATAAAATAGTAAGTAAATAAGACACGAGAATTGTAAGGTTCACTGGGTTTGTGTAACCCCAGCTACATCCTTCTACTTCTTTCCACACGGGAGGAATTTACTAAAATGGATCACAAAGCTTCACAAAGACACCTTCAAACACAATAACAAATGGTGAGGACTTGATCTCGAGTTCTCTGATCACAAACATTTCAACTCGGCTAAGATCTGCTTCTGACAAGCTTCTCTCACATAGAAATACTGCTTTGTCTTCAACAACTTCATCACACAGATTGAAGAGGTTGATGGGTTTTTATCACGGTTTGTTTGATTTGAAAATTTCAAACACTTTTGTAATATCTCTTTAGAAAATATGGTTCTTCTATGAAGAGGTAAAAGATATTGATTTGTCTGTGGAGATGTATAAGCACAAAGATATTTTGGCTATGGAGGTTTTGAACTTTTAGGGATGAATATAGATTTCAACAACGTAAGTGTATGTTAAGTCTTTGATAATAATTCTCGGTATTTAGGATTGAGCTGTGGGTTTCTATTTATAGACTTTTCTCGGAATTTGTCCATTGGACACAAGCTGGAGCGTGTTCAACATGAGGCACGTGACTTAGTCTTTTCTAACATCTCCGAAAATTCTGCTGCACAGAGTTAGTAGCAGGCCTACTTTGAGTTGACAGTCAATGGAGAAGGCTTATCCGCACGTCAATAGTCCTTATCATATTTAATGCTCTTATCAAGCATTTAATGCATTTTAATTTAATTCCTGTTGGAATTAAATGTCCGTCGAATGTTGCATTTTAGAGCTTATTGACTTCGACTTTAATTCAGGTGACGACAGGCGCTTGTGGCATGATCACCTTGAATGATTCTTAGGCGCTTGACAGTCTCTTAAAGAATCCTTTATCTTCAAAGTCTTCAGATATTGATCTTCGATTTCACTTTGATAGACTCACCTAGAATTCTATCATAGCTCAAGCACTAGGTACTAGTCTAAAATTATAAAGATAAAAAACCTTAATGAAAATTACAACTCGATAACTTTAAACGCTTATACATATTCTAACATAAAATCTATCTTGTCATCATCAAAATATCTAACATGAAATTTCCTAACAAACCTCAAACTTAAATAGGAAATAGAAGAACTCATTGACGAAATTGCACTTGCCAGTTCTAGTAGGTAAGGAGGGGAGGGGAGGGGGGGGGGGGGGGGGGGGGAAAAGAAAGCTCCACCAAAATATTGTATATTTGTAAATTTTTACAGACTAGTAGGATTCACATGTGCCTCGAATGCTCAACCATGTCTCTTATGATCTTTTAGAAGAATCATGTAATGTTAAGATATTCATAGATAAAAAAATTAAATAAAATTTTGATCCGGTGATTAAATCACTATGTACACTTAAATACACACTCCTAATGACAAGAGAGAGTGAAAAACTAGGTTATGCGTTTAGATACTTGATGATCAAAAGTAAGACTTAAGTAATGAAAGAGTCTTGTAGAATCAAAACTGCCCCAGGTATGGGTTTACAACTTGTATGACTAACGTCTCCAAATTAGGTGAGCTTTGCAAAAGGCATGATATCCCGATATCCCAGGAAGCTCATATTCAAACAAAGGTTTTTGAATTATTAGTTGTTTGTACTCCAACAATGGAGAAAGTATGACCCAGTTCAACATTGATAAAGACTGGAATAAAGAAAACCATCATTATGGAAACACAGTTAATTACGAGTCCATTAACATCGTAGAATGCAAGGTTAAGTTCTTGGACAATATCTGATAAACTTATTAGTTTTGCGGAGAGGCATGGAACCAATTATGACACCTCTCTTTGAGTCAACTTCTCTGAGAGACTATTATCATCTAAAACTCGTAATATCAATGTGTTAGTCCTGTTATTAGTCGTCATAATAATTTTACGGTCGTGGTCCTGGAAATTGAGCACTTCAAGTCCCCTCAACATAGGGCGTAATATTAAGGAGACCTATGTTCCAACATAATTGTTAGTCATCATAATAATTGTTAGTTCTTTGCTCTCCAACTATGGAGAAAGTGTGTCCCAAGTCAACGTCGACAAAGCTTGAAATAAAGAAAACCACCATGATAGAAATACAGTTAATTACGGTCTATCTACATCGTAGAATGCTAGGTTAAGTTCTTGGACAATATTTGATAATTTTTTTAGTTTTACGGAGAGGCATGTAGATGAATTTTGACACCTCTATTTGAGTTAACAACCATAGGAAACTATTATCATCTAAAAATCAAATTATCAATGTGTTAGTTCTGTTATTAGTCATTATGATAATGACTATGTTTTTCCTAGTGTTTGAGATCGACATGCTAAAGTGAAGATACTTGCTTCTGTGTTTTAATACGACTGGGACGAAAAGTACTACGTTTTAACATTCAAATACACATTTTAAACTTCCACAACACATTATTAACCTTTAGCACTAGGGCAATCTAATGACATCCTCATAAATAGAAATTGGACATGAAAATGAGCATTACAACATAAAGATCATGTAATTCCGGCTAAAATTCTCACCTAAAAAAACATTGCTCCAAGTACTAGTTGCTTGACATGTTGTACCTTTTTGAGTATTTCAGGTGCAAAATCAATCGACGAGGTATACATATCATTTTCAAAATAGCCCTTTTATAAAACGTCCGAAATGAAGTTTAGCATAAACCAATGAAGCCACATCAACAAGCACCCGGTCAATATTTAAACATTCTCTTAAAATCTTTAATTCTCCAAGCCAGGGAGCCTCGATTTGAAGAAAACTATCACTGACGTTACGATCGTGGTTCTGGATATTGAGCACTTCAAGTCTCCTCAACATAGGACGTACTTTTAAGGAAACCTATGCCCCTACCACAATCTAAAATTGAAGTATCCAACAAAGGGGCAACCAGATAAGACTTTCACAATCTCATTATTACCTATAACCACAAACGTCAATGACAAACTCTTGAGCGAAAACCAACCTACATCTCTCGAAATCACGAAATCCCAATTTGTTAATTCCAACCCCTGTGATGATGATTTATGGTAAAATCATTCAGGGGGACAATAATGAAACTCTAGCCATTCTTTATCGTGAAAAATTGTACATTTTTCCTCTAAACATAATAAAGTCATTCTTCAACTAGGCCGATAATCATAAAGCATGGTGAGCGAGAATTTCATGAGATCTAGAAAAGACAATTGCATAAAGGTTTTGTTGGCAAAGACTATGACTTTGAATAAAGGCTATGAAGTGTTTTAGTTCACTACAATTGGTAATATATCATAATGGAAAGACGGTTTATCAACATGAATTCATAGGCGATTATTCCACCTGTTTATCAATAATGAGTGAGTATTTCAACCAATAAAGGGCCATCTAACTCACTGATTCAATCAGGCCTTTGTTCTGGGTCGTCTTCTTGGTGGGTCTTGATTCTTTTTGGTTATGGTTCTTGAAATCTACTGCTAGTGCCGCCATTTCCATCACCAAAGATTGTAACCCTCGCTTTTTCTTCTTCTTGAAAGAGATGAAACAAACGGAATAAGTAATGGTAATGAATAAAAAGGAAGCTCTAACTCTGAGATTTTGAATTTATGACAACCTAATTTCTTCTTCGCTTTTCCTTCTTCTTGAAAGAAATGGAAAAAGTGCTGAAGAAGTAATGATAATGAACAAAAAAGGAAATTTTGTATTTTAATTGAACACAATTATTATTTGATATTATGTTAAATGGATTATAATAATTTTAAAAAAAGGCTCAAAAACTATGTAAAAGTTGGTAAATAATCAGGTTGATGATGTTCTGACTAAAATAGGACCAACTGAAGAAATAAAGCAGAATTTCTATAACAATTTATGTATCAATATCTAAAGATCAGTGTTATGAAATACAATATAAACAAAAGCTTAGTGAAAAATGTTTCGCAAACTGACCATAAGTTTTGTGTAGTTTAAAAGTTTTACAAAACAAGTTTTACGAGTCAAGAACACTGGCAGGAAAGTAAGAATACAAAATCAAACCTATTCTTTTTGATTACGCATTCCACATCCACATTGTTGTTAAGATAAATGTTTAACAATTTGCAAGACAATGAGGATAGAAACTGCCATCCTATGTCCATCATTGAATCACTAAATTATTTTCGTTGTGCTGTGATAATCAGTCGTTCTAGCACGCACTTAGGACTTGTTTGGTTCAAAGTATGGGATTGGAATGATTAAATTGATAATGATGGATTATACTGTTCACTATCAAGGGAGCATGATCAATCAAGCGTTTGTGATGCAGGATTGAAAGTTGGATTAAAATCAACAACTTATCGAGTTTATCTTTATCAAATGTTTCGTTCATGTGACCTAGAGATTGATAAGTAAAATTACACAAATACCCTTGTTTGCTAAAAGTATAGATGAAAAGGTATTTTTTTCTCCCAAAGGATAAATGAAAAGGTATTTTTTCTCACTTATGTTAGATGAAAAAGTATTTTTCTCCCAAAATATCAAATCATCTCATTAGGAAACCTTTCGATTATTTGTATGAAACATTTTTCTTAACCTTCTGGTTATCAATGTGACCAACATGACAATAATTTTTTATTATGCATGCTTGAGTCGAGCTTGGTTTGATTGTTAATCGAGCTGAGCTTAAAGGATATTTAATCGAGTCGAACACGAATCGAGCTCGAGTCAGAATTTGTCTACTAATTGAGCCAAGTTTCAAAACTTATTTGCGATGATTTTTAGTCCGTTTGGAGAAAAATGACACTATAACAAAATTAATATAAAGTTATACATAACATGAAAACCAAATAATTCGTCAAAAAACGAAATGCTACATAAGCTAATAAGTATTGCGGATAATGTAAAGTAAATAGAAAAAAATATGGTTAAGGAAGTAGGAAGTTTTCAAATTTATAAAGACACAATAATTTTTAATTAATTATGGAAAAGAGATTGCTAAACGATATAAAATATTAAAAGGCCAATTGTAATACAAAATCAATATATGTTACTCCTTCTATTCTTTTCTTTTCTAACAAATGATGACAAATTCTTCATTTAATAATTTATTTTATCACTAATTTCTTAGCAAATTGACCCATCACATTGAATAAGAATTCAATATTAGTTGGAAAAAATCGTGTGATACCTCTAAAGTTTTTTAAAATAATTGAAAACGATCACAATTTAAGGCCTTTAATGAGATATTTTAGTCATTTGAAAAATTTAGAAATCCATTCTCACTAATTAATTACAAATTATTGTCTTTATTAATTTGAAAACTTTCTATTCCCTTAACAATAATTTTCCTAAGTAAATAATATAAAATTAATCTTTTCGGAAAATAATATAAAGTAAATATAATTTTTTGAATATAATATTAACCCCTATTAATGGCTAAATATATGGGAATTTTATTAGTTGTAAGGATAATATTGTCTTTGCCAATATATTTTAAGGGGTACAAAAGTCAATCAAGTTTTTTGGTTTACCACCATGAAGGTGGGATTATTTAATCGGTACAAAAGTCAATCAAGTTTTTTGGTTTACCACCATGAAGGTGGGATTATTTAATCTTACCCTTTTGCTCATGATAAGTTATCCAAAGAATGTAGGATATATTCTCGGGCCATTAATCAATACAAGGCTTCTGACACTGAAACCAATCATTTGATAAATCTGGACTATATAGTCTATACAGGTTAATCAAGTAAACCAAACAAGTCCTTAGTGTTTAGTAGATCATCGACGATTCCAAAGACATGACAATCAATATCTTTGTTTTCGAGTCCATTACACAAGTAGAAATCCAGTCAAAACTCAACCTTAACATTGTTGACATGAAAGACTTTCCCATTTTGCAATCAAATACTTGGCTGCAGGGCAACAAAATCCCACCAAATACCCAGGATAGCCGAACTGTTAACAAGTATTCAATTAGCCTACATCTATGTTATCAATGGGAAAATATAGTATTAGAATGAACGCTAGTTAGAAATGGAGTATAATGAACCCCTTTGTCCCCTTTAGATTGAAAATCTCAAACTTAAATATGAAAAAGAAGAACTTCAAACTTAAATAGGATATAGAGATTTTGTATAAATTTCAAAATTTCAGAGTTACAGTTCCATTTTGGTTCAGTGCAATTACTTCTTCCATTTCTTTCATCTCTTTCAAGAAGAAGAAAAGGTGAATAAGAAATTATGAGGCACTGCAGTTAAATGAGTTACAATCTTTGGTGATGGAAATGTCGGCACTAGTAGTAGATTTCAAAAACCATCACCAATAGAATCAAGAACCACTAAGAAGACGACCCAGAACAAAGCCCAGATCGAATCAGTCAGTTAGATGACCCTTTATTGGTTGACTACTCTCATTATTGCATCATCAACCTGAAAAGGCAGGATTAGCATGAACGTTAATTAGAAATGGAGCATAATAAACCCCTTGCTCCCCTTTTAGATTGAAAATCTCAAACTTAAATAGGAAATAGAAAAACCTCAAACTTAAATAGGAAATAGAAAAACTCGTTGACGAAAATTGCACTTGCAAGAAAAGAAAGCTCCACCTAAATATTGTATATTTGTAAATCTTTATATACTAATGTGATTCACATGTGTCCCAAGTGGTCGACCATGTCTCTTATGATTTTTTAGAAAAAACATATAATGTTAAGATATTCTTAGATAAAAAAATTAAATAAAATTTTGATCTGGTGATTAAATCACTATGTACACCTAAATAGACACTCTTAATGATATGAGAGAGTGAAAAACTAGGTTATGTATTCAGATATTTGATGATCAAACGTAAGACTTAAGTAATGAAAGAGTCTTGCAGAATCAAAACTGCCCCAGGTATGGGTTCACCACTTGTATGACTAACATCCAAATTAGGCGAGCTTTGCAAAAGGCATGATATCCCGATATCCTAGGGAGCTCATATTCAAACAAAGGTTATTGAATTGTTAGTTGTTTGTACTCCATCAATGGAGAAAGTGTGACCCAGTTGAACATTGACAATGACTGGAATAAAGAAAACCACTGTTATAGAAACACAGTTAATTACAAGTCCATTAACATCGTAGAATGCAAGGTTAAGTTCTTGAACACTATCTGATAAACTTATTAGTTTTGTGGAGAGGCACGAGACCAATTTTTACACCTCTCTTTGAGTTAACTTCTCTACTATCATCTAAAACTCCTAATATCAATGTGTTAGTCCCATTATTAGTCATCATAATAATATTACGGTCGTGGTCTTGGAAATTGAGCACTTCATGTCTCCTCAACATCAGATGGAATTTTCTGTTACATATTTGGTGTAACACTTTGTGTTGCACCAATAATTTTGTGACATGTGGCAAAGGAAGGAAGTACAATATACATAGGATTATACTCCCATTACACAATTCTCTCTCACCTCACGTCTCTCCCCTCTCTCTTTCCTCACGTCAGCTCTCTCTACTGTCTACTCTCTCTCCATATTCTCACTCCAAAGTTCAAATATCTCTCTCCACATGTTTGTCACATCTAAAAAGAAAATAAAGTTATAAATATTTTCTTATACTTTTTCTCTTATAATAATTCTCTCTCATTGTAACTATTTCTTCTTTATTTACATGAAATCTTATTATAAACATTTGTAACTAAAATTTTTTGAAGTATCAAATATCTAATAAATGTATGCGAATTATACTAATATGTCATATATTTTTCTTTCATATTCAAAACTTTTACTAATTTTTTTTTAAAATTTAAAATACTTATTAAACATGACATTCTCACATAAACCAATAAATAAAATACTAATAATCATCAAAGGCAATAAAGACAATTTATGATACTTATTAACTTAGTAAAAAAGAAAGACACCCCATGGCTAATAAAAATTGAAGTCCTCCAATGGAATAAATGATATCACTTGTATTTCATGCGCCTAAGGATCCTCATTGCTAGCATTCTCTTGGTGGCTTTCAAGCGTAGAATCATTTGAAGAATACCTCCCGAAACCCTGTGGTGGCAACATTTGTGCTTGAGTTATTACATGTAAATGTAATGTTAGATAGACAATAATTTACACTATCATATACATTAACAACTAACTTAATGAGAAAAAAAAAACCATTGTAAGTTTATATACTTGTAGCAATTGTGTTCAGCTAGTGGTACCATGTTGATCATTTTGTACATAGTGAGCCCTGTAATTAAGTTGATGATTGATATTTGGATTAATCAACTATAGTGAAAGAATGCATGTAAGTTAAATGATTGCATGATAAAAAGTTGTAAAGTAACATAACATCAGATGTTCATATGAATAAACCAATTGCTTATCATTTTACCTGTGTTAGTTGGGATGGTGGAACATAGGCCCTATTCGGATCAACATGAGACAAGCTCAAATCATGTATACCAATTTGATAAGTCTATTTATAAAGCAAGAGAACAAAATGATTTTTCTACTTAAACGACATTATATAATAAAATATTAATTAAGTTGAAGTTAATATTAATTAATGAGAAAAGTCAATTTGCAAAGAAGAATTTATTGACTGGGAAAGTTGTGACAATAAAGGTAGGGAAGGAAATGATGTTGAATTAATATTGATATCCTGCACATAAATATATAATTTTGTTTTAAAAAATATGAATACAATATGAGTACAATTTTAATATGTACAAAAAAAAAATACTTATATATATTTAAATGGTTATCTCAAAATTAAAATATACCTATTCATTTAATTTCAATAATACAATTAAAATTAACTAAAACAAAAAATGACATTTAGCTGGCCATTATGCTCGTTTACAAAAGATGACTCTTTGTTATGCTTTGACTTTCTCTTTCCTGCAACCGCTTCTAAACCGCTTCTTGGTATTTTTCCCGATGTTGACCTTGAATTCCGTTTTATTTTCAACCCTCTAATGTTACCAGAGGAATCTTCAACTTTGTCGAGCATGATTTCCTCATTATGCGAAGGATTAGTCGTTTGTTTTCCACCACAACTAGGCTGAAGAGTTGATTTCTCCGTAACTCTATTTTCCATATTTAAATTAACTTCTTCAATCATTTTTAAGAGAGAATCTCTAGCAAGTTCATATCTACCTTCTGTTAATGCAGCTCATGTCGCTAAGTGATTATGTAATTGACACAATTCCTTGTAACGTGCCGCAATCTTTACCTTTTCACTCACTTCCTTTATGTTCCCATGAGCTTCTTTCATTGCATCAGAAGGTTGTAAATAAGCTTCAGGTATTCCATTTTTTTGATTTTTTTGTCCATCTTTTTTTTTATATAAAGCTTTGGAATTCTAATAATATTTTGTAAATTGAGCACTTTTAGAGCATGTGAACATAGAATTCCTGCAGATTCAAATTTCTTGCAACTACATGAAACTGTACTGTTAGAAGAGTCATATGTAACAGTGTGTTGGTATTGCCTTTTCAAAGGCGTGATCTTATATTCAGATACAATTCCAATATCTGCAGCTAGTTCTAATTCTGAAATGCTTCAAAATTTCAACTTGAAAAGAAAGTGTTTGGGTACTATGGCATGTCCTCAAATCTGCTTTCAACTCTTCGTAACGACGATCTTCAATCAATCTATGAAAGTGGTGAAAAAATTATAACATGTCATGTTTGTAATTAACATTTTTTTTAGAACAGTATTCATGCTATCGCTACGTTGTGTAGTAGTCATGTCTGCACAAAATGTTTGTCCTCCGCACACATGTGCCCATTTTTCCTTTATCTTAAGCATCCGTTCTAGCCAATCATTATCTTGAAGATTATATTTTTTCAACATTTCATTCCATGCATCTATAAAATCATCTTCCTCTTCATAGTCATATATGCAAGAACTGAAATCCCTTGAAAAGTCTCTAAAATTAGCAAAGACACTACTAAGATGAATTGCTGCATTCCGATAAATTTTCCAAATACACAAGCGATGATATGTAGTAGGACACCTTTCAGCCAAAGCTTTTGCCATTGCTGCATCTTGATCTACAAGAATAGTTTCAGGCTTCTTTCCAGACATACATCTTGTAAATGTACCAAAAATCCACATGAAGGTTTGAGCAGTTTCATCTGCTCCAAAGATTACAGTCTGTTTGTGATGATTGACGCCAACAAAGAATGCAAACTTTCTTCCTTCTTTGTTTTTTTTGTATGTTGTGTCAAAGCAAACCACATCTCCAAAATGCATATAGTCTACTATCATTTCTCCATCTACCCAAAATACATTTGTAATCAAATCATCCTCGTCAACTTGAATTGCATAAAAGAAATTTAGGTCTTCTGATTGCATCTATTGAAAATGTTCCAGCACCCCTCATGTGTCTCCTATTTTTATTTCCCTTGTTCTCTTCATGCGCAAATAATTTCTATAATCTTCAAGGATAAAACCAACTTTTTCGCGTCCACCAACTTGTTTAGCCATATAAGTCAATCCTGATTTTGGTGGAATGCCCGACTTGTCAATGTTTTCTACTACTGTGCCGCTTGTTGTTTACTTATAGTTCTGTGAGACCTCAACATATGAGCTTTGTTCGGACTAACCAAACCAGGACCAGAATGGGTGGCAATAAAGTTAACAACTTTATATTTACTCGCTTGACGACTACTAATTTTTATTTGGGCAAGACAACCTCTTCTAGTTTCAGGACGATGAGATTTGGTATTCACATCTCAATTATCTTGTCCTCTTCGACCTTGACATGAACAACAAAATATTCTATCAAGAATGTTACCGTTGGTATCTTTATGAACTGCAAATTTTCTAATGCTAAAACCTGTTGCACTCACATACTCGTTATAAAATTCATAAGCAGTTTCTTCATTATCGAATTCCATACCAGTTGTCGGAATTTTTTCTTTCGGAATAATTGCATGACGATCATTTATGGTTTTTTCTCCATCTTCAAAACCATCAGTTTCAACTTCTTCTCCCTTATTCTTTTCGTGAAGACCATCTGAAACGTCTTCTTCATTATCAAAATCCAACCTACGACATGATGTAGGATTGTCTATCAAAACAATATCTTCATCCATTCCCTGCAAATAAAAGAGGAAACTTCAAAAAAATTTTTATTAAAAAGCAAACCAAAATATATATATATATAGGAAAATTTTTGTAATAATATGAGTATAAATTACACAATTCATATTTTTTAATGCCATTGTATCTTGATTAAATTGTTATTTAAAAAAAATAATACTACTTATTTTTCAATAATATTTCAAAAAGTATAATTAATCAAACAGGTCATAGATTATACAATATGGTACGAATTATAACATAATCCTACACAAACATAAAATAAGAACATTTATTTACTTAATTATTTAATTAATGTAAAATTTAAAACCACCTTAATTATTGCAAAAGAGAAAAGGCACTTGTAGTTGAGGCATCACATGTCACATTACTAATTTTCCAACATTCTATGATTATTTTGTCCTATCAATAATGTAAAATGGAATTATGAGTTTCAATTTAAATAAAATTACATATAGTGTTGTAACCCTATTATATAAACTTCCTAAAATCCTATCTCAAATTTACAAAATATACAATCACATTAGTAATTGAAAAGATTAGATAAATTAATATATTATCATATTAACAAGACTAATAAAGTTGAATAGTTGATGCACCAAACCTCAATCAAAAGGTTGTCTTTTGTCACAATTTACTTGCTACGGAAGAGAGAGAAGTAACATTGATGTTAATTTACTTGCTACGGAAGAGAGAGAAGTAACGCTGATGTTTGATAAACAAAACCTGCACAATAATATTTAGTTGAGAAAGATATTTTTCTGTATTAAACAAACACTAAGTAAAAACAAAACAATCACAAAGAAAGAAGACATAGTAAAAACATATACAAATTTTGTGAACTTCTTGGATGTGGGAAAGAAGTGGGGAGAGAAGATGAAAAATTTAAATATTGAATGTGAAAAGAGGAAAAGAAGAAGAAGACAAACGAGAGTGATATAATATATTGAAAGAGAAATAAAATTCAAATGCATTAGGTAATTTTTATTTCCTTTTTGGATGTAAAGGCAAGTGGAAAGAAGTTTGGACTTCGGGGAGAGAGAACAGAGAGAAAAAGAAAAGCTGATGTGAGGAGAAAGAAATAATAGAGAGGGGAGAGAGAAAGAGAAGAAACGTGAGGAGGGGGGAGAGAGAGAGAGAGAGGGTTGTGCAATGGTAGTATAATCCTATGTATATTGTACTTCCTTCCTTTGCCACGAGTCCATTAACATCATAGAATGCAAGGTTAAGTTCTTGGACTATTCTAATAAACTTATTTGTTTTGTGGAGAGGCATGGGACCAATTTTGACACCTCTCTTTGAGTTAACTTCTCTGAGAGACTATTATCATCTAAAACTCGTAATATCACTGTGTCAGTCCCGTTATTAGTCATCATAATAATATTATGGTCGTGGTCCTGGAAATTGATCACTTCAAGTCTCCTCAACATAGGACGTAATCTTAAGGAAACATGTGCTCCAACATAATTGTTAGTCATCATAATAGTTGTTAGTTGTTTGCATTCCAGCAATGGAGAAAGTGTGTCCCAAGTTAACATCGACAAAGCTTGAAATAAAGAAAACCACCGTTATAGAAACACAGTTAATTACGGGTCCGTCTACATCATAGAATGTAAGGTTAAGATCTTGGACAATATTTGATAAACTTATTAGTTTTACGGAGAGGCATGCAGACCAATTTTGACACCTCTTTTTTGGTTAACTACCGTGGGAGACTATTATCATCTAAAAATCGTATTATTAATGTGTTAGTCCCGTTGTTAGTCATCATAATAACGACTATGTTTTTCTTAGTGTTTGAGATCAAGATGCTAAATTGAAGATCTTTGCTTCTGCGTTTTAATACGACTGTGACGAAAAGTACTATGTTTTAACGTTCAAATACACAATTTAAACTTCCAGAACATATTATTAATCTTTAGCACTAGGGCAATCTAATGACATTCTCATAAATATAAATTGGACATGGAAACGAGTATTACAACATAAAGATCGTGTAATTCCCGTAAAAATTTTCACCTGAAAGAACATTGCCCCAAGTACTAGTTGCTTGACATGTTGAACCTTTTTGACATGTTCAAAATAGCCCTTTATAAAACCTTTGGAATGAAGCTTAGCATAACCAATGAAGCCACATCAACCAGCACCCGATCAGTATTTAAACATTCTTTTAAAATCTCTAATTCTCTAAGCCAATGACCCTCGATTTGAAAAAAACTATCACTAAAGTTACAATCGTGGTCCTGGATATTGAGCACTTCAAGTCTCCTCAACATAGGATGTAATCTTAAGGAAACCTATGCTCCTACCGCGATCTAAAATTAAATTATCCAACAAAGGGCAACTAGATAAGACTTTCGCAATCTCATTATTACCTATAACCACAGATGTCAATGACAAAATTTTGAGCAAAAACCAACCTACATCTCTCGAAATCACGAATTCCCAATTTGTTAATTCCAACCTCTGTGGTGATGATTTATGGTAAAATCATTCAGGGGGACAATAATGAAACTCTAGCCATTCTCTATCATGAAAAATTGTACATTTTTCCTTTAAACATAATAAAGTCATTCTTCAACCAGGCCGATAATTGTAAAGCATGGTGAGCGAGAATTTCATAAGATCTAGACAAGACAATTAAATAAAGGTTTTGTTGGCAAAGACTATGAACTTGAATAAAGACTATGAAGTGTTTTAGTTCACTACAATTGGTAATATATCAGAATGGAAAGACGGTTTATCAACATGAATTCATAGGCGATTATTCCTCCTACTTATCAATAATGAGTGAGTATTTCAACCAATAACGGGCCATCTAACTCACTGATTCGATCCGGTCTTTGTTCTGGGTCGTCTTCTTAGTGGGTCTTGATTCCTTTTGGTTATGGTTCTTGAAATCTACTGCTAGTGCCGCCATTTACTAATATCTTTGTTTAGAGCGATGACTCCTAATATCTTACTCGCTTTTTCTTCTTCTTGAAAGAGATGAAACAAATGGAATAAGTAATTGTAATGAATAAAAAGGGAACTCTTGCTCTGAGATTTTGAATTTATGACAGCCTAATTTCTTCTTTGCTCTTCATTCTTCTTAAGTGAAATGGCAGAAGAAGTATAGGTAATGAACAAAAAAGAAAATTTTGTATCACTCTATTTGTTTACTTTAATTATTTAAATTTAAATTGAACACAATTATTACTTGATGTTATGTTAAATGGATTATAATATTAAAAAATAAAGTTAAAAAACTATTTAAAAGTTGATAAATAATCAGGTTGATAATGTTCTGACTAAAATAGGACCAACTGAAGAAATAAACCGGAATTTCTATAACAATTTATGTACCAATATCTAAAGTTCAGTGTTATGAAATACAATATAAATAAAAGCTTAGTGAAAAATGTTTCGCAAACTGACCATAAGTTTTGTGTAGTTTCAAAGTTTTAATGGAACAAGTTTTATGAGTCAAGAACACCGGCGGGAAAGTAAGAATATAAAATCGAACCTATTCTTTTTGATTACGCATTCAACATCGACATTGTAGTTCAGATAAATGTTTAACAATTTGCGAGACAATGAGGATAGATACTGCCATGCTATGTCCATCGTTGAATCACTAAAGTATTTTCTTTGTGTTGTGATACTCAGTTGTTCTAGCACACGATCAGTTTTTAGTAGATCATCGACGAGTTCAAAGACGTGATAGTCAATATCTTTGTTTTCGAGTCCATACACAAATAGAAATCCATTCAAAACTCAATCTTAACATTCTTGACATGAAGGACTTTCCCAACTTGCAATCAAATACTTGGCTGCACGACAACGAAATCCCACCAAATATACATGATAGCTGAACTATTAACAAGTATTCAATTAGCCCACATCTATGATATCAATGGGAAAATATAGTACTAGAATGGACGCTAGCTAGTTAGAAATGGAGTATAATGAACCCCTTGGTCCCCTTTAGATTGAAAATCTCAAACTTAAATATGAAATAGAAGAACCTCAAACTTAAATAGGAAATAGAAATTTTGTATAAATTTCAAAATTTCAGAGTTATAGTTCCATTTTTATTCATTGCCATTACTTCTTCCATTTCTTTCATCTTTTTCAAGAAGAAGAAAAGGCGAATGAGAAATTATGAGCCCCCACAGTGAAATGGGTTACAATCTTTGGTGATGGAAATGTCGGCACCAGGAGTAGATTTCAAAAACCATCACCAATAGAATCAAGACCCACCAAGAAGACGACCCAGAATAAAGCCCAGATCGAATCAATCAGTTAGATGACCCGTTATTGGTTGAAATAGCCTCATTATTGCATCATCAACCTGAAAAAATAGTATTAGCATGAACGTTAATTAGAAATGGAGTATAATTAACCCTTTGCTTCCCCATTAGATTGAAAATCTCAAAATTAAATAGGAAATAGAAGAACCTCAAATTTAAATAGGAAATAGAAGAACTTGTTGGCGAAAATTGCACTTGAAAGTTCTCGTAGGTAAAACGGGGAGGGGGTGGGGAGGAAAAGAAAGCTCCAATGTCGGCACTAGGAGTAGATTTCAAAAACCATCACCAATAGAACCAAGACCCACCAAGAAGACAACCCAGAATAAAGCCTAGATCGAATCAATCAGTTAGATGACCCGTTATTGGTTGAAATAGCCTCATTATTGCATCATCAACCTGAAAAAATAGTATTAGCATGAACGTTAATTAGAAATGGAGTATAATTAACCCTTTGCTTCCCCATTAGATTGAAAATCTCAAAATTAAATAGGAAATAGAAGAACCTCAAATTTAAATAGGAAATAGAAGAACCTGTTGGCGAAAATTGCACTTGAAAGTTCTCGTAGGTAAAACGGGGAGAGGGTGGGGAGGAAAAGAAAGCTCCACCTAAATATTGTATATTTGTAATTTTTTATAGAATAGTAGGATTCACATGTGTCTCGAGTGGTCAACCATGTCTCTTATGATTTTTTAGAAAAATCATAGAATGTTATGATATTCATTGATTAAGAAAATTAAATAAAATTTTGATCTGGTGTTTAAATCACTATCTACACTTAAATAGACACTCCTAATGATAAGAGAGAGTGAAAAACTAGGTTATGTGTTCAAATATTTGATGATCAAACGTAAGACTTAAGTAATGAAAGAGTCTTGCAGAATCAAAACTGCCCCAGGTATGGGTTCACCATTTGTATGACTAACGTTTCCAGATTAGGGGAGCTTTGCAAAAGGCATGATATCCAGATATCCCAGGGAGCTCATATTCAAACAAAGATTATTGATATGTTAGTTGTTTGTGCTCAAACAATGGAGAAAGTGTGACCTAGTTCAACATTGACAAAGACTGGAATAAAGAAAACTACCGTTAAAGAAACACGGTTAATTAATTACAAGTCCATTAACATCGTAGAATGCAAGGTTAAGTTCTTAGACAATATCTGATAAACTTATTAGTTTTGCGGAGAGGCATGGGACCAATGTTGACACCTCTCTTTGAGTTAACTTCCCTGAGAGACTATTATCGCCTAAAACTGGTAGTATCAATGTGTTAGTCCCGTTATTAGTCATCATAATAATATTATGATCGTGGTCCTTGAAATTGAGCACTTCAAGTCTCCTCAACATAGGATGTCATTTTAAGGAGACCTATGCTCCAACATAATTGTTACTCATCATAATAATGGTTAGTTGTTTGCAGGCAAAATTATCTTTTTCATATATTACTTTGGCGTGTTCGCTATTTTGGTACTTTAATGTGGGGGATGGCAATGTAGGTACTGTAATGATACAAAAATTGGCACATTGAGTACTTTTTACCTGAAATTGCTGACATGGCTATCGAAAAATGTCAAAATTGGTGATTTTTCAAAATTGGAGGACAATTGATGGTGTGGCTCCAAGTGGACAATGAATTGGTGACATGACGGCCAAATGGAAAAAAAAATCAAATCTTTAACTATCAATGAGATTTGAACCCATGACCTTGGAGATAAAAACTTGTTCTCCCACCATTCCACCACAACACACAAGTTATTTTTTTTTTTAGCTTCTGTTTAGTTATTTATAAGCGTTTTTATTCTGACATAGAAATATATGAATGTTGAAGTATTTAATATCTATAACTAATATTTTATAGCATTATCAATTTGTCAGTGTATATATATATATATATATTATCAATAATAAGTTATATGTGTCCAATATATAATTATTTTATCTAAGATTTATTATAAAATATGAAATTGTATTAATTATGATCTATGTGAATATTTATATACTATATATATATTTACTCTTATAAATCTTTAATATATATTAAATACTTTAAATAAGTATCGATGTAGAAAAAGATTTAAATAATTACATATGTTTGTCGTATTTATGAGTAAATTATATATAAGAACATACATACATCTAAATAAAAAAATTATGTAAGATATAATATTTTTCCGGAAAAAATATATTTTTCGAATTCTGGGAAAATAATATTGATAAATTATGAATAAATTATATATAAGAACATACATAAAGTGGGTTTCAAATATAAATCCTATAAATCAACATTAAATTAATGAAAATAAAAGTCAGGGTTCAAATCTCTTTGTTACCGGCAAATACTATAAAATTAAATCCTATAAATCAACATTAAATTAATGTATATAAAATTATTTTTTTAGAAACTCATTACATACTTAAATAGATTTGTTTTAAATTTTAATATGTATTACTAATTTTAATATATTTTATTACAATATTTCTAAGAATATGTTTTTGTGTTAAAAATAAAATTACTTTTGGAGAAAAATATTGACACTGATAGGTTTAGATTGATATACTATTATAATTATAAGTAATTAAATGAAAGCAGTAAAGACACATGGTGTGATCTGGTGTAGTGGTGGGAGTGCTAAAGTTTTGCTCGAAAGTCATGGGTTCAAATCTCATTTGAAACAAAATATTTAAACTTTGTTTAATTGGCTGTCATGTCACAAATTTATTATTTAGTTGGATGCCACATCACCAATTTACTCTCCAAATCAGAAAAATCCCCAAATTTTGATGTCATGTGCGTAGAATGTGACAATTTGCAGTTAATTTTTGATTTTCCGGCCAAAGTTGTACTAAATGTGCCAATTTTTGTATCATTATTGTACCTGAATTGTCACTTCCCCATATTAAAGTACGAAAATGGGGAATACGCCAAGATAATGTATGAAAAAATAATTTTGCCCAACTTTTGTACCAATTCTTTTCATTAAGTAAGCAAAACTACTGACCACATATCATTGACTAGGCAGATTTCATCCACAACAAACGTGATAGACCAAAAATAGGGAAAATTACAAAATTGGTACTCTAAGTTGGCCCACACAATTTTTTGGTACAATAAGTTGGCCGACTAGTAATTTGAGTACATTAATTTGAAAAAATTCGCAATGTTGGTACAAATTGGACGGAAAATTTTGAATTTTGCCAGAAAAGGTCATTTGATGGGAAAATTGACTTTAATTTAGGGATTTTGCTGGAGGAAAAATTACCTTCAATTTAGCGATTTTTGCATATAGAGAAGAAATTGACCTTTAATTTGTGGATTTAACTCAAATACTTTCAATTTGGTTAAATCTTTGTAAATTTCAATTCAAATATTTGTTTATCTAAGTTTTTTTATATTATTATACATAAATTTTTTATAAAAATCTATAAAATAATTTAAATTAAAAAAATTATAATATTATATACATAAATTCAAACTAAATTATTTTTTCGGCCATTTTGTACCAAAGTTGCAAATTTTCAAGTTAATATACTCAAATTGCTACCCGACCAACTTATTGGTCCAAAAGAACGTGTATGCCAACTTAAAGTACCAATTTTGTAATTTTCCCACTAAGAATACAACAATATTTAAATTGTATAACTAAATATGCGGAGGCTGAATTGTGTGACTAAAGATGCTCACTACCTATTCTATAGATTTTTTATTTAATAAATCAGTTACATTTGCATATCATAACCAATTCACAACCAATTAACAAGTAACAACTACACAATTAGCTAATAATTACTATGAAACTTGAGAAAAACTCACACACTTTTAGTAGGAGAAAGTAGAATTGAATGCCTCTAATATTCTATGATTTTAACTTCGCGATTAGAACTAGATTTCATCGACCCGCTCGCTCCCCTATTCAATGGGCCAGGAAATGGAGTTTTGCCCCATAATTATGATTGTCTTCGTAGTAGGTGGGTTAACTCCAAGTCGACCCGGCCCAGAATATAACCCAAATCTATAAACAAAGAAAATGAAGAAATCATCATTTAGAACATCACTTTACCAAGATTTTATTTGAGGATTCGTATGAAATTCCCCTTTTCTGTCAGGAAACCCTAATCAAGGTGCATATTATTAATTTAAATTTGTTTTAATAAAAGCTGATTTTGTGTTATTTATGTTCTCTATGATTACTATGAGTGAATACATATATGAGTTCCAAGAATTGACTTCGAATTTGGTTGTAATGATCATTATATTATTAAGATTTAAGGTAATATGAGATCAATGATACTAAATTTTGGTCTTTTTCACCTTTTTTTTGGGGTTAATTTTGAGGTGGTTTAATGGGTTTATAGGTTTGATCACGCAGATTAGTTCTTACCTCAGAAAAAAATTAAGGCTTTCTCTAAGCTGCAAATCGGTTGTAAATGAGCCAAGTCGAACGCAGTTGTTGTTCAAGCTTGTTTGAATTATTATCAAGCTTCAGAACTTGTGTTTGAACTTGGTTTGAATGGTAATCGAGTTGAGCCCAAATGAGCTTTAATCGAGTTGAACATGAGTTGAACTCGAGTAGCTTGATTGTTTTGTACATATTTTATCATTTTTTACTAATTAAGTCCAGCTCGAGCCAAACTTCAAACTTATCAACACATAAAATGTAGTTTAAGCTTGGTTTGATAAGAACCGAGCTTTTACCGAACGATCTCGAGTCAAGTATCGAGTAGCTTGGTTCTTTTTGAGTTAGAAATAATGTTATATTTTGTTATTTCCTCAATAGTGAATGTAATTATACTGCTAATAGTTTATAGTTTGTAGGTAATATATTTTTCTCTCCAAGAATCTGTGGTGTATGGATTTAATCTATAAGCCGAGTCTCACCTAGGAGAAATTTATCTTAATTAACCGTCTTCCGACTGAAAAAGAGCTCGTTTCTGACCACCTTGTGCAGTAGCAATCCATGTTTCTATTATTTTTGTTAAGTCGCATGATCATAATGATTCTGGTTTTTGAATACTCTTAAGGATGTGAAATGCACAATCTGATACTATGTCATGAATTGTGTATACATGCATGCTTTCTTAAACTAGCAGGCTTGCAAAAAATGATTAGTTTATAGAGTTTGAGATTACTGAATATACTGATGTGAATTCTTAACTTCGAATAGAAGTTTCATTGGAATTGGGTGATCTTATAAAGTAGTTCTGCCGTTCGTTAACGAATTCTTGGCTGTTTTTTCGTCAATCTTTACTATTGACATAGCTCTGTATTTTAGTTGCCTGTGTAGATTAGTTTTGCATATCACATTAATAAATAAGTGACGAATTGCGGTACCTTATTTGAATTCTTCTATTTGAAATTATTTTTGTAGTCTTCTTAGAGTTAATTTGCTGGTGAAGTTGCTTTTCTGTTGAACTGAAACAAATTCATTATGTTTGGACGTGCTCCAAAGAGAAGCAATAACCTCGAGTACTATGAAATTCTTGGTGTTCCAAGAAGTTCAACTCAAGATGAACTCAAAAAGGCCTATAAAAAAGCTGCCATTAAGAATCATCCTGACAAAGGCGGAGATCCCGAGAAGGTTACTTTTTCTCTTTTCATTTCGTAGTTGATAACATTTGCATCGTGGATGGCTCTCTCTGTTTACATTGAGAAATAAGTAATTCCCATAAAAGAGAAAAAACCCTTTAACTGTGAATATTTTGCAGTTCTTTATACTTACTCTGTTTTAGATGATCTCAACCGTCTTCTTTTGACTCTCAACCAGTTTAAAGAAGTGGCTCAAGCATATGAAGTATTGAGTGATCGTAAAAAGAGAGAAATTTATGATGAATATGGTCAGGATGGCCTTAAGGAGGGAATGGGAGGAGCCAGTGATGCACATGATCCGTTCAATATATTTGAATCTTTTTTCGGTGGTGGTTTTAGTGGTGAGTTTACGATTTTTCTTTTTTTCTTATTTCTCTCTTGAGGGTGATAGTGCTTGCCAATATATTATAGAAATTAATTTTACGAGTATTTTTATATTTTATAGGTGGAAGAGGCTCCAGAAGCAGAAAAAGACGAGGTGAAGATGTAGTGCATCCATTAAGGGTTTCTCTAGAGGATTTGTACAATGGTACAACTAGAAAACTTTCTATTTCTCGGAACATATTGTGCCCCAACTGTAAAGGGTATATCTTCTTATGTCCAACTTTTACCCTAGGAAATCAGTTGTCCCACAATTCTTGATGGTCTATTATGATTTATATTGCTAATCTCTGTAAGTGCTTCATTATCAGTGTTTGATCTCTTCGTGTCTCTTTAATGGAGGCCCAAAAGGTGAACGAGGGATTCAACCACTGTTAGCCCTGGACAAGCAGTGCTAAAATTTAAAGGGATAATTACATGTTGACCCCCTATCGTTTTCAGTAATTACCATGAGCCCCAGGTTTTGTAAATCACCAAGACACCCCTGTAAGACACTTGCACTCCTGTCAGATCCTAACCACAAAATACAGGGTGAAATTGTAATCTGCTTTTTTAGAGGGGGTGAAAGTGTGCTATGCTTTTAATGACATGGGAAGTTCTGGTAATTTCTCAAATCTCAGGATGTATTTTGTAATTAGAACACAAGGGGCGTCTATGTAATACCCAAATTTTAAAGAATATCTTGTGCTAGTTGACCTAGGTTAAAATCTTAAAAATATTTTGAATTTTTTAACCAAGATGAAATATTGTAACTTGTCATAAATTTGAGTCATATTGAAAGACTACTAGTTGAATCTCATTTAGACGCGGGATCTTTCGAACTCATCTGTTTTTCTGCCACCTTTATTAAACTCGTTTCTTTTTTTCTTGGTGCAGTTTCTGTTAATGTTTTCTTGGCTTAGATCTTATATGCATATTATACCTATCAGGAAAGGTTCAAAGAGTGGAAGCTGTGATAGATGTTACGGTTGTCAAGGCACTGGAGTAAGGACGACTAATCAACAGATGGGACCCGGCATGATCCAACGCATGCAACACGTTTGTTCTGAATGCAGAGGATCAGGTGCTTGGTTTTCCCCCCTTCTTTTCTGTTTTTTTAACCCTCCATTCGAAGAAAATCAGAACTTGTCAGTACAAAGTTGGTAATAACATTGATTGATCTTCAATGATATAGGCGAACTCATTAGGGAAAGGGATAAATGCTCACAGTGCAAAGGTAAAAAAGTTACACAGGAAAAGAAATTGCTAGAAGTGCATGTTGAGGAAGGGATGCATCATGGTCAAAAGATAGTGTTCTCAGGAGAAGCTGATGAAGCTGTAAGTTGAATTATGTCTTGGGATAATTACATGCACATTCTTCTCACTTATTAGATAATTACGACAAGACTCCCTAGGTTTTGAAAATTACAAAGACACCTTGTCCGATCCTGACAACTCGAAAAAATAAGGAGTGAAATAGTAATTTACTTTTATTGACAATGGCTGGAATTGTCACATGATTTTGTTGACATGAGACGTCATGCTAATTTCTCAAATCTCAGGGTGTTTTTTTTTTAGTTAGGCCTCACACAGGGGTGTCTAGTAATTTATCCTTTATCCTTTTGTATTTTTCTGAAGTTAAGGATGGCGATATCTTGACTAAATTTCTCATTTGTGCATTTACGTGTTCTTTGCAGCCTGATACTATCCCTGGAGACATCGTCTTCGTGTTGCAACAGAAAGCAAACCTAAAATTTGAAAGGAAGTCCGATGATCTTTATGTCGAACACAACCTTAATTTAAGAGAAGCCCTTTGCGGGTTTCAGTTTGTCCTAACTCATCTTGATGGGAGGAAACTTCTAATCAAATCAAACCCTGGAAAAGTCATTAAGCCTGGTATTGATTCGAAACTACATAAATTATACGTGTTTGGCTGAGTTCATCAGTCAAACTTGATCCAGGCTAGAAATTTATGTTCTTGGTTATTTTACACATAGATATAAGTGTTCTTGGTGTGATAAATTTGTTGCAGATTCCTACATGGCAATAAATGATGAGGGAATGCCACAATACCAAAGACCATTCATGAAAGGGCAACTAATTTTCCATTTCAATGTGGATTTCCCCAATTCTAGATTTCTTTCTCCCGAAAAGTTGAGAATTTTGCAAACGGTTCTGCCCGTTAAGTCACATAGTCGCTTGCCTGATAAAATACTGGATAAATTTGAGGAAATGACTTTGGTTGATGTTAATATTGAGGAAGAGATGAGGCGGAAGGAGAGACAAAGACAACGAGAGGGGTATGATGAAGATGATGATACTGTGCATCAAGTAGCATGTAACCAACAATAAGATTTTAATTGTTTGTTACTAGATTATTTTGCCTGCTACGAATATGGCCTATTTGTGCTGCAAGGATATCACTTGCTTTCGCAGCGGGAGAATTATTGTCCTGATAGTGGCCAAACTTGATTTGGGTCAGAATTTCCTATATTAGGAGGCTGGCTCAATTATAAAAGTGATATTGTTTAGATCTTCTATTGATGGCTGGTGGATCGAGATTAGAGGTGCTGGTCCGCCCAAGTCGTTAATTACAGAGGCATGGTGACAAAAAAATAAAATAAAAAAATTCACCTTAATTCAATGATGTATGATGGACCAGTTCTGTGTAATCAGAATGACCCTCCCCATGCCTTGTTGTCTTTGGTAGAGTTAGTTATTAGTTTCACGAGTTTGAGTTTATTTATTATTTTTGCTACGTAAGAAGGGGTTACGCTGATAACCTAGTCCGACATGTCCGCACTAAAAGTTCTAACTCCAGGCCATTTAGTACCTAATAAATCATGTTCAAAAGCCTGAAAAGTATCTCCTTCTGGTTCGTCGATCTCCTCTATAACACGATTAATGATGTAGTTGACTTTTGGTCTCCACTAGATATTTACAACTAGTATGTTGGTGAAGTTGTGAGTCATTGGATTACACATGTAGCAACTCAAAAATTCATCGGATGCTATCCAAGTAGGTAGACCAGAATTATCATAGAGATACACGGGAGGTTCAAAACATCTAACTCTCATCAGACATGATTTCTAAAACATTAGCTGGTGGCTCTTCTCACAAAAGAACTCCAGCAGCCAAAGAATGTCCCAGGTTCGCCAATGCATCTGCTCCTTTGTTTCCCTCACGAAAAGTATGTTGAATCTTGCAAGTCCAAGGTTTGTTAAGAAGAATTCTACAATCTTGTATAATGCTTCCAAGCGGATGAGCCTCGATATCTCCTTCTGTCACCATTTTACACACCACTTCCGAGTCTAATTCAACCTCGATGCGTTCCACTCGCCGATCCCACGATCGTTCGTGCCCTTTTAGGTGATATGTATAGCCACTTTTTGTTTTCAATAACATTCTAATACATACCTTATTTTAGATAAGATATAAGATTCAATATACATCATTGGATTAATTAAATCAAACAGTCCAAAATAACACTAGAAACAGGCGAAAAACCCCAATTGTAATTGGTTGAGGGGCATAATAGTAAAATACACACCATTATACAGCAAGCACGCCCCTAAGTTAACTCCACAATCTCCCTAAAATCTCTCACCTTTAAATCCACGCATAATCAACTGTAAATCACGATTTGAATCCGTATTAAAGCCATATCTTTCCAAATCTAACTGCATATTCGGATTTCACACACCAAGAACCCTAAAATCTCACCCAATCCGAATTTTTTTCAGCAGAAAATGAGGTCGAAAAACCCATCGAGAGTCACAGGTACCAATGAAACAATCCATTTTCAGTTGTTGAACTATACGCTGTTTATTGGGGACAAATAATGTGTTTTTATTGATTTTGTATGCATATTTGTGTAAAACATGCGGTTTATTTTTAATTAGTGAGTATAATGCTACTGTATTATGTGTGTGCGCACACTGTATATTGCCTTACACGTTACTGTATAATGTCTTAGAATATACTGTATAATGGTTTATTATATTGTAATTGTATGATGTATAAACACACACTGTCTATTGAGTTATATGATACTGTATAATGTGTTATAATATACTGTATAATGGTTTAAATGGCACTGTATAATAGTTTGAAATCACTGATTGTTCTGTTAATAATTACACACTGTATATCATCATTGTATTTTCTGTATATTTGTGTATGAACTAATGTACAATGGAATAATTAGCTATTGTGGAATGTTTAACTGTATAATGAGTTATATGGTAATGTATATTGGTTTATATGATATTGTATTCTGAGTTGTTAGATACCGAATAATGGTTTATAAGATTATGACTGTATGGTGTATATACACATACTGTATAAATGGAATGTATGATACTGTATATTGATTTATAAGATACTGTATATCCATATTATTTTTACTGTATAATGAAATGTTCTTTTATGAATACTGTATGATACATTAACACATATTGTATAATACATTAATTAATGTATAATAAATTTATATTTGGTGTATAATATCTTGATTGTTAGTGTATAATGTGTTAATCAATACTAAAATATGTATAATACAGTTTCTGGAGAAGATCATCCGAGTCTGCTTCGGAAGATAGGTATCAGATTGTGCCTGTAGACGCTATGAAGCCTCTAAATGTCGTTGAACGTAATTCGGATGACAAATATGTAGAATCAGACGAAGAAACAGAATAAGAACCACAACGCACAACTAGGAAGAGACGTGCGAAACAACCTGCTGCGAAAACACAGTCGAAAAGAACAAAAACAGATACTGTACAAAAACATCAACCAAAGGGGGAGAAAAAGTTGGTTGATTATACACAAATACGAGTTTCTTTGAAGGTGTTGGTGGATGCTGTTTTCAACCCTGACAGAATCGCAACGGGAATGGGTTAAACAGTCTGGTTTCGGAATGTTTTTAGAATTCAAAATAAAGGAGCTGCCTCACAAGCTCGATTTTAAAATTGTAAAGGCTTTAAATCCAGGAAACTTTAGATTATCTCTGCCCGGAGATAAGATTAATATTAAAGAAGAAGATGTGGCGGAGGTTCTAGGTTTTCCGCACGGTAAGCAGCGTATAGACCTAACGGTTAAAAATCAAGATAGGGTGGACCTATGGACAGACTAATTTGGGCTTGATAAGTCCAAAAAATTTAAAGTTACGACTCAGATGATATTGACTGAATTGAGGTTTGAGCATGAAGCAACGGAGCAATTCAAGCTAAATTTCATGATGATTCTCTACAATTGCTTGATAGAATCGCCTAGTACAGCATTTGTCAACAGGAAGATGCTGAATTTCAAAGGTGATCTTGATGAGTTGGCAAGTTACAACTGGCCCAGACTTGTTATGGACAGTTTGGCCGACACGAAAAAATCATGGGAAGCGGATCCGGCGTCTCGTATGTATACGGGTCCTCTTCTTTTTCTGATTGTAATTGTACATTACCTATTCTAATTTTATTTGTATTCAAAAAATGCGGTTTTGTTAATTAAGTATGCCTACTTGGAAATAGATGTTGTATATTTTTTAATTTGTTACTGTATTTTAACTGTGATGTATACACCCACACTATATACTGTATTTTATTGTATATCATCTACTGTATAATTGTTTATAATATACTGTATAATGTGTTGTAATAGACTATATAATGATTAATAAGTTACTGTCTAATGTGTTGTAATCTATTGTATACTAATTTTTTGTAACTTTTTTTGTTTTCTATTAATGCAGATATTGTATGCTGACAGAGTGAACTACACGGGCCATGTGACAGTCCAACAATCAATTCCAACATGGCTTACTTGGACCGACGCTGCTCTACGGGAAAAGAGTACCGTAGAACTTCAACAAGGACTTTTCGGTACGGGGGTAATATCAAAGGCACAATGGATGTTGAAGAATGACAAAGGTAAACATGTTGTTCAACACATCGAAGATCCAAAACAACTCCCTTCCTCGCTGGAAACTCCATCACAACAAGTGGAGTCAATCAAGGTTGAAGAGGTATGCATATTTCTGCAAAATAGATACTATATATTGTTTAATTAATTGCTCTATTTTAACTGTATGATGTGTAGCCACATAATGTATACTTGAATTTTATATACTGTATATTTGTTTGTTATCTACTGTATAATGTTTTGTAAGCCATTGTTTAATGGTTTGAAATCATTAACATACAGTTACAAATAAAACAGTGTACAGTAACTAATATTTTATTATACAGTATGTATTAAATAATTATACATTAACTAATATATGACCTTTGTGAGGTTTACATTAACTACACAGCCATTATACAGTAACTTATACTAACAATATACAATGGCTAATAATTTAGTATACAGTCATGATAAACAACATACATTAACTACTAAAATGTTATACAGTGGCTATAAATAACCCATACAGTAATCAATAATATTGTACATTAATTGTTTTAAAAATATACACAGGGGATGCTGGCCAATTTGGAACGGGCTACATTGAACCTGATGGACAATATTATCAGGTACAATGGATACATGCAGTCGTGTGATTCCCTACTCCCATCAAATCGACACGATTGAAAGAAATTGAACAAATTGTGTTCACTACTGTTGGAAGACTGTACAAAAGACAACAGGTGACGGAAGACGAAACACTGGTTGTTCCTCACAACGCGGAGCGTACCGAGCAACAAGAAAAACCTCCATCCCCTGAACAACATGCAGCCGAGGCTGATCAGCCTATCTAACCCAAAGAAGTCTCACCCGAAACAACGATGAGTACGCTAATGCAGTCACGACTAACTTTTGACTTGTTGTCACAACTAACACCACCGAAAGTACAACAAGCAGAAGAAGTTACAACACGGGAACCAATGATCCTCTCAATGCCAAGTTTTAACTTGTTGTCACAGCAAACACCGCCGGATAAAACGCAACGGGCTGAAGCGGGTGATAGTGTAATGGCTGGGGTGGTGTCAATTGCTAGACAATACACTGATGATGCCTCCAATGTCACAGAACAAGAGCCTCCATCATCTTCAAATGTGACCCTTAAACCGGCTGCCGTGGATATCATTGGTGAACAAAGGAGACCGTTAAAACCAGCGCCAGACACGTGTTCTCCGTACATTCAACGGGTTGTGCAGATAAGCTCAAAGTAGGGCGCAAATGAAAAAAAACTCTGGGATTGCATGAAGCATGTTGATGAAAACAACATGTGAGTACATATCATTTTTAAATATATTTCTTTTATTGAGTTTCCTGTTAATGCTATATGTATACTGTATAGTAACTCAATGTACACTGTATAATGTAACACTACTTACTGTATAATATATCATTACAAACTGTATAATATGTATTGTATATTGTGTCATTACATATTATATAATGCACATTAACCTTTTGTATACTAACTCATTACAAACGGTATACTAGTTTTTCAGGATTTTTATTTTCCAGAGTGGTGATATAATGTGCACTATTTGGGATGTCAAGTCCTTGGATCAACGCACTGAGCTTTGATCTGGTGTGATTGATACTTGGTCATTCCTGTTGAACAACGCCGAGGCCGACACGGTAAAATATATTTCTTATCTTTTGTTAATACATACATTATAATGTTCTGCATGCTAACTAATTTTTTTTTAAAAAATGGATAACAGATTTTTTTCGCGTCAAACAAAGGAGACAAAAGTATTGATGTGCTGTTGCAAAAATTCAAGGATAACATTAAACATCGTATGAGCATGTTTCCAAGAGTCAACATAACCAATGTTACGTTGGTGCGTTAAAACCGTTTGTTTGTTATAATTATCGTATTTTATGTAACTTTATTAACACCACTTTCATCCATCAATATATAGGTCGTGGTTGAATGCAAAGAAAATGTGTCTACAAAAAATACCCCTCCTCAAAAATAATATGCAAGAACAATCAACGTGATTGTTCGATACAACATGTTTCACCTACAAAACATAAAAAAACAGTAAACAAAACTGTATCATAAAAACTCTATAATGTGCATATATAGTATGTATACCATTGTCATACAGTATGAAAAGAAGAAGATACCTCGTATATCTTTGATTCATTGTCGGAGTCGCATACGACAAACAATTTCACACCATCAACAACGTTTAGACTTTGAAGTACCACTTGATATGCAGAATCTTTGATCTCCACTTGAACATCGTAGAAAACAGCGCGGGTGTATACCTCTGAAGCATCCTCCTCTATCCGCATAGGGGTGTCGGTTGATGGCTTAGAGACCAAAGACTCGTGATTTAATCTTGCATTATTATTCCTTTGTCTGTCCATAGCACTTTCAAATCTACTATAAAACTCAATGATTGTATCACCCTTCACATAAAACTGGTTAAAGAATGAGTTAACAGACTCTGAAATCGAAGTAGTCCTCAATATCCCACCTATCGAAACATCTCGATAGTATGTGGATACCCATGAATGTCTGTTCTCGTAAATTTCAGAAAGCCAATCAATATGGTTTAGTCCGTATTTCGAAATGAGAGCATTCCATCCCTCTTCAAACTCAATTGGAGTGATGTCGTCGTTATACACAAAATTATTAACCTTTCTCACCACTTCAGCATATTTACCTGTATGTGATGAAATCTGTAAACGTAAAACTCAAATTAATAACATGTTATACAATATGTTAACTAGTATTATACACTATAAACAGATATCATCATAAAGTTGATGAAAACATAATATACATTGAAAATAGCAAGTTCTATATATAATATACACTGTCTACAGCTTAATTATACGGTATGACACAAACCTTGGTAGAAAACTTCTTCATAATATGCCACGCGCACAGACGATGCCTAGCAGTTTTAAACTTACTAGGAATAGCCTGCTTCATGGCCGGACATTGACCAGATACAATATAGTTTGGTTCCCGTCCCATCGCACGGGTAAAAGCTTCGAAAACTCACGTGTACGGCTCAATGTCTTCTTTTGCGATTAGAGAAGCACCAAATGTGACTATTTTCTTGTGGTTATCTATACCGGTAAAAGGAACAAACTTCATTTGATATCTGAAAATGTAGTATAAAACAATATGTAAAAAAAATACAAAAAAATAGTAACTAACAAGGTATTATACAATAACTGTATATACATTATACAGTGACTAACAAGGAGTTATACATTACATATACACTGCCTATAATAAAAAATGTACCTTATCATTATACAGTCAATGTATCTACATTATACAACAACTTATAATGTGTTATGCAATGCATATTCACTAACTATTGAAAAGAATGTACATTACCATACCTTATTATGAACTAAATGTGCTTACTTGTTGGATCGAAATGTTGCATCGACTGAGCAAACATCACCAAAAAGTTCATACACCCGTCGGCATCTGTGTCACAATCAAATAAAAAACCTTCACACGCTCAACAAAATTGTTTATAACATATCCCTCTAGAGCACTAAACCTCATTACAATCTTAGCGTTACAATCACATCGACCAATCATAAACTTCTTCTTCCTACGGACATCATCGAAGTTTTTGTAAATACCGGAACGACGGCATACATAGTGTTTCGATAAGACCGTACCATCCTTATGTGTTTTTTGTGAGCACTTACAGACATCAAAACCACATAAACGAGCATAGTTTTTGTAAAATTCAAATGCAATCTTCAAGCTTTCAAATGTCTTACCAATGCAAGGTATAACCTCAGGGGCACACACTGGAACATAATATATGGAACCTCTAGGTAATGTGATCGAATTGGATGACAATGAAGATCCGACACATTGATTCTCAACATCATTATTGCTAACCACTACTGATCCTGTTAAGAATATACAGTATAACACATCATAACATGCATTATGTGTATTACTATTATACACTGTGTAAACAAACAATATTCAGTAACTTATATAATATTATACAGTAAATATACATGTGCTATACAGTATGTTAATATGTAACAAACAGTATGTGTTAACATATAGCATAGAATAATTAACGAAACTTCTTACTGTATAATATTAAATAACCCGCTGTATAAAATCAATAAATGTTCTGAACACTGTTTAATTAGTTAATGTATCATAAAAGTACAATGTGTTAACATGCACTGTATATCACTATTGTACTAACTGTATACCTGTGTACATTCTACTGTATATAGTATTCAACTGACTGTGAGGATTGCATTTAATTCCACACTGTATAACCCCATTATATGAACTGTATAATGTAATATAATATACTGTATAATGGTGATTAATTTACTGTATAATATATATACAAAAACTGGCTGCATGATCAATTAAACCAATTGTAATTTCAGGTATACGCTGTTGTATATCACACTTATATATACTGTATATTGACGTCTAAGCCGATGTGTAGCATAAACATACATTTTTCGTAAAACTCAGACGATATGATGATAATTACGCATACCTGTGTCGATCTCAGCCATTAAAACGTAATAAAAAACTATGCTAATGTTTGAAAAAACGCCCAATTGATGACGGTAATGAATTGACGATGAATATATCTTATATTGATATTGAATTGTCGATGATTCTGAGCTGAAATTGCCGATGATGAATTGATGATATATGAATTGAATATGGATTTAAGGTTTTCTGTATCAATCGTAACTTTCTAGGAGCTGAAATTGGAAGGAATAATTAAAAAGGGAAGAGGAATATGTTATTGCGTATAATAAGGGATTTGATTTTGATCCTGCATGTTATTTGCATGGGGTTGTTAGACCTATTGACTAAAATGCCCCTATCATCATTAAATAAAGATTAAAACCGAAATAATGACTTTAATTATGGACCTTGGGATCAAATGGTTTAAATGATCTAGATTGGGTCTTATATCTTACCTAAAATATAGGGATGTATTTGATCTATACCCTATATATATATATATATATATATATATATATTAATATAACAACTTATAAACTCACTTGGGTAGTATAACTAGGTCTATACAAATTGATGTTGATCAGAGATAGACCCCCCGTGCCCCTCCTCCTCAACCCCCAAGTTGTTCGGACTTGTGCTGAGTGCAGAGTAGCTCAAGCAAGCTTAATGAACGTAGGTTCAATCTTAGCGTAAATTCGGCTCATCTTCTTTTATGAACATTGGGATGTTTAAAATTATGATTTTCGGGATTAGGAGGGCTGAGGTTCAAGATCCGCTCATAAATTCATCGAACTCATTCTGAAAATTTTGGGATATATATAAAATTCAAAGTAGTCTGCCTAGAGTGTCAACTATGATTCTAAGAGAAGTCCATCTATAATCATGATTTGGTTGAATAATAGTCAAACACATTTCGCATTGCTACCACTAGGGAATAGTTCCACTTTTGGATTATTCTGCTTTTGCGATTGTAGCCATTTTAACGTGTTGAAATTGCATTTTTTGAATACAACGGTTAATTAATATTTATTGCTCTCACCATCCTTTAATTTAAAAGAACATAACTCATGGATGACTAATAGTCGGATTCATGATGCTCATAAAGTCAAATTCCTTTTATCTGGCTCCAGGAAAAACATACTAAAGTTTATGATAAAAAGCTTTAGCATGTTTCTTGTCTGCCACACAAGTTTACATACACACAGAGTGTGTATATTTGTGTGTGTATATATATATGTATATGTAGTGTCGGTTAGTACATGGGCGACGCCACCCAATCTAAATGACGAGTTTCAATATTACAGAACTATCATTTGTAATCAAAAAGCATAAAACCGACAATTTACAAGCGGATCAACACAATTTATATTGATAGGTCTGATTGTGCGAGTTTATATACACTCTATTGTCTCATCTATAATAGCTTAATCTTGAGCAAATAGAGAGATGTGACAAAAGTTGGCTTTGATATATAGCTACGTACGTAATTTGGGAAAATTCTAGCTCAGACCAGGTATGGCTGCACCCAAGTGTATTTAACAAGGAGAGTGTATTACAATTGCCATATAATTGGTAAGTTATTTCAAAAAATACACATGGGTTTGACCGAGCCGAGAGCGGGCTAGAATTTCCCATGTAATTTGTTCAAATTAATTTACTTAGTTTCATTTATAATATATTCCTATTTTTTTTCTTAATCGAGATTGTTGGATATTCTTGTTGTAAATATTGTGATTTGTGTTTAAATAAATATAAATTACTTAAATAATCTCAAAAGTATGCTATTCGTACACCATGATATAATACTATAAATCTTTTGAATAATAAATATATAACAACATAAAACATAAAATAAGATACTGCACCGATGGAGAGTCACGCCACATGACGCTGTCCTAAAGCCATGATTGCCTCCCTACGTGCAGGTTCTGACGGCTGATCACGACTCCAAGATAAAACCCCATTAGCTCACAGCGGTGTCTCATCCTATGTGCACGACCACAAGGAGACGAGGAACCAATCCCTTAGTCACGTTGCCAAAACACTCTTGTGGGGAGTATAAAATAATATCACAATCTCTATGTAAAATACCTCACACTCTCAATGTGCCAACAAACAATTAAGACCATGACCCCTTATATAGAGAACTAAAATTTGACCATTCCAAAGATATTAATGGACCACTAAAAACCATCATAAAATCACAATAAAACCAAATAATAATTAGGCCCACTAATGATAAAATAATGTGGTCAAATATCACATAAATAAGATGATAATGAGGCCATAAGTCTAAAATAAATTATAAGTAAATAGGCACACTAATTGTGAGATTTAAAAATTATTATTTGTTGGAAATAAAATGTAAATTGAAGAAATTTTAAAGCTTATTTCCAACAATCCCCCACAAGATTTAAAATTTCTGAAATTTAATAAATCTAGTAAAATGGTGGCAACTTTATATCATGCAATCGGTATAGGTGCCTTCCGGGCTTGAACCTATACTTAGTGATAGTAATCTCCATTTGAGGGAGCCATAATGGACTAGGCCTGGAATTAGGTCCCTTGACCAAACTTCAATTACCACACACACGATATAGACTTTAGGACATGGTTATAGCGGGTTAGCGCGTTAACGGCCATGCGCTCTGATCTTGATTCTTGTGAGGTCTCTAGGGTCAGCCCAAACCCATAGCCCCGGCCATCAAGGCGACTCTCACTTAGGTGAAACCTGCCAAGGGTACGTGTGACCTCCACCCCGCGGATTTCCCGCCTTGGTCTCATTAAGGGTCAAAGCCCATCCTAACATCACACTTTTTACAGCACTTCACCTTAGGGATTGGGAAGGAGGCATCTCAATGTACACTCTCCTCAAAATAGTGCTTATGAATCACGCATTACAGGTTGTTCCTACCCATTGAACCTTCTTCATAGGGTCTCCAATCACAAAGGTTGGGTTACTCCCGGAGGTGATTCCCTTATGGACTTAGCCCATCCCCATCGATGATAAAGGATCTAGCCTCTGCGCTAGTCCCCCGAGGCAAATTCCATCTCATGGATTAAAATATAATATGCCTCTTATTTTCATTTCTCAATACATCACATAAACATGCATGTTATAAACAACTCCACAAATAGAATTATTATTTTCAATTGAATTTATATATGATAATTTTACTCATCGAAAAAGTCATAAAATCTCTATTTTTGAATATTATAAATATTTTCTTTTCATTTTCTGCATATTAATCCCAGACATAATGAATTTATTTTCAAACAGTTTCAAATCTCATAACATCTTGGCTTCACTTTTTAACTTCCACATTTCATAAACCATTTCATAGTTTATCAGCAAGTCATTAGAAAATAAATTTTAATATTCCAATAAGACCCGTTTCTTATTAAATTAAATTATAGCAATATAAAAGATAACTTTCCGTTCAATCCACGATCAAAATTAATCTCATAAAGTATTTTGGAATAAAATCAGCCCCATATTTCTAATGTATCATGAAATAATCCAAACCTTAAAATTTCTCTCCGTTGATTTTGCAAATATATTTCTTGCACTTAACTTTGGAAATAACTTATCACAGTTTTTTATTTTTATTTTTTATTTTTATTTTTATTGAATAAAATCAATATACACCCCCACATTTTCTTTCTATATATGATCCAAGTCACGATTATGAAATTAAGTAATCAAATATTTAGCATCACCAAAATCATTTTTATTCTCTCCCCAAACCGCTATATCATTTTCTTTGAAAATATATATCCTACATTTAATAAAACTTGCTAAAACAATTTTCCACATAAAATTTTTAATATTTAATACAATCAATATAATCCCCCACATTTCAAAGTAGTTTTTTTTTATTATTATTATTATTATTAAATTTATAATTAATATAACGGGTATAGTCCATAGAATAAATCCCACATATTTTATTCCACATATTAAGAAACCATACCGAAGCAAGTCAAAATAATCACATAAAAATCAACAAATCCACATATCTAGAACTCCATGGTCTCTGACTCTTCAGGAACCAAAAAGATAACTTAAATCATAAGAAATGTTGTCACATTCATGAATCACAACAATATATATCTTGCTCCACATAACATTTAATCACACAAAGTATAATATCACAACAATTGTATTTGAATTTCAGACTATTAATCTTGACATGCAAACAGGAGGTATAAAATTATTAGCCTAAACTTTCAGGTAATAGAACACACTTTTAATTACCAATAATTAGCTATTAAGACCTTATTTAGCAATAAAAATGCAACATCCCAGATAGTGATAGCATTTATAATTATCATGATAATTCCAGTCAAACTGATAAAACAGTAGCCTCCAACCGTTGGTTTATGAAGCTTAATAGACTGATTAACATATAATTGCACAACTTAAATACACATTTATTAATTTTCATATACATCTTTCTTGTGAGCAATCCATCATATTTTTATGGCACAGTACAATTACATATCAACAATTTATAATCATATCCATAAGTTAATATTTCATTAGAAAATCTCCTACTTTAAATCAAAATTTTCCTTTAAGACTCTTTTGGAAAAATCACATATTTTATACGTACGTTAAAAGCACAATTACACTCTGCAAATTCTAAAACAGACAAGCTTATAAAAGATGATGATGACATTTAAACACTTTCATGATAATTCTTAAATAATTCACTAACCGTTAGAAATATTTATGCTATGTAGTAATCAATTTGTAACCTATAAAATCATATCTAAGAATCAAGTGACAAGATGTTTTTGTCTTCTTCAAGATATTTAGTATATATAACCACCAAGTATGTAACCATCAAGTAATTATGATAGAATATAAATTTGTCAATTTTTCACTATGACTTACACAAGCTAGCCGCAAGGCTAACATGTAACTCCTATACATGCTCTTAATTATCATATAAGTTTTAATTCACATATTTCTTGTATATTACTAGTCATTTGTATATAATGATGATGCATTATATGTCTTATTAAATATAATTCAAACTCTTGAAAAGATGAGCAAAGAATTTGATCCAACTATGAGCCCCAACGGTCTTCTAGTCATTATGCCAATTCAGTTACTACTTGGTATAACATCATGCAATAGCTTATTGCCTACCATCTCACATAAAATAATCATAAATATGATCATAATTAGTAATCAGATAAACAAGTGAATTCCATACACACTAATGGATTATTGGTTTCGTATTAAACTATATTATTATTATTGTTACGCACTTAATTTCCATACATAATACCTTTTCCTTTTTTTTTTTTTAAAATCAAAATCATACATAATACTTAACTTGCTCATAAACCTCCAGAATATAGCACAAATATTTAACAATTGAAGCTAGCCGTTTGACATTAAGTCCAATGTAATATAGTTGTTATGTACACTAAATAATTATATACTATTTATCCCAATTTATGAGACATGAAGAAATGTATATCTCTATCTTCTTTTCTTCATGTGACTGTCAATATAATTTTCTTTCTTTCATCTTCTTTTTCTTATTTTAATTAAGTGTCTTGGTAATTCTAGTACATAGACAGATTAAATCATCTTTTAGTATGAGAAACATACCTCTTGGTGCACAAGTGCAACATTGCTGACCTAAAGTAATTTCGTACCATTTTCTTGTCAAATCTTTTGAACTTCAGACACCTCAACTTCAGAAGTTTAGCCGAATCATCATTCGCGCTTTGACAAGTTAATTCTCCATCAAAAGTTCCTCACATACAAAACATCAAATGTTACATAATTAGATAAACTCATTCTGAAAATTATTCTACTAATACACAAATCACATAATCATGGCTTTAGATTGTTGTAAATATTGTGATTTGTGTTTAAATAAATATAAATTACTTAAATAATCTCAAAAGTATGCTATTCGTACACCATGATATAATACTATAAATCTTTTGAATAATAAATATATAACAACATAAAACATAAAATAAGATACTGCACCGATGGAGAGTCACGCCACATGACGCTGTCCTAAAGCCATGATTGCCTCCCTACGTGCAGGTTCTGACGGCTGATCACGACTCCAAGATAAAACCCCATTAGCTCACAGCGGTGTCTCATCCTATGTGCACGACCACAAGGAGACGAGGAACCAATCCCTTAGTCACGTTGCCAAAACACTCTTGTGGGGAGTATAAAATAATATCACAATCTCTATGTAAAATACCTCACACTCTCAATGTGCCAACAAACAATTAAGACCATGACCCCTTATATAGAGAACTAAAATTTGACCATTCCAAAGATATTAATGGACCACTAAAAACCATCATAAAATCACAATAAAACCAAATAATAATTAGGCCCACTAATGATAAAATAATGTGGTCAAATATCACATAAATAAGATGATAATGAGGCCATAAGTCTAAAATAAATTATAAGTAAATAGGCACACTAATTGTGAGATTTAAAAAATTATTATTTGTTGGAAATAAAATGTAAATTGAAGAAATTTTAAAGCTTATTTCCAACAATTCTGAGCAAATAATCACTTGATGAAAAGCTGATAATTTATTGTCGCTGTGGAAAAGAAAGCAGATAACAGCAACGTGCATGAATATGGCTCTACTTGTGCGTGTATAAACTGCTCACCACACAATATCTTATGTAGATGTGGTTAAAAACTCATGCCTTTTTATTTTATTGAATGGAAAAAAGTTGATTGAGTTAAAAAAGTTGTTCTTCAATCAATACATTATGTTTCATATATGCTTATTATCACTTGTCAGTTTCTTTGATAATTAATATTGTACTTTCGGCAAAATTGCATTTTTTCCAGATGGGATAAGGGTTTAGCACTTTTGGCCCCGAGAATCACGAGCAACGTATATTTAGACTCTTAGTTTAAATATACTGCATAGTTGGTCCACAACAATTTTTTTTTTTGACAATATTGACCACATCAGTGTTATATAACTACTAATTCTGTTGAATTGGTAAAAGAAACAAACTCATTTGAAAGACACACGAAATTTTTAAGAGAAAACAAACGTTTGGCCTTGTTGGGAAAAGCTCATGTCAATCCTGCTCTACTTGAAGATCTAGTATGTCTTTTATATGAGTTTAATTATCCCACCAAATTAGTATAGATATGGGCACATGGCACTAACATGCCAATTATAACATGAAAAATTAACATGGACTAGCCAATTGTGCAATAATTCTATATTATAGGAACAAATATGGACTTGATGTTGAACACCATTTTTAAACAAAAAAAAATAAGAAATTTCAACACCATATATTCTATATGGTACGACATTAATTAGTACTCAGTGTATGTCATTCCTAACATATAGCATATCCAAATTTTTTGGTGTCAAACACCAAATTTGTGGAAGAATTTCCCCCTTTCACCGTAAAATATTTGCACGAACGCAATATTTATACATCAAATGATTCAGATCAAGCCGCATCACATTATCATGAATGTACGTTTTAGTAAGATTTGATCTGGATCATTTGGTGTTAAACACCTAGTCCATACTAGCATTTGAAAATGATGTCTATAGAATCTGATGGTGGTGATGCATGCAATTGATGATGAAGAGATTAAAAGTTCAACTTGTTTGCATGGTGGCTTAAAGTAGCTTTAATTTGAAGCACTAGCAAGTAATGACATTAGCATTTAACAGCATAGCACTAAAATGACTGGGGGAACTAACTAGGGTTCTAACACAGAAGTTACTTGAAAATGGTTTAGGGTTGCAACTTGCATATCAATAAAAGTAGAAATAATCCATTATCATTTTGGACGGACAACTAGGAAATATATTACTTTTAGAAGCTATGTTTTATTTTAACATTTTGACCCTTAAATTAGAAATATTGAGATTATTTCAATATATAAGCTTTATGTAATATTTAATTTTTGAATTTCGGTTTGACCTCTGGCCTAATTGTCCTCGTATTTCTTGAAAAAAAATATGCTCGGTAATATACTTAATTTTTGTCTGAGACCATAATCCACGGTTGGTTGTTGTTATTATTATTATTATTTTAAATATAAATTATGGATATCTCTGTTGTTGTCAAGCTAATTACATATAAAGACAACTCACAAGCATTACTCATAATGGCATTCTAGTAGGTATTCTTAGTACTTACAAGCACTCACAAAAAATGATAGCGCAAGTAGTTCTAATCTAAAATAGATGAAAAGGAATAACTACACTCACGCCACCCACTTATTGTGTAATTATCAAAACACCCCTAATTTTTGTTAAATTATCATGACTCCCCCTATCAGTAAAAAAATATTATGATTTCACCCCTTGTTAGATTATAATTTCACCCTCAACATTATAAATATATAACAATTACACCCCCGACAGGGATGTGTTGATTCTTTTCAAAATCTTAGGGCTTTTGGTAATTACACAGTAAGTGAGTGGGTGTGAATGTAACTATCCCAAACAATATTCCACATGTTACGGTCCAAAATAACAATCACATAGCATTATTGTTTAAGACGAAAGCAATTGCCCCGCCTTGCATTTAGGATAGTTTGAAGTTTTTAGGATATTGAAATTGAAGTACAAATATATTATAAAAACAACCCGCCACTAGCTACTAAACATCAAAATGAATCCCTTTCTAAATATATTTATTACCAAGAGATCCAAGCGCATGCATAAGGATCATTTGGCAAATTATTGATAGTTTGATTATTTTGTAAATTTTTAAGTTGTGGTTAAATAGTAATTTCATGATAACCTTCTTTTGGGTCTTTTAACGGAATATTTTTCAGATGGGAGGCTTATAAATTAAATATTTCAAACTTCAACAGCATAATGTGATACTTTAGATAAGATAATGTATATTTAATTTAGGTTCAAATAGGAAAACCAACATTTTCATAGCTAGTATTAATTTCCGTAATTTATACTACATAGTTCTATTAAGGTTTATGATATTAATTTCGATGCATTTAATGTGTTCTTCATTATGATTTTGTGCTAAAATTGTACATATATGTGTTGATAATTATTGGACATGGACAGAATTTGACCCGATATTAGGCGTGCCCACGCTTAATTTATAGTTGTATTCTGTTAGCTTCTTTGTATATATTATATATATGGCAGACGGATTTTTAGGATATCTTTGGTAATCTTTTGTGTATATCTTTGTGACAAGTTGGAATCTTATCTTATGTAGTTTTCCATGACTTACTCTTTAAGAATACATTGTATATATTCTTTGATTTTTTTGGCAGATTGAATACAGAAAAAATTGGCCTCCAAAATTCTTTATGGTACCAGAGCCATGGCCGACAATTCGAAAAAGAATGGTGAGGAAATGAAACCTACCTCGCCATACATCTTAAACTCGAATGGCAATCTTGGGCATTCAGGACGTAGTGGTACACCGATGGCTAACACTGCTCAAACTGTAGGATAAGCTTTCTCATCGAGAGTGGCTCCTGAAGGGGATCGGGAAGCTCTTGGACTGATGAGTGGCGATCAGTGGTCAACACTCGTAAATTTGTTGAATTCTTACAAAATGGGTAAAGATGAAAAGTTTGATAAGAACGATTTGAACTGGATAATTGATACAGGAGCTTCTCAACATATGACTGAAAATTTAGAATGTTAAACTAATGTGAAAGAAATAGCGGGATGTGCAGTAGGATTGCCCGACGGCAATCAAGCGATGGCCTTGAAAGAAGGGTCAGTTTTATTTGGGAGAACACAAGAAGTTAAAAAATGTTCTCTATGTCCCAAAATTAAATTGCAATTTAATTTCAGTGTCATAGTTATTTGATGAATTGAATTACAATATCCAATTCATTAATAAATTTGGTGTTATACAGGATCCCACTTCAAGGATGATGATTGGAATGGGTGAACAAAGCGGGTGGTTTTACTACTTCAAGACAATGGGGCAAATCAACGCATGCAAAGCAACTCGTTTGGGTTCCTTTGAACTTTGGCAGTTGGCAGAGAAAAATGGGACATCCGTCTGATACAATAGTAAAGTTACTTCCTGATATTAATTTTAGTAGTAATAGTTTTGTCAAGAATAAAACATGTGATATTTGTTTGAGAGCCAAACAGACTAGAGAAGTAGTTTTTCCCAGTGATAATAAAGCGAGTGAGATCTTTGAGATGATTCACCGTGATTTGTGGGGATCTTATTGAACTATTGCTTCGTGTGATGCTTCATATTTTTAACGATTGTTAACTATTTTTCAAGAGCCACGTGGATTTATTTGTTAGTTGATAAATCTGAAGTGGGACATGTGCTTTGTCATTTTTTTGTAATGATTAAACGACAATAATAAAGATGTGAATATTGTTAGAAGTGATAATGGAATGGAGTTCACTTGTTTGGATAATTACTGTGCTGAAACAGGGATGATACATCAGACTTCAGGCATGGGAACACCACAGCAGAAATGGGCATGTTTAGAAAAAGCACCGCCATAGTTTGAATGTAGCTAGAGCATTGAGGTTCCAAGCTAATCTTCCCATTGAATTTTGGGGAGAATGCGTGCTTACTGCTGGATATTTGATAAATCGAACTCCGTCCAAGCTTTTGGGAGGTAAGACACCTTATGAGCTTTTATTTGGCAATCTACCAAATTACAAGCATATTCGTACTTTTGGGTATTTGTGTTATGCCCAAACTTTGAATCGTGAGAGGGATAAGTTTGCAAGTAGGAGTCGACATTGTTTGTTTGTGGGATACCCTTTTGGTAAGAAAGGGTGGTGAATGTATGATCTTGAAAGTGGTGAATACTTTTTCTCACGAGACATTTTTTTTCCAGATAATGAGTTTCCACATGCTAACACTAGTACATCAAGTGGGACACCACGTGATTTAGGATCTGATCCTTGTAACTCACTTACTTCTCGAGGCTGAGGTAGTTGATGAACGAGATGACAATTTGGTGGAAAAGATTTTGAGTGACGAAGAAAGGGGGACACCTCTAGTGCAAAGAATGAATTGATTGATGAGCAACTAGGACGTGGACATCGTATAAAACAATCGTGTAGTAGCTTGAAAGATTATGTGACACGTACTACTACGTGCATCAGCCCCTCTGCATGTTCACCCACACCGATTCCATTCTTAGGTACGCCTTATCTTATAGCACATTATGTGAATTGTGATAATGTTTCTCTCCATCATTGATCTTTCTTAGCAGCAGTAACATTCAAAAGGGAGCCAACTTCTTATGGAGAAGCAGTGAAAGATCCTCGGTAGAGACAGGCTATGACGAATGAAATCGAGGCACTTGAGACTAATGGGACATGGACAGTGGAGGACTTGTCCCTTGGAAAGAAAGTGATAGGGAGTAAATGGGTATAGAAAATCAAGTATAACTCTGATGGGACTGTCGAGAGATATAAAGCACGATTGGTGATTCTTGGAAATAATCAAGTTGAGGGTGTTGACTATAATAAGACATCACATTGTCAAAATGGTAACAGTGCGAACATTCTTGTAAGTCATTGTAGCGAAGGGATGGGAACTTCACCAGATGCATGTTCACAATGCGTTCATGCATGGAGAGTTGGAAGAGGAAGTGTATATGAAGATGCCTCCTGGTTTTACAATTTCTCAACCCGGGAAAGTATGTCGCTTGCTCAAATCTCTTTATTGATTGAGACAAGCTTCTCGGTGTTAGTTTCCTAAGCTCATGACTACTTTGCAACATTACGATTTATTGCAATCTCATTCTGATTATTCGTTGTTCATTTTGACTCAGAATGATTCACAGTTGTGTATTTTGGTATATGTTGATGATCTTGTGACTGGGGAAATGATGGTGCTGCAATATGAAAATTTAAAAGGTATTTATATGAGTTCTTCCACATGAAATACTTGGGTCTGTTAAAATATTCTTAGGTGTGGAAGTTGTCTAGAACAAAGATGGCATTTTCCTTTGTCAATGCAAATATGCATTGGATATTGTTATTGAAGTTGGCTTATTTGGTGATAAGTCAATTGGATTCCCGATGGAGCAGAATCATCAATTAGCACTGGTGGAGGGTGAGCTATTAGCGGATCCGAAAAAATATCTGTGATTGGTGGGTAGGCTGATCTATTTGACACTCACGAGACCCGAGTTATCCTATAGTGTGCATGTTCTTGCCCAATTTATGCAAAAGCGACCTTGCATGTGATTCGCTATTTGAAGGGTAGTCTGGGCCAAGGTCTACTTCTCCGCTCAGATTGCAACCTACACTTATAGGCGCATTGTCACGTTGTCCATTAACTCACCGATCTCTAATTGATTATTTTGTGCGATTAAGAAACTCACTTGTTTTCTAGGAGACTAAGAAACAACATACAGTGTCCCCATCATCTGCTGAAGCTGAGTATCATTCTATGGCCATGACGACTTGTGAATTGAAATGGTTGAAAGAATTGTTGGTTTCATAGAGGTGACACGTTGTGGTCCTATGAAGCTCTATTGTGATAGTCAAGCGGCATTACATATTGCGTCGAACCCTGTGTTTCATGAGCGCACGAAGCACATCGAGGTTGATTGTCACTTTGTGCATGATGAAATCCAAAGTGAAAACATTGAAACTGCTTATGTTCGAAGTTCTAAGCAACCGGCCGACATTTTCATGAAAGCATTGAGGAAGTAACAATTTGAGTATAGTCTGCGCAAGTTAGGCGTTCGAAATCTCCAAGCACCAACTTGAGGCGAGGTACTAGACACGGACAGAATCTGACCCGATATTAGGCGTGCCCACACTTAATTTACAGTTATATTTTGTTAGGAGTCTTTGTATTGTATATATGTCAGGCGGATTTTTAGGATATCTTTGGCAATCTTTTGTTTTCCTTGGCTTACACACCAAGAATACATTGTATATATTCTTTGGTTTTTTTTTTGGCAGATTGAATATAGAAAATATTGGCCCCAAAATTCTTTAATAATATAGCTCGTACTAGTAAGCTATTCAACATGTAACACTTAACAAACAAAAGAAGTTCTTGTAGTAATAAAATTTAGGTAAGAAATTAAGGGCATGCGTAGACTAATGAAGTTGGGATTGATCATGATCATCAATGTGCTAGTCTGGTAGACCTGCATCAAATTCATTTTAATTATACAAATATTTATAATCTAATCAAGAATCCGATTCTTATAATTAGAAGCAACTAAGAATCACTAGGTATGAGATCAATAATTAACACAACAATGATCTAATAAATAAACAAGGATAAATAAAGACACCTTCACATCTTCGTGTCTAATCTTGTTTTTCCCCCTTTCCCCCGCCCAGTGAGATTTATCAAACCTACACTTGCAAACTACTAGTACTTTGATATTTATAAGGTACAAGGGATATTATTTTTACATTAGGAATTTGGGACAAAATATAATATTACTGCAATCAGGGATGGAGCAAGGGGATTGGAGGGTGTCACCGCCCTCCCCTCTCAAATTTTTTATTTTCTAATTTCTAGGTATAAATTTTTAAAAATTTGTATTTTCGTCCCCCCTAAAAAATAACAAAAAGCAAAATTAATTCACATTCCTAACCCATAAGCTAACCCAAACCCACATAGTAGAACAATTGACACATTTGAACATTCTAGTAGAATATATAATCAAAATTTTAAGTTAGAATTCTTGTTATAATTTTACATTTTCTCATCACTCATGATTTGTTCAAATCCCATCATCCGTTTCTCATCTCTTTTATATGATAAATATCTTTTTATTTTTACTTATTCTTTTTGTAATCGATTTCCACGAAATTGAATATTAATGATGAAATGTAACGATGATTGCCATTTTTAATTTGAAATGTTAAATTGATATTAGTCAAATCACACTTCTTAGGCTTTTTATGTTTTGTTTTATTTAATATTAGGACAATTTTCCATTTTAGTTATAAAACTACATTTTATTTGATTAGTTATAAAAAATGTATCAAATATTATTTCTATGTGGTTCAGTAATTGTCCACATCCATGAGAGAGAATAAGAGAATTTCACTATAATAAAAGAGTTACAGAGTACAAAGTATGTTAAAAGTTCTTACTAAACCTAATCCCCAATTTTTCCAAATATATATAACGTACCGTATAGCGCAGAGCAAACCCCCCACACCCCCCATGTAATCTTTTGACTATCAAGCAAACGAAACGCACGTATATCACAACAATCTCGCTTCCCTTAGTATAATTCCTAGCTCCGTTCCTGACTGCAATATCATCAATGATTAGTCATCAAATTTGTCTTAATTATAATTTAATCATGAAGGTCTACACCACAAAAATCATGCATTTTCAGTCGCAATATCACAGTTTGGTTGACATTATATTTTATCAAGATTTCATATTCAACAACTCACTAGTCTTTTTCAAAATAATTATCCTCAATATTTTGCGGAGCCAACCTCGGGCTTCTTAATTTAGACACAAAACCTTATTCCTATCATTCTTAATTCTAACAACAACCCCCACCCCCCGACCACCCCAATATATGGTTCATAGCTGTTTGTTGGTTGCTAATAAATTATAACGATTCATGTATTGATTTTCTAAAAACCAACAACCAATTACTTGAATCATTAGAATTTATTAGCAACCAACAAACAGCTACGAACCATATATATACATACATATATTTATATATAAACAAGTGGAGTCATATGTTATTAAGTAGAGCTAACAAATATGCCACGCATAGATGAGATTCAAATTTAAGATATTTAGAAAATGAAACCATACGAGCTAGCCCTAAGCTCAAAGCTTCATAGTCCAAAAAAATCATGAGAATGCTTTGGAATAAATTTGACATATTCACTATATTAAGATTGCTTAAATGACAAAAAGGACCTTATATTGACGAAGGAAACACACACTCCTGAACTCGTTTGCTTACGTGGTCAAGTCCAAACTTATTCTCGATCTAACGAAAAGAAGAATCAATAAATGAGTTAAGATCTTGTGTTTTAAGAAAATTGGAGCATGTATCATATACATGACTTGCGTCATTTTACATATTGATAACACAACCTAAAATTATTTTATAGTAGTCATTTTGATGTAACTAGTTATTTTACATATTGATAACACAACTTAAAATTTTGCATCATTCTAGTTATAACATACTTAGTTCGAATGATTTTTAATTATACTTTATTTGAGCTTTACTGACTTAACCTGTAAATAGTCTCTAAAATCACTGCAATGATCTTAACAAACTTTTTCGCATTTCAAGTTAATCATCACAATTAACTTGGAAATTGAGATCATAGACGATCCCAACTTCTTTTGATTGGACAAAATCGATTCCTATAATATCTTCGGCTCATATAGGAATACAATTTGCATTATAATTGAAATAATTCGAAATACAATTCATATTGCAAGTGGAATAACATGGAATATGTCTAACTAGATCATTTTCTCGTTCAATAAAATATATATCACATTTACAGAGTTAGAGAAATAAAATAATTGTGCACATTGATCCCCAAGATGTTAATAGTTACTAAACTAGCTCGAATCAGTTGCTGTCGTGGGTTGTAAACTCAGACGAAAATAATGAAAAAAATGACTAATTTTATTACTTATGCAACAAGCTAAAGCATTAATTAAATTTAAACAGGCTTTTAGCAAATATTGGATAGGACCCACTTTTCCAACCAGCTCTAATTTGGGCCTACTGGCATGTCATCCATGTGTATCATAATTAAATATTTTAATTCCAATTCATTTACCAAATCTGGCGGTGCTTTGGGAGAGGCAGCAAATATATAATATAACCATATTACTAAAATATGAAAGTTAAATAAAATAAAGTAGTCATCTTCGTAGTTAAAAAAAAAAAAAAGAAACAGGAAAATCTAGTTAGGAACCTGTTTGACGAACCCAAGTAACTCACATGGTGAATAAATTATATTATTCATTAGAGGTGTGCATAAATCAAGTTGTATAAAATAATGTGTTATTCAAGTTTGTTTAGATTTATATCAAATTTTAAAAATTGTGTTTGAACTGATTTGGTGGCTAACTAGTAGAGCGTGAAGATCTTTATTGAGTCAAGCTCGAGTGCTTTTTTTTAAAAAAATAACTTTTTGACTATTCGAGCTCGAGAACTTCAAACCCTACCTCTAACAGAAAAATGTATTCATTTTGTTTGTTATGTTAAGCGAATCAAGTTCAAACAAGTTTTTATTTATAAATTTCGAGTCGATTATTAAATATCTTGATTTGTTTTTTTTTTTCCAATTCTAATTGTCATTAAAATAATGTAAGCATTTTAGAGTTTTTTTTTCCAAAGTATTACTTTCAGGAAAAATAATTCCCAAGTTACTGTTTGAAAAATATTTCCCAAACTATTACTCTTATTACCACATGTATTGCCATGTGTCACAAATTGATTTAGTTGGCATACTTTGTTTTCCTACTTTAATGATCCATATTTCCCAAACTATTACTCTTATTACACATTTTATATAATTAATTAGTTAAATTCTATCAATCGAATTTGAAGAAGAGTTTTCAATTTGTATACATAGGAAGCGTCGTCTTTATCGGCTATAACAAGATCCAGATGTGAAGTAAATGTCAACATGGAAAATATACCTCAATCATAGTCTACAAACCATACTTTTTTATTATTAATAATAATATTGTACCAAGAAAAATGATTAATAATAATACCTACTTGTTTCCTTAATCATCTAGGCGAATTTCAAATGGTCAAAAACTAACATGGAGTCGTTGTTGACGTATTCACTCTATATATACATACATACATATATATATCTAAACACATGGTTGTAGCTTAGTTAAACTTAACTTTATATTCTTTATCAAAAAATAAAAAAGAAAAAATAGGACACTTAACTTTATATAGATGAAAATGTACAAGGTGTTAGTGAGAAGATTCTCATTCAAATGACAAATTTAAGATGTATTGGGGCACGCCCTTTTAATGATGATGTATAATATCTTAATTTGAGCTGATTTCAAGATAAATCATTGTAGGAGCTACTCTCAAGATCTTAGAATAATTGCAATTATTATATCCATATAATTAATAAGTCTTATTTAAAAATTCATCATATACAAATAATTATTTTATAGAGATTTATAATTTCATTATATATGAACAATTATGATAAATTACTTCCACACGAGGAGCCTAAAAACGAAAATTTAGGAAGTATTAGACGGCCATCAAACACTCTTGGCAGTTGCTTTATCTTCATCTCTTTCATCTTGATTTTCTCACATTTTTTAAATGACCTTTTACAGATTCTCCTCCTTTATTTTTCTCTTTATTCTTTTATTCATTTTTAGTTTTACTTTATCTTTTTTTTTTCCTCTTCTCTTACTTTTTATTTAATTTATTTGAATTGAAACCCTTATCAGTATTTAATTTTTTAGAGATATATGAAGTGTGCGTCAATGATTGGTTTTTTCAGAAAAACTTTGTATGCATTTATGCGTCATGATCTGTGTGTAAATGAGTGCTCACACATTTAAAAATTTTGTTAATTTAATAGGAATAATAAATTAAAAATCTATCACTGTTGAATGATGTTTTATATATGCAGAGGAATTTATGAAGATTGGTATACCACCCAATCTGTCAGGGCCCTACCTAGTTTCCAATTTCCATGTGAAATTCATGGTTCTTTGCATGGGTAGAAAGTAGCATGGCCGGTGGCCCCTTAGATTATTTAATTACCGAAGTGACCCCAACAATTTTGTGTGTTTGTAACATATATATAATGGCTTGTAATCAATACATATACAATTGGGTATATGTAAACATCATGATTATGCTAATTAATAGGGGGGAAAGTAATTACATGGTCAAATCAAAGATGCTATATATATATATATATATATTACACACACATAGATATATATATACACTTAATGCGATGCGTTATTTATCATTTCTCCTTTTATGTTGGAAAGGATTCACTAAAAATACAAATGAATTTTTTTATTGCATCTTTCTATTGCAAGGCACTGCCAGTGATATGTAACAGACAGTTTCATATATTTTAATTACAATAATCGAACGTGTGTGACTGTATTTATTCTTTATAATTGAAGATGCAATAAGAAATTATAGTAACAGACTCCATATGCTAAAATAGAAGACAAATTAGTAAAACAAAACCAGTCATATATTACAATTCATTTAGACCTTGTTTGGTTGTATGTGTTACTGAGTTATTACACTAGTAATAATGAGTATTCCCTTGTTTAATTTGGTTCAAATGACGAATGCCCTTTATTATATATTAATAGGCCTGTGGTTGTAGTGTCACACCTTCATATTAGCAATTCAATCTGTGGAGGTGGTATTCGGAATCCGCAGGGCAATCCATACCTCCAACTTAAACATGTAAAGACCATTTTGCCATCTAGTATATATACCCAAAACTAAAAACCCTACTTACCACTCTCCCTCCGTTTCACAACATTTGCAGCTGCTTTGTATTTGGGAAAAGAGGCGTTAATGTAAATATAGAGAGAGAGGGAGGGATAGGTGGAGTATAGTTTATAAAGTTTATAAAGTCATCTCGTGCATCTCGTTTTCCTTTTCATATTTCTTTATATAAATTACTCCAACATGTGAGAAAATCTTACAAACCCAAACTTGTCTATTTAGTACCACAATTAACATTCTTGGTAGCTACTTGCCCACAAGACAACCTTCTATCATGGAAGAAACTATGATCCTTGAGAATCTAACTCAAGACCACCTCTTTTTCTCTCCCACCACCACCACCTTCTTCGTCACCGCCACTTCCTCCACCTCATTTTCTAGTGGTCGAAGCTCGCCTTCGACAACATCCACCTCTTCATCAACTACTGAAATACCAAGTACAACGAGCCTAAGTAAATGCTCAAAAGCTCAAAAAAGTACTAAAAAACTTCAAGGAGAAAGAAGTGGCAATGAAGACGCCACATGTAATGGCTCCGGCAACAAACACCCGAAGTATCGCGGTGTACGGAAGCGTAGCTGGGGTAGGTGGGTATGTGAAATTCGAGAGCCGAAGAAGAAGTCTAGAATATGGCTCGGGACCTATCCCACCGCTGAGATGGCGGCTCGGGCTCACGACGTGGCGGCTCTAGCCACAAAGGGCCAATCAGCTTACCTCAATTTCCCTCACTTAGCTCATGAGCTGCCCCGACCGGCCTCTACGGCGCCAAAGGATATTCAAGCCGCGGCTGCAAAAGCCGCAGCTTCTACATTGATTAGTTGCGCAACCGAGCCGAGCCAAGGAGAGCTACCCAATGCTCATTCTGACACAGATTTTGGATTGGATGATATGCAAGAATCATCAAATGGCTCGGCTTTGGCGGCTCATGATGATGACACATTTTTTGACTTGCCGGATTTACCCCTGGATAGTAGAGGTCACAGTGATGAATACTGTTACTTGACTTCTTCATGGCAGCTGGCTGGAGCCGACATTGTATTCCGGCTTGAAGATCCATTTTTATGGGAGTGCTACTAGAAGTAATTATTTAAACTTTTTTTTTTTCAAGTCCTATTTGTCAAAAAAAGTTAAAATTAGTAACTCAACATGTACAAATTTCAACTTATGAAGTACCGACCATATTAGATATATCTACAAGAAATTGAAATGTGTCATAATTATTTAAATAATTCACTCACATATATATGAAAATAAACTTTAATTAATCGTTATTTTCACTATTTGCCTAAATCTCACACTGGATCCTCTATTTCAAATTATGTTCGATCTTCTATTGTATTTACGTGATATGCGTGTCAAGTGTATAAATTTCACAAGTTCATATCACTTGTATATTTAAGGAACTTTTTTTTTTTTTTTTTTACAATTGGCATGAATAGTGAATGAAATATGAGATAAAATATCATTTGGAGTAGAGGATCTGTCCTCCCAAATGCTACTTCTCGTTTCTCATATTTTTCATTCATGAATTGTTAGGGAATTGAAAACGTAAAAGTTTTGAAGTCCGTACAATTTTGTTTGGAAAATAATGGTCGCTTATAGTTGTTCTTTTTAGAGAAAATAGCAGATATCCCCCCAAACTATTAGGTGATGTGCACTTTGCCCTTCAAACTATTAAAAGTTGCAGTTAACACCCTAAACTATTATATATGTGCACTTTGCCCCCTCGGTCAGCTTCAGACAGCACACAGGGGGCAAAGTGCTACAAACCGCATAGGTGAGGGGAGCAAAGCGCACATCACCAGGTTTTTTATTTTTTTAAAATTTTTACTAATTTTTTTATTTTTATATTTTTTTTCATTTTTTTTTATTTATTTTCATGTTTCCGAATTTTTGAATTGTCTTTTTTGTTTTTAGAAAATTATGAATATTTGAATTTATACTTCTTTTCATTGTTTTCTTATTTATTTTCATGTTTTATTTTTATTTTTCTTATTTATTTTCATGTTTTATTTTTATTTTTCTTATTTTCGTATTTGATAATTGTTTATTTCAAGAATCCAAATATGCGTGATTTAAATTGAATGATGAATGGGTAAAAATTTTCCCGAAGCTGACCGAGGGGGGTTAAGTTAATATTAAGAATATTTGAATTTAAAAAAAAGAAGAAAAAAAGCATATACCACCCAACCTATGAGGTGATGTGCGCTTTGCCCCCTCACCTATGTGGTTTGTAGCACTTTGCCCCCTGTGTGTTGCCCGATGCTGACCGAAGGGGTAAAGTGCACATATATGAAAGTTTAGGGTGTTGAGTGCAACTTTTAATAGTTTGGGGGGGCAAAGCGCACATCACCTTATAGTTTTGGGGTGGGGGTATCTGCTATTTTCTCTTCTTTTTAAGGAAGGGAAGGGTTTTATATATGTGGTCCTATTTTTGTTCACATTGATAAAGCTAGCTTCTCCCGTACAAGGAAAGTTATTGTGATATGGCTCTCGTGTGAATTAAGAAACAATTTTATATTATTGAGGCCATTTGATCGATAATTATTGTTGTAATGTCATTATTTTTTGTATATATATATATATGAGAATATTTATAAATGTCAGAAGGATTTGATGACATTTGATCGATAATTATTGTTGTCATCACTACGAGAAAATTTATTTTTGACAAAGGCTAAAAGCCGTTGTCCTAAGTCAATAGGCGTTAATAGTCATCCGCAACGACTTCGCCTAATCGGCCGTTGTATCCGTGAGGGTTGCTAATACTTCACCAATGGCTTTTAGCCGTTGCGGAAGTATTCACAACCCCTATATGTACGGCTTGGAAGCCGTTGCGGAAGTATTCACAACCCCTATATGTACGGCTTGGAAGCCGTTGCGGAAGTATTCACAACCCCTATATGTACGGCTTGGAAGTCGTTGCGGAAGTATTCACAACCCCTATATGTGGATAGAGGCCAAAATATTGATTTTGGCTTCTTTAATATTGATTTTGGCTTCTTTATTAAACGGCTAAATAGCCGTTGTTGTAAATACACTTATCCACAACGGCTCTCAAGCCATTGCAAACCTTTTCTTTTTTTAAAAAAAAATAATTCAATTTTCAATATAATTAAATTAGAAAAAATAATGTAAAATTCGAAAAAATCATAAAAAATGCAATATATCACAAAATTAACCTGAAGTATCCAACGAAAATATTAAAATTACACCCCTATGTTTAAAACAATTCTTCGTGTTAAAGACAGTAAACTAAACTTGACTTCCAACATCAAAGTCAAGTTTCAAATTTCGAACAATGCTTCAGATAATTGAATGCAAACACAAATTATATCATCTGGAACTGGAAGCCTTCAGCACTATAGTTTTCAATGAGTTCAAAACAGAAGGACCTTGATTCAAGGCTGGGTAAGTTGATTGGTTCTCCAGCATCTTCGAAAGGAGAATCATCCATGTATGTTGCATCGTATTAATATATATAGCATATCCATATTGTCTTCTGAAACAACGAGATTTAAGTCGATTGTGGCTTCATTTGTAACAATATCATGATATATTCCTGTCTGTGCCTCATGTTCTTCTTTTTTCCTACCTTCGATCATTTGACAAATATTAATAGCGAGACAAAGTTAATACTGTAACAAGAATAATTTATATACTACAAACCAATATTAAAGAGGATTTTGCTTACATATCTTCCATCTTCAAAGTTACGGTACACAAGTATGTAATCACCAGGTAACAAGTCATGCTCCAAGACAAAATAAACTGATCATGAGGGGTTAACTGTAGCAGCACTAAAAAATCACATTAATATCCCAGTCCATAAAGAGAGAGTAAGGACAGATAATTGCAGCAGCACTGAAACAGTAATAAAAATCCACATCTACAAAAATTAAATATTAGTGCCATGCTAATGAATTGATGAAAATTTAAGAGAATTAATGGCCAACTACCATTCTGCCAATCTTTCAGTTGCTGCAAGTTAGAAGAGTGTGCAACCATAATCATGCCAATTGATCCTTTTTTAATCTATATCTATCTATCTATCTATATACTAGCGCATAAGCACCGCGCTATGCGCGGTGGCATGTGCCCAGACCAAACGTTTAAGCGAGGTAAACGAAAATGTTTTTGAATGGTCAATTAACACTAAAGTAATCAATATATTTCCCTAAGTTGGAGAGCTAATCTTATTGGCCTTTTGGTTAATTAATATTTATACTTATTATTATCAGTTTATGTATTTTAAATTGTGAATATATGTAGATGTTATTGGAAGGTAAGGTTAGGATGGTTTGAAGGTTGGATATTTATTTAATTAGGAGGCTGATTACATCCCATGGCATTTCTTCTAGGAAACTCCTGCACTATCAATTACTTAACAACATCAATTAGGCGTAAAGAAGGAGACAAATAAAACACAGTAAATCACACCATAGAATACGATAATCCTTCATACTCATACTGTATTATATGCACAGACAGAAATACAATAACTTAATATGCATCATTAGTAAAGTCAGCCCACTTAAGCAAATCAGTATTTACAAATGTAGCCACCAAAGCAAATAAATGCCTACGCTATAGACAAAATATCATTATCCTAGAATCCAACAAAGACTATGGTCCGTTTAGTCGCTTAGGAGGCCAATATGGAGTTATTCGATAGTATAGGGAATTTTCATTCACTACAAACTGGTAATGCATATTTATTTATTTATTTTTCATATCAAGAAATAATGGTCCTGTTCTTTTCCCATCTTGAGAAAGCACATATTTTAGTATAGTAATTCAAGGACATAACTATAGTGTAAGTCTGTTTGCAGGATATTATAAGAGCCTTGGTACACAATGGAGAATCTATCTGTCTTAAAATTGAAGCTTTATCACTAAACCAATCATAAAAAATCCCGACGAAATAGGAGGAGACTATTCTTTGTAGCTTGAAGCACTAAAGGATTCTCTCTTTACTCCCTTGACAACCCAAGTCTTCACCGTATATAACATACCACTGGCGAGTCTCTCAATCCAAATGCTTATTCAGGAAGAAAGCTCTAAACATATAGAGCAACATAAACCCAAGATATCTCAACTTTTAAATGTCCTTTTAACTATTTAAGCTAGTGAATAATAATCAAAACATAAGTACTTACTTACACTATCATTCACTAACCTTTTTACCTGGATGATGTTATTTTGCTTTTTAAGAGCACTTCCAAAGCCCCAGTGCCATCAGTTAATTAAAAGGTCATAGATCACATTATGAGCATCACGGTCAACAACTTCCTTCGACAATGGATATGTAAAAAGGATGATTCAGAAACAGAAAGGAAAGAGACTCACCTGTCATTGGGAAGCTTTTGCATCTCTTCAGCCTAAGCATCACTCAACAAACCTTTAGAAGAAGACAAGCTCAGAACAAGTACTTCGAAATGAGTCGTAGAACACTATCTTGATCTGACTCTAATAACCAGAATAAGTGACTGTGCAAATTTAGCTACTTAATGCTAGAGATGCATAAGCTATTAACCTTATCCGTCAGGTTAAATGCTAAACACCCTCCATATCTTTGTCGTAGATCATTAAAATGGCGTTCCATAACTTTCAAATGCAAAACAAGATAAAAATAAAATTTCAATGATGTTATCTCTAATACAACACTAACAAGGAAATAAAAAAAAATAGCTCCTGCCAAAGTAAAACATCCAAAAAATTCTAAGCTATGAACTCGAAACGCCAAAAATTAACGCAAAGTTAAATTATAGGGAATTTCGATGCATATTGAGCAATCTTGGATGCTTCATAAGAGGCTGCTGTGATATAGCAGAATCTGAAGAGATTGAAGATACTGAACTGGGTTGCATTCAAAGATCAAATCCTGAAGATGTTGAAGACCGTACCGCCCCCAAACCTCAAATCCGGACACCGTCCCTGCAGATATGTATATATTACAATGTGTAAACCAAAGTCCAGAAAGAACAATTAGATATCCGTCAAACAAAAAAATCAAATCTTTAAATCAAAAATAACTACACTCTAATTCCTTGATATATCTGGGGCAGACAAAACAATATCTCCAGTAACTCAAACCCGAAAAATCAAAGCAAAATGCATAACCAGTGTTCATATAAAATAACTAACTAAAACTCGAAAAATCAAAGCAAAATGAATACCCAATGTTCATATAAAGTAACTAATCAAAACCCGAAAAATCGAACCAAAATGCATAACCAGTGTTCATATAAAATAACTAACTAAAACACGAAAAATTGAAGCAAAATGCATAACCAGTGTTCATATAAAATAACTAACAAAATGCATAACCAGTGTTCTACTTTCTTCTGATTTTTGTTATCGCCTCTTATAATGAAATCCCTTAATCTCTTGACATCAGATAGCTTTATAGGGCTCACAAGAAAATCTTGTAAAAAGACTATCCCTCAAATTCCTCTCAAAACTATCTCAAATAAAACTTCACTTTATCAAAAACAAAAAGAACTCCACAAAGCTCTGAATTTATTTTATCTATATAAATGAATTTCATTTGCTCAACAGTGACATGAGAAGTAAATTTTGAGGCATGTACCTACTTCAGTCTAATAAAGAATATAGTGTACGAACTTTATGCTTGTATTATAATTATCATCTCTTTTAGTGACTGCAACATATTGTCATGCATATCCATGCAATAAGCACAGATGTAACGCCAGTTTAGTGATACAATTCGATTACCAATATACATGAGATTAAAGCCGGAGCATTTCATTCAAAATAGATCAAACAAAATAACAATATGAAATGCACCCAACAACTATGCCTACCTAATGACGTTAGCTTGAAAATTTTTAGAGCTAAAAATATGAGATGCACTGCACAAGGCCAATTTCATGCTCCCACTTATTTTTAACCCCATAAACCAATATTACCTCAAAAAACCCAATATAAAGCTTCACACCTGAATGGTAGCTTCAAATTTAAAACCCATTGCCCGGACTCACGCGGACTAAGACACAACACAACAAAGAACAAAATTGAAACCCATCACAATCAACAAACAAAATAAACCAGCGGACCACTACGCCATACATACGATGCAAAAAAGCACACACAACCAAATATCAAACCCAGCAGCAGGCTCAGCTGCCTGAACGAATAATCCGGAGGAAACCCACCGAACAATAAGACCAGAAGAGAGAAACAAACCACGGAATGCGTTGAGCGGTCAGAGCAGCAACATAAAAATAATTATACGTCCAGAAAATTATAAAAGTAGAACAAAAATTGAGTATTAAAAAAAGAAGTTGATGTTTACCAGACCTAGCTTTTCTAGGCCACTGGCAGCTGGCTACCCGACCTTGCAAATCGACATGAAATCGTGACCAGATTCCCAATATTAGGCTTATCCTGTCCATACTCCTTAATTACCCCCGATTTCTTCCACGTCCCCACCAAAAACCCCGACTTCTTCGCGGATCTGGCCGCCTTCTTCATCTTTAGATGAACAATTTAAACTACTAACCAGAAACCAAGAAATAAAAACGGAAAAGAGAAAGAGAAAGGAAAAGCAAGAAATTTCAACATACGAATTTGTACCAATACTCAGGCCCATCAGCATCCAAGTTTTGATAAAAAAAATTGAAAACTCACTGTCTCCCAACAACATCCAAGAATTGAAATCTTCCAATTAATGGTTTCTGCTCTTACAACATTGTGCATTCTTATGCTCAAGCGATCCCCGAATTTTAACACCCTCAGCCAAGTAACTTTCTATTTATCTTTCTATGTTTTCCCCCTTAAATTCAAACTACCATTACGTTATTTTGCTCACGGAACAATGTAACTCCTTGGTTGCTGTTATATCTCGACTACAACCTCCTTCAAATGATATACATAGAACCACGAATCCTTCATTTATATCTATTCCACAACTCAACCCTATACCTGCAAAGAAATGTGATTCCTTTAGCACAAAATGACTTTCCATTGTAGAAATTTATAATAAAAGGTCTTATCATCAAAACAATAAGGACAAAGACCTATTTAACATAATTATAAATAGCAGATTCATGGCTGCAAAGTATTAGCACTTGAGACTCCAACAGATTGTCAGCCACTTCAAATCATTGAAATTGCACAATTTCAGCTATCTGGTATTGTCAAACTCATACAACAATAGAATCCCCGACTCTGAATATACGAATGACCATTCAACTGGGCTCTTGATAAATATCAATTAAACAACTCAAATAGCAAACAAATAAACTGAAATATAATGCGCAATCCAGGTAATTTTACGGAGCGCGAAAATCAACAAAACGTTAATGCAAAGAACAGTCTGATAAACAATTGAAATTCCAAAACTGGATTGAAATTTTCAGCATAGAGAATTTAGACCTTTGAGATGGTGAATTGATGATCTTCGCGGTGAACTGTAGTGCAAACACATATCTTTCAGATTGTAACCAGCAGGCGGGAATTGCAGAGACTGAGTGCAAAGAACAAGGAACCCAAATCTACACACTTTATAACTCAAATCAAAATGTCTAAGAAACCACATTCAAACAAAAGAATCAAAAATATTTAAAATAAAACGATCCAAACATACCTCAATAATTAAGTAAATTCCTCTTGATCCTGCAGAGTTTACAATCAAAATCCCATCAGTCAATCAATCTGCAAATCACAAAAGAAAACAAAAGGATTAGTGATGAAGGTTAATAAGTGTGCTAGACAAAATAGTCGGAAAAAAGAAAAGCAAGATGCCCAAATACAATTTGCAATAAAAATAGAAAATAAAGAAGGATTTCTTAAAAGAAGGAGAAAAGAAAGACTTTCCATCTTCTCCGACTTGCCTCCTCGCCTCCGCTCTCCAGTACAGGAAAGTTACCTCCTCCAAAACCGGTTTCTTAGTACCACACATTCACAACACCAAGCTGGAAAAAAAAACATGAAACAATAACCGAAACAAGACTCGGCATTTTCAGCACAACAGACTCTGCGAGAATTCACCTCAATACTCAAACTAAGACGGACGCGCGGACGCAATACAACCGACACCACTGCAGTTTAGAATTATCCACCACCACTGCAGGCGGACGCTCGGAAGCAACGGAGAGCCATAGCAACCAGACGGAATACACGTGTAAGACATGCAGAGAGAAACCGGCAGATCACATAGCACAACCGACACCCATCGCCGGCGAAAGCAGGTGGCAAGGTCGAGCAGATCCAACGGCCGAGATATAACCATCACTGAACCTGAGCCAACACGTGTTATGAAATGTTTCAGTTGGAGAAGGGTAAACGGGGACGTTTTGGCAGCGAATGCGCAAAACGACATCGTTTTGCTGGCTCGCCCAAAAATTCACAAAAAAAAGGAAAAACAATTACGACGAAAACTGGGGGCCTTCCATACTTATAAAGTATGGTAAATATATATATATATATATATATGTAATACATACACACACGTTCAACAATTTAAGAATTTATGACATCCTTCTACATGATGGATCTTTTATCAATTACACAACACCACCATTAGGAGCTATAAAAAATCACATTAATATCCCAGTCCTTAAATTAAAAGGAAAAATCTAAAAATAATTTCCAATAATTATCAAATCTCAGATGTCTTGAAGGCATTTACATATGCAGCCAATACTGGAAACAAAACGTTTATCATCTCAGCTGACCTCATGACTCATAAATGATAGGCAAACTTGATCCACATAAATGCAAATTTTAGCTATATATCTCACCTTCATTGATAATTCCTACCACTCCTTGCCGAGTCATTGCTTGACGTACTTAGGGGTGTGCAACGAGCCGAGCCGGCTCAAAAAAAGCTCGACTCGAGCTCGAGCCGAGTCTAACGAGCCGAGTTTTTCTGTCGAGCCGAGCTCGAACCCAACTATACTTGTTTGCCGGCTCATGAGCCGGAATAAAAAAAAAATTAATAAATATATCATATAATATTTAATTTATTTTTTACTATATACATACAAGTTAAAACTTTACCTTGTCTAATGTTGGCTAATCCAAATTGGGAAAAAATTGTTGAAACTGATGCATCTGAAATTGGTTATGGTGGTATTTTAAAACAAATTAATCCCATAACCAAACAAGAAAATCTTATTAGGTTTCATTCTGGGAAATGGAATAATAGTCAAAAGAATTATGCAACAATAGCTAAAGAAATTCTTGCTATAGTAAAATGTATATTAAAATTTCAAGATGATTTATACAATCAACATTTCGTAATAAAAACTGATTGTAAAGCAGGTAAATTTATGTTTCAAAAAGATTTTAAACATGATGTGTCTAAACAAATGTTTGCTAGATGGCAGGCTAATCTTGCCCCTTTTGATTTCGAAATTATTTATAAAAAAGGAGAAGATAATCATCTTCCAGTTTTTTTTACTCGAGAATATTTATCATGAACTTTGCAGGATCCAAATTTTCAGAATATTTCTCTAATAACTCCATGCTCCATCTTCATCATCATAATTTATTTTGTCAGGTGTATTATATACAACCTAGATATTTAGCAAGAATTGGAGTTCCTAATCCAATTCTTGATCCTTATTATATTCAGAATTATCGATATCCCAATAGTATTAAACGTCTGCAAAAGAGAAGATATTATCTGATGAAGAGTATAGCTTATTGGCAAAATATAAGAAATGCTCCTGAATTTTTCAGACAAAATATAACATATCAGCATAGTGTTCACACCCATTTAAACCGATGTTTACCAAGAGAATTAAAAGCTGTCAATCACACTTTAAACAAACTAGCAGCTTAAACATTTTTATTATGTCAGGAATGCAATCTTCAGGAAGAGGACTCTCCTCTTATAGAGGTAGAGGTGGCCGAGGAAGAGGTCAAAATAATATTTTGACTCAACAAGGAAAAAAGACGCTAATAGCAGCTGATCTTTCTTCAGGACAAGATCCCTTATATAGGGAATTTCTTGAATTCAAGAAACAAAAAGAGGGTAATACCCATGCTTCTCCATCCTACTCAAAAATTGTAGGAAATGAAGAGGAAGAAGCAGATGTCCATAATATGGGCTATATACAAAATGATCAAAAAAGAGTCATACTCTTTATTACTGAAAATGATATGAAAAGGGATAATAAACCCTGGGAATTACTTGAAAGATATCTAAACACTAATAGTGCTACTTTTGGAAGTTATAAATTCTAGCAATATTATGACAATATTCTCCAAAATGGTGGATTGTGTTAAATCAACCACTATCATAGTGGTAGTAATGAGGAAATTTATAAACTTTCCAAAATTATTATCAAAAAGATTATATCTATTGAAAATTGGGGAATATCTCCATTCAAAGAAAAAATATTTTATTTCAATAATAATCCCATTAAATATAATTATTGGGATTATGTAAATGCTTTTGAAAAAGTCTTTTTATATGAAAACTTGAACCATAGTCATACTTGGTTCATAAAAATTTGTGGAGAGGTTTATAACCAATCTATACCAAATTCGTTTCTTAAATGGTGGAAATTTTATGGTCCTAAATCTGAAATTTTACCAGAGCCCCTTAAAGGACTCTTTGAAGAATGGAAAACTTATTCTCCTAAAATTATGGAAATATCCCAATCTAAAAAAATAAAAAAAATTGATACATTCCACTTTTTTTATTGAATTCTCCATTCCATGGATATGGAAATGGATTCCCCAAGTTGAGCGTGATGAAGATGATATTCCTACTATAATGCGACTTTCATATACAAAATTTTGGGAGAAGATGATAATGGAGCATCCGGAAACCAAAGAAATAAACTGCCTGGATACAATCAACAAAATGGAGCACAAGATTTCTGAATACAAGAAACTCTATCAGAAGAAACAACAGATAATGCGGTCTCCAAGTATAGATATCACATCAATTTTTCAACAATTACAGAAGCAAGAAGGAACAACTTCTCTTGAGCAATTGATAGAGAAATATCTACAAGACATGAAGAAAAAATTAATGGCAGATTGGATAGAAGACACAAGAAGTGATACTTCCATGGCATCTTCCAAAGGAAATAATTTTGAAGATATTAACTTTCAGGATGCACAAGACCCTAATGACGTGTCCATAGAAGACAATTTTGATGACATCATGGAGAATCTCAAAGAAGATTTGCACAGAGGAAAATCCAAGCAGAAAAAAATGACCAGATAATTATCAGGAATAGTAGAATACTATTTGGCACTGTTCATAGCGGAACTGTTCTTAACAGTATCACTATTTCAATAGTAAATCACTGTGTAAATAGTATAAACTATGTTTAATTTAGTTTTGGAATCCACCGCCCTAACCTTCTATAAAAAGGGCTTAGGGGTAGTCATTTTGTAAGCTTTGGAAAAATCTCTCTCTAAAAACTCTCTCCCTCACTTTCTTCAGCCTCCATCTCCAGTGTAACATACCAAGTCCTTGTAAATTACTGAAGTAGCTATAATAAAGAAGCAATTTCCCTGTAAGTTTTTATCTTTACTTTTTATATTTCAGTTTGTTATTCTAATTTCAGTTTTTATATCTAAATCTCATGATTCTTCTTTAAAAACATGGATTGATACGTTCCAAAAAGGGATTATGATATGGTATGGACGCTAATGGGTTAATTTAGTAAACTGGCTGAAATTGGATCATTGAGAATGAATTTCATACTGTTGCCGTGTTTGCCGTGATGTTTGGCGTTTTGGGCGTTTGTATGAAAATTCTTGATGGTTTAATTTCATTGATGGATTACTAAATTGTAAAAATAGTTTGTGAATCTGTGGTAACCCTTGCAAAAGTATCATTGAGAGAAACTGGGGGTTCCTCGATTTACTACTCCCTGCATTAGGTCCAGTATATCTTCCACAATCGCTATTCCTCTTTGGAATTAAATCTTGTCCCTGGGCACAGATGGTATCAGAGCCATGTTTTGCGGGGAATCATGTAGGTGAAGGTATAATTTAACACGAACTGTTTGATCATATCATGATAAGAAATCAAGATTCGGTAAAAAATAGTATTAATCTTGAATATGCATTACCTCAGGATTTAGATCTGCTTAATAAGTGGACTATCCCTAAAATTGAACCAAAAACAATTTATCAATTAGGCACTTTTGAAAAATTAGGCTTAAAACAATTGGTTAAAACTACTGAACAATCTATTTCCTTGAATAATGAAGAAATGATAATTAAGTTATTCAGTGAAAAAGATATACTTCCTTATAGGAATACTCATAAATTTCTCCATATAGGATTAGTACAAATTGCTTTTAAACCTCTGACTTTAGAAGGTTTACCGGAAAGCTTTATAGCAGCTTTAAGAGATGGAAGAAATCTAAATTGGAAACAATCATTAATGGGAATTATACAATCTAGTTTAGCACATGGTCCTGTTTATTTTGATGTTTATCCAAATTTACAACTATCTTTATCTGATGTTAATATTTTGGATGCTTTAACTTTAAATGTTAAGACTCATGGTTATAATTATGTTTCAGGATCTGAAGTTATATGTGTTTGTTATAGAATTTATTATAAACCTTTATATACTTTAAATCCTCACTGTAAAAAAGTTGATAAACCCTTAAATGAAACTATATTAATTGAAACTAATTTCAGTAAATCTAATATTATAACAAGAAGATCTATTAAATGGGAAGAAATAAATTTTCCAGAAAACTGGATAATTGAAAGAGCTATGCCTCCACAACAACAAATTCAATCAAATCTTATAGATGTTATGCAAACTCCTGAAGGAACTATAAATTTACAATTTGAAAATTCAAATAGATTTTTAGAATCTTCATCTAGATTATCTAGGTCTAGATCACAGTCTATACATTCTTATATATCTCCTCTTGATTATGTGGTTGAAACTCCTTCTAGGGCTTTCTACTTCTCATATTAGAGCAATAAAGAAGAAAATGAAGAATCTTTAAAAGACTCTAGAATTGATGAATTATATATTAATCGAGATAATATTGTAAAAGGTTATAATACTAAGCAGGCTAATATGAAACAGGCAGAGACAATGTCTGAAATGAGTATGCCTCCTTTTTAATGGATTTTTGGCCTAAAATTGATTTTAGTCCTGGTTCTAAAGCCAGGCAACAGATTAAAAAAGAATTTAATTTACCTAGATGGGAATTATTTAGAAATTGGTTTTTTGATAATTTTAATCAAAATGAACAAAATTATATACAAAATCAATTTTATAATACTTGTTCTGCAAAAAACTCTTTAATACCTTTTGTTCCTTGGTTTATGTCTACTTACGTAGAACAATATCTTACAGTTATAGAAAGAAATTATAAACTTTTAAATGGTCAAACTAATAGAGATATTTATCCTCCTTGCCAAGCATTTCAAATGGAAAAAGAGGGAAAATTTTGTAATTTTCTTGCTTTTTCAAAGATATTTGAAAATGATACCTTACAAATTACTTATAAACATATAAATATTCTTATAGAACAACAGAATTATGCTAACATATTTCTTAATGTTTTAGGAGAACAAATATCTTCTTTACATACTAGGGTAGATAAAATAATTTCTTTAATAGATAAATATCAAGTGAGGGATAATGATATTGAAATTATTGGATCTAGTTCTAATAGGGTTTATCAACTTTTTTACAGTGAGGATTTAAAATATATAAAGGTTTATAATAAATTCTATAACAAACACATATAACTTCAGATCCTGAAACATAATTATAACCATGAGTCTTAACATTTAAAGTTAAAGCATCCAAAATATTAACATCAGATAAAGATAGTTGTAAATTTGGATAAACATCAAAATAAACAGGACCATGTGCTAAACTAGATTGTATAATTCCCATTAATGATTGTTTCCAATTTAGATTTCTTCTATCTCTTAAAGTTGCTATAAAGCTTTCCGGTAAACCTTCTAAAGTCAGAGGTTTAAAAGCAATTTGTACTAATCCTATATGGAGAAATTTATGAGTATTCCTATAAGGAAGTATATCTTTTTCACTGAATAACTTAATTATCATTTCTTCATTATTCAAGGAAATAGATTGTTCAGTAGTTTTAACCAATTGTTTAAAGCCTAATTTTTCAAAAGTGCCTAATTGATAAATTGTTTTTGTTTCAATTTTAGGGATAGTCCACTTATTAAGCAGATCTAAATCCTGAGGTAATGCATATTCAAGATTAATACTATTTTTTACCGAATCTTGATTTCTTATCATGATATGATCAAACAGTTCGTGTTAAATTATACCTTCACCTACATGATTCCCCGCAAAACATGGCTTTGGTACCATCTGTGCCCAGGGACAAGACTTAATTCCAAAGAGGAATAGCGATTATGGAAGATTTACTGGACTTAATGCAGGGAGTAGTAAATCGAGGAACCCCCAGTTTCTCTCACATCTGTGCCCAGGGACAAGACTTAGTTCCAAAGAGGAATAGCGATTATGGAAGATTTACTGGACCTAATGCAGGGAGTAGTAAATCGAGGAACCCCCAGTTTCTCTCAAAGATACTTTTGCAAGGGTTACCACAGATTCACAAACTGTTTTTACAATTTAGTAATCCGTCAATGAAATTAAACCATCAAGAATTTTCATACAAACGCCAAACATCACGGCAAACACGGCAACAGTATGAAATTCATTCTCAATAATCCAATTTCAGCCAGTTTACTAAATTAACCCATTAGCGTCTATACCATATCATAATCCCTTTTTGGAACGTATCAATCCATGTTTTAAAAGAAGAATCATGAGATTTAGATATAATTTAACACAAAAGGATTTAGCCTATTAGGCTCATCCTTAAACTAAAACTGAAATTAGAATAACAAACTGAAATATAAAAAGTAAAGATAGAAACTTACAGGGAAATTGCTTCTTTATTATAGCTACTTCAGTAATTTACAAGGACTTGGTATGTTACACTGGAGATGGAGGCTGAAGCAAGTGAGGGAGAGAGTTTGTAGAGAGAGATTTTTCCAAAGCTTACAAAATGACTACCCCTAAGCCCTTTTTATAGAAGGTTAGGGCGGTGGATTCCAAAACTAAATTAAACATAGTTTATACTATTTACACAGTGATTTACTATTGAAATAGTGATACTGTTAGGATTCTACTATTAAAATAGTAGAATACTGTTAGAATACTGTTAGGATTCTACTATTGCAATAGTGATTTACACACCTGACAAAATAAATTATGATGATGAAGATGGAGCATGGAGTTATTAGAGAAATATTCTGAAAATTTGGATCCTGCAAAATTCATGATAAATATTCTCGAGTCAAAAAATCTGGAAGATGATTATCTTCTCCTTTTTTATAAATAATTTCGAAATCAAAAGGGGCAAGATTAGCCTGCCATCTAGCAAACATTTGTTTAGACACATCATGTTTAAAATCTTTTTGAAACATAAATTTAGCTGCTTTACAATCAGTTTTTATTACGAAATATTGATTGTATAAATCATCTTGAAATTTTAATATACATTTTACTATAGCAAGAATTTCTTTAGCTATTGTTGCATAATTCTTTTGACTATTATTCCATTTCCCAGAATGAAACCTAATAAGATTTTCTTGTTTGGTTATGGGATTAATTTGTTTTAAAATACCACCATAACCAATTTCAGATGCATCAGTTTCAACAATTTTTTCCCAATTTGGATTAGCCAACATTAGACAAGGTAAAGTTTTAACTTTTTCTTTTATTTTCTTTACAGCATTAGTATGTTGTTCTGACCAAGATTGTGGTTTCTTTTTTAGTCTATCATACAAAATAGCTGTGTCTTCAGCAAGATTTTTGTAATAAGCTGAAATATAATTCAAACTTCCTAAAAATCTTTGTAATTGAGTTTTATCTGTGATTTCATCAGGAAATTTAGAAGCAAAATCAATACTTCTATTTATAGGAATAATATGACCTTTTTCTATATTATGACCAAGAAATCTTACATTTGTTTGAAATAAAGACATTTTTGGTTTAGATATTACCAAACCATTTTGAATGATAATTTTTCTAAACATATCTAAATGTTTAAAATGAGATTCTATATCTTTGGAAAATACTAAAATATCATCGATATAGACAATAATAAATTCACTATATGGGGTAAAAATATCATTCATAATCTTCTGAAATTCTGAAGGGGCATTTTTCAAACCAAAAGACATTACATTCCATTCATAGTGTCCTATAGGTACATTAAAAGCAGTTTTATATCTATCAGATTTATTAATTTGAATTTGCCAATATCCTGATTTTAAATCAAATTTAGAGAATATGACTGCATCATATAATCTATCTAAAAGATCTTTTTTATTGGGAATAGGATGTCTAATCCATTTTAAAACTTTATTAAGGGGTTTATAATTAATTACAAGTCTAGGAACTCCTGTTTCCTGTTCAGCATGTTTATTAACATAAAAAGCAGTACATGACCTGGGGATTGAGAAGGACAGATTAATTTTTTATCAAGCAAAGATTGAATTTCTTTTTTACATAATTCTAAATATTCAGAATTCATTTGACAAGGTCTAGCCCTAGTAGGAATATTTTTCTCATCAAAATCATTTTCATAAGGAAGATCAACAATATGTTTCTTCCTATCCCAAAAAGCATTTGGATGGTCATTACAGATTTCTAAACAAAAAGTATTATGAAGAATTTTTATTTTATCCTGTAATTTAGGATTTTGAAGTTTTTCTTCAATGGTTAAAATATTCACTTCTTGTTTAAGAAAGTTTAATTGATTTTCTTTATTTCTAATATGGTCATATATTCCATGTAAAACTTTTGTAAATGGGTTTGTTATAAATTTAAGATGTATAGGTTTATTATTATAAGTGCCTATAATCCCTTCTTTGTCTACGGTTGTAAAGGGATAAATTTTTGTAATAAAAGGTGAACCAAGTATTACTTGATTTGAAATATTTTTAACAAGTAAAAAACTTGTAGGAATACAATTTTTATTGATACAAACAAAAGCTTTTGGAAGTTTAAAACTGATATCTAATTTTTGTCCTCCTGCATGAGATAAACTATGAGTAGTTTTTTGAAAATATCTAGTAGGAATTAATCCTTCCTGTATTACGTTTAAATCTGCACCACTGTCTATTAAAGCAATAAATTCTTTTGAAAAATAATCATCTATTAAAAGAGTTATTTTAACAGTCCATTTTTGATATATTATTTGCTCTAGAGTATTCAGAAAGTTTTTATTTGGGAATTGAAAATTATTCATATTAACTATTTGTTCCTCTTGATGTATAGAATTTGTTTCAGAATTAAGCTCTAATTTTGAGATTCTATTATCAAGATTTTTATTTTCTTGTTTTAAGGAATCAATTTCCTTTTTTAAATAATTCATTTCTATTATAATATCATTTAAAGATGTAGGAGTTTGTACTACCTGCCTATCTTTAAGAAGTTTATAGACTTCAGACATTGAATAAGGTTCAGGAGAAGTTATTGGTTCTTGGCTAGAAGTACTAGGAGTATTGTCTATTTGATCAATGATTTTAGATCTTAAATCAGAGTCTTTAATATGTTTAAGGAATTCAAAAATATTTTGACTATCTAGAACATTTATTTCCATATCTTGAAATTGAGATAGAATTTTATAGTATTCCTTTTCTTCTATATTATTAATACAAGGTTGTCCTTGTTGACAGGGTTCACATTCGGATTCTGACGAGGATTCTGATTCAGATATGATAGATTCATTATCTAAGATTTTAAGGTTTTCAGAATTACTACTGTAATATGATTCTGGTTCTGAATTATCAGAGTTATCAGAGTTTAATAATATTTTTGATATTTTTTCTTTTGTATCTTCATCTATTTGAAGATTATTAATTTTCTTTTTGGTCCAACAATTTCGTGCATAATGACCAGGTTTTCCACATTTTCTACAAATAATAAATTTTCTTTTATATTTTTTATTTTCTTTTCTTTCCTCTTTTCTTTTTAATTTTTTCTCCCATTTCTTTTTAGAATATTTTCGTTTCTTTCTAGGATATTCTATTGACTTTTCCTTTCCTTTTCTATTTTTGTATTTGGAGGGTAAATCCATTCCAAATTGACTGCAAAATTGTCCTATTTGTTTTCTTTCTATGAGATTCTGTCTTTTTAATTGTTGATTTAATTTAATCTCATTACATAGATTTAATCCTTCTTGGATACAGATTCCAATTAATTTTCCATAAGTATAATTATCATAAGGGATTGACATTAGATTTCCTCTTAATGTCCTTCTAACTCTTTCAGCAAATAAATGAGGTAACCCATCTATAAATTTAGATTTCCAATGAGAACTATTACTCTCAGGTAATTCCATGACTCTACTTAAGAAAGTATCTTTATACCATGTAAAATCTGTTAGTGTTTTACACTTAAGATTTTGTAATAAGGTGCGAATAGTTTCACTATTATCAGAATATCTACCAATAAAATGTTCTACAATATTAACTATTAAGGTATACACATAATTTTCTACTAATTTATTATCTTCTTATTTAACAGTAGTTAAAATTCCATCCCTATTATTTGGTGTTAAATAATGATCCCACCAACCTTTTAATTGTCCTGTAAACCCAACAATTATCATTTTGGCTACAGCTTTATCTGTATTACCATTACTTTTACAAATGGTAGAATACATAAGCATTCTATGAACATCATTATAGATCTGTTTTTCAGTATATCCATCAATATTCCATTCATATATATTTCTTCCACTATAACTATTACTCATAATATATTCTTGTTCCTCATGTAAGACATCCATAGGGGAAGGTCTTCTATAATAATATAATCTATGGCTAGGTTTTGCTGCCCATTTTTCATCATCAATTTTATGAATTTGTTCATTATTACTATCATTGCCCAAGTCTTCATTTAAAGTATTAATTGTAAATTTTTCTTTTAATACTTTCTCCAATCCTAATGCAAGATTATTAATTTTTTCATCAATACGAGAACCTTCTTGAAGAGTTTTCTTCAAATCTTTTTCTAAGGTATTAATAGTTAATTTATCAAATTTATCTTTTAATAATTTTTCCAATTCTGAGGCAGATTTTAACTTAAAATCTTTTATTTCAGGTGGAGGCTGTATACTTGGCCTAGCAATATGACCGATTCTATTAGAACTAGATCCAATAATTTCAATATCATTATCCCTCACTTGAGATTTATCTATTAAAGAAATTATTTTATCTACCCTAGTATGTAAAGAAGATATTTGTTCTCCTAAAACATTAAGAAATATGTTAGTATAATTCTGTTGTTCTATAAGAATATTTATATGTTTACAAGTAATTTGTAAGGTATCATTTTCAAATATCTTTGAAAAAGCAAGAAAATTACAAATTTTTCCCTCTTTTTCCATTTGAAATGCTTGGCAAGGAGGATAAATATCTCTATTAGTTTGACCATTTAAAAGTTTATAATTTCTTTCTATAACTGTAAGATATTGTTCTACGTAAGTAGACATAAACCAAGGAACAAAAGGTAATAAAGAGTTTTTTGCAGAACAAGTATTATAAAATTGACTTTGTATATAATTTGTTCATTTTGATTAAAATTGTCAAAAAACCAATTTCTAAATAATTCCCATCTAGGTAAATTAAATTATTTTTTAATCTGTTGCCTGGCTTTAGAACCAGGACTAAAATCAATTTTAGGCAAAAAATCCATTAAAAAGGAGGCATACTCATTTCAGACATTGTCTCTGCCTGCTTCATATTAGCCTGCTTAGTATTATAACCTTTTACAATATTATCTCGATTAATATATAATTCATCAATTCTAGAGTCTTTTAAAGATTCTTCATTTTCTTCTTTATCTGCTCTAATATGAGAAGTAGAAGCCCTAGAAGGAGTTTCAACCACATAATCAAGAGGAGATATATAAGAATGTATAGACTGTGATCTAGACCTAGATAATCTAGATATTATATTCAGAATTATCGACATTCCAATAGTATTAAACGTCTGCAAAAGAGAAGATATTATCTGATGAAGAGTATAGCTTATTGGCAAAATATAAGAAATGCTCCTGAATTTTCCAGACAAAATATAACATATCAGCATAGTGTTCACACCCATTTAAACCGATGCTTACCAAGAGAATTAAAAGCTGTCAATCACACTTTAAACAAACTAGCAGCTTAAACATTTTTATTATGTCAGGAATGCAATCTTCAGGAAGAGGACTCTCCTCTTATAGAGGTAGAGGTGGCCGAGGAAGAGGTCAAAATAATATTTTGACTCAACAAGGAAAAAAGACGCTAATAGCAGCTGATCTTTCTTCAGGACAAGATCCCTTATATAGGGAATTTCTTGAATTCAAGAAACAAAAAGAGAGTAATACCCATGCTTCTCCATCCTACTAAAAAATTGTAGGAAATGAAGAGGAAGAAGCAGATGTCCATAATATGGGCTATATACAAAATGATCAAAAAAGAGTCATACTCTTTATTACTGAAAATGATATGAAAAGGGATAATAAACCCTGGGAATTACTTGAAAGATATCTAAACACTAATAGTGCTACTTTTGGAAGTTATAAATTCCAGCAATATTATGACAATATTCTCCAAAATGGTGGATTGTGTTAAATCAACCACTATCATAGTGGTAGTAATGAGGAAGTTTATAAATTTTCCAAAATTATTATCAAATTAAAAAGATTATATCTATTGAAAATTGGGGAATATCTCCATTCAAAGAAAAAATATTTTATTTCAATAATAATCCCATTAAATATAATTATTGGGTATATGTAAATGCTTTTGAAAAAGTCTTTTTATATGAAAACTTGAACCATAGTCATACTTGGTTCATAAAAATTTGTGGAGAGGTTTATAACCAATCTATACCAAATTCGTTTCTTAAATGGTGGAAATTTTATGGTCCTAAATCTGAAATTTTACCAGAGCCCCTTAAAGGACTCTTTGAAGAATGGAAAACTTATTCTCCTAAAATTATGGAAATATCCCAATCTAAAAAAATAGAAAAAATTGATACATTCCACTTTTTTTATTGAATTCTCCATTCCATGGATATGGAAATGGATTCCCCAAGTTGAGCGTGATGAAGATGATATTCCTACTATAATGCGACTTTCATATACAAAAT